>VMKM01000308.1:0-414771 GCA_008360985.2 Macquaria ambigua
TTTTCGTGCTTTATTTAGGCCTTTTTACTGTTTACTGTTAGTTACAGCCTTTGGCATTCTTAAAGATTTTTCTTCCTAATAAAAATAATGATATAATAATAATTATTATATTTTTTTTAACTCAACCCTGATGTAGTATTTTGAAATATTATAGGGGAGGAGGTTGCATTTTTTAACTGCTTGCACGGCTCCATCAGCTCGCGGTCGGACATTAACAAGTGTTACAGTATAGTTAGTGAACACTGGGTTACATTTTGACTCCAGATAATCTACTATTGCATTACATAGACTAGTGTATTATTTAAAAGTTTCCATTTATAAGGAGAGTCCCTCCGTAAAGGTCACTCACTCGTCTTTATACTTCAGTTAGTCTATTTTTTGATGATATGATTTTTTGATAATGTGGTTAGGCTTAAATACAATGGAATATGACATATCAATGATTTAACGAACCAACTTTTCCTATATCGTCTTACGAAGTTAGCTGGATATTTTGTTAAGATTAAGTTCAGCGTATTATTATTATACGATATTTTAATAAACTAGATTACCAAATGAATTATTTCTAGGTCCTGGTAAAATGCTGTTTTCGAGCATACATGGATGTATCAGAGCATAAGGAAAATGTGTGAAAGGTAGAAATTGACCAGTAAGAAGAAGAGTCGGGCTGTAGCATAGATATATTTGACCTGCTGCTGGACTTTACTCTTTAATCTGTTGTGTTCAAGAGCTCAAAATCTATTTATTTTATTCCCACACTCATATTCCAAAGACAATAAAATAATTTAAAGCATAATTGCTGTGAACTGTGGGCGAGTCTGGCTATGAGAGTCAAACTTTTTTTCGGCCTCCAAATGAATACTTAATGTTTTCTTAAGTAGGCTACATCGAGACATTTAAGCACTGTTCAGAAGTTTAGCTTTGTAGATACTGCCCATGTGAATCCCAATGAAACTGACCTCATCACCATATAATAGCCTAACCAATACCTTTAATGTGGTGACGGCATTACTGTGCCTCGTGACAAAAGGTCACTGCGGACTGCTCCTGAAGTTTTGTCTAATAAACCTACTCGTCGAATAACAGATAAATACAGTGTCTTAATTGATTATGCATGCCTCAATGTGTTTAATGCCGTATCTGTTCTGATAAAAAAATCGCTGCATTATTATTTCAAACTTTTACAAAAATCGCACTCATGGAGAACTTCAGAGGATGCTGCTCCCTCCTGATTAAAGGGACCACAGCACCCTCTGCAGGTGTTATTGGATATTATATACCTGAAACGAGTGATAAAAGCTCTTGCAAATTAGACTATTAATGCGGTGATATGTGGCATTCTATTCAGATATGTTTAAAAATAAAAAGTATCTATCAGGTTCAGTTAGCTTGGATATATTATCCAACAATCCTTAATGTGTTATAGCAATTAAGTCTAGGAAACATGTTATGTCACGTTCGTTATCATAGCCTATATCATTAGAACTGATCATTTTTATGCTGCTGCAACATAGATGAGGACTTAAAATAAATAAAAGCCTAATGTGCTGCGTGTGAGAAAAAAAGAATTAAACTATTTAAGGTGGTCATGTTTACAAAGGTTAAACTAATTATGTACAGGACTCCTGCATGAGGCTGGTGGTAAAGGGAAAAAAAGACAGCATCTCAAGAGATCAAGGCTGGTGACTTCACGGTACAGGTAGGTCTTACGTATAAAACACGGGTTGCACTTAAGAACCATTTGCGCATGAACAATGCCCCTCTCCAACATCACAGACTCTTTGACAGGGGAAGTACCCCTCTCGGTGAACTTCAACAGTCCCGAGGATTATTTTATCTTTATTTTCCAGATTTTATTCGCTACAACTACTGTTCTCGTAGCCGGCACAGTAGTCATTACCATCTTGGCCACCAGAGCTCTCCGCCTTCAAAACAGGTTTATTTTCATGCTGAACACTAGTATTTGTGATACGCTGGTTGGGTTTTCAGTGTATTATCTCGGTCTGTTTGATGTTCAGGAGGGATATCCGTCTAGGAATGGAACTTATAATGTTTTACCGTCACTTCTAGGGGTCAATATATTGACGTTTTTGTTCGCTCAATTTGACCGGTATTTTGCTGTGTGCCATCCATTCATCTACAACCGCTTCATAACAAGACAGTTTGTGATAGGCATTAACATCTACTGCTGGGTTTACAGTTTTGCTCATTTGCTCGCCAGGAATTTGTTGCCAGTTTCCAAAGCGATACAACTGTACGTGTTCAGCATTGTCTTCCTTCAACTAGTAGTGCTCACCAAAGTGGTCATGACTATCAAACTGTATGTTATTGCCAGATTCCAGGTTGCAAAAGACCCTCCAAGCGCCGAGAAAGAAAGCAAGAAGGAGTCCTTGAGAATCATCATTTTTGTTGTCATAAGCTTCTTGGTGTTGTGGTGCCCCTCTTTTGTTAACATCATCATCAAATTTGTGGTAGGAGGAGGGCTGACGTTTAGAAACGAGGCCACCAATCTGTTCGCCATCATGGCTCGTTTGAACGCTGTGTGCACACCGTCTGTGTATATCTGGGGGAGTCCGGCTCTGAGGGAAGCCACAATGAGGACAGTGTGGGGCCGAGTGTGCCCGAGATGCAAGAGGAGGTAACGGGGGAGGAGGCAGGAAACCACTGTGGGAAACTGCACACAACATTCACTACCATGTTCAACCTATTTATCTATACATATATTGTGATTTTTATCCTTTGATGGAGTCGTTGCTCATTTAAATTGTCTATACCCCCTTTCTTTAGAGTCGGCAGCTGTCATGGGAAGGGAGACTCCAAAAATTCATGGAAATAACAAGAACCGGAGGACTCCATTCAGCACGTTATAATCAACTGTGTTTTTTTGCCATCTCTCTCTCTCTCTCTGAATAATTTAGATTGAAACTACTCAATATAGTCAGAGTTTTTTTATATGCAAACACTATTTTTTGAAATGTTTCCATGACTGTCGCACATGTAAAATATAGTGGAGGAGAACATACACAGTGACATTTTTTTCCCGTAGAGTTATTACATTATTTTGTGTAGTTATTAAGGACAAGCCTTGTTGGTACGCGGGATTGTAGAGAATGAAAGCGAAGGATAACCTGATGATTTGTCTCCGTTAGAGTTACCCCTTACAGAACGTTTATTTAAACACTCATTGCTTATTTCACTTACTTCATAGTGACTTATTATGAATGCAAATGCATATATGGCCAGTGGAGAGCGCGCTCATCAAAGCGCAGCTGTTGTGCATGGAACTAAAACGTTTCGGTCACCTGTTACAGTACATCTATTTTTTTAACATTAAATAGAAGGAACTGAAAGCTTAATAATATCTCTATAAGTTGAAATGTAATTATACAAATGAATTATTGATATGTAGCCTAATCTAAAAATTTTTTTTTTTTTTTAATTGCAGTGGCCTTTCAAGACCACAAATAATTTATGTAGACGGAAAAAGCCACAGACTTGTAGCAAAACATTGTCACTGAAAATAATGCTTTTGTTAATAATTGATATCTGTTAGGCCTTTGTATTTTCATTCAAAATGTTTATTATGAATTATGTCCCCTTTTTGCAGAAAATGTAAGTGAACATCAAAGTGGCCGAAAGTAATGGCTTTTACATTATAAGGCAATAGAATTTTAAATGATAGACTACTTCTATGATTCCCATATGCAGAGTGACAGACAAATATACAGTTACAGTTCTGATACAAGTTTCTACTTTAAATCCATACATAAATAAACAATAAATAAATAAATACAGGCCTATTTTTCTCATCTTTCTTTGTGTGATTTCATGTAAGATTGCAGAATGTAATTTTTGTGTTGAGGCCTAGCAGCTGGTGTTAACTTCAAATACTGCATGAACCTCTTTTACTCCATGGAACAACACAGACAACCTCAGATTAAATCTCTCCGATTCAAACTTTCGCATAAATTAGATTAACAAAAAACAAACAAGAACTTCAAACTGCTTTTTGTACTTTCAGCAAAAATAAATAAGAAATCTGTGGAAGCAAAGAACCTTTTAGCTGCCTTCAACCATACAGTCTATGCCTTCAACTTATTGGTTCTATGTGTGATGCTTTCCAGGACACTAATACATGAAGTTTATCAAACAAAGTTATGATATTGCAGCATGTGGGGGGATGGCAAGTCAAAAGGATAGGAAACATGCATTGCTACTTGCTAGTTGGCTAAAACAGGTGGTGCTGTGCACAGGTGTTACCAAGTGTAATTAGTCCCTCCTTAATTTTCAAAGTACAGTAGTAGTCTAGAAGTTGGAGGAACATTAAGGCTCAGTGACTTACTGGTCCATAACAGTAATAGGGCAGGTATTGTATGAAGCTCCTAACAGCGATTGTGCTCTTTCCATCTAAAGTGTTACTGAACTCTGCACTCTAATCCAGTTATATGTCCCTCAACCCCTTTATATTATACATAGCATCCCAGGCTATAGGCTACATGGATCAATGGGGTTTACAGACCTATATTAGCAATGAGTTCCTGACCAAGCCCAAGATCTGAAGACAAGGAAAAACTCATCAAAAATCCACATGAAAATTGTCAGAAATCTCATTATTGAAAATTCAGAGGGACACCAGCCTCTCCCTCCATGGAGGACTGGAGGTGCACTAACAGTAGATAATTAATGACAATTACACATATTAAAGAAAATTGTTGTTTGCAATTAACTGACAGTCCAATAAAATGTAAGTGCAGTATTGGTATAAATCCAGTACGTTTAATGTAGTAATTCTAATATCTGTAAACGATGGCCAGGTAAGGATCCAAGTAGTACAGACTTCAGATGAACTCAAACTAAAGATATATTGTATAAGCAAAAAAGGGGGAAGCTTCCAATCAAAAGTACTAAACACAAAATAACTACTCTGAGCCTCTAAACTAAGTACTAATTTCAGAAGAACACGTTATCAGGTGCTCAAACTGCTGAAAACTTAGAGATCTAGCACAGGTTATATACACCTGTTTATTTGCAGGTTCAGGACCGTGGTCAGCATACAATAATTTATATCAATTTTTACAAAAGAGAATTAAAAATGTATTCAAGGACATTTAAAAACAATAAAATATCACAAGAAACTGTCTTAGTGGTTAATCTGGGCAGGGAATAAAATATCTTTAGATGATTTGTCTTTAATAGCACTGTAATATGTTCTTAATTTGGTTTTTGTTGTTTTCACAAAAGGATAATTGTCATACCTCCTTTTTCATTATGTTTATTTTGTATACACTTGTCTCCCAAACACCACACTGTGTGAATCCTGTTCATCCAAACTGATCTAAACATATTTTGGATCCAGAGTATTGTAAATGTAGAAATAAATACAAAGTTATTGAGGGTAACATGTACAAAAAATGTGTGTATGGTTGTACCTCAGAAAGGCAATAAATTATAGTCTTTCGGAAAAAAAACAACCTTAACAAAGTTAATTTTTGGTCACCCTGTCTAAGTTCATGCAAATAAACAGGAATTTATTAACATCTTTACAGTAAGATGACATTCCTGGTATGCTGTATTGTAGTGAAGTTTAGTATATGCTGTCATGGCCTGTTTATTTCTTTTATTCCCCATAAAGGCCTACGCAACAGCTTGTACTACTTAACAAGGCAAAAGAAACGGTGCGCTTCAATCTGTATGTGTTGTATTAATGCGTATTGAATTCTCCAGTTTCACCACAACAAATCCTCTGTACAGAAGTTCCTGGAGACTACTCAACTGGAAAACAGACTCCTTATCGTCAAAACCACTGGCTGATTCAGTCAACTTCAGCTGAGCACTGAGAATAAACACCCATGTTTCGAGCTGAGTTTTTCTGTCCTCATCTGGTTCGGCGTCACAAAGAGTCCATTCCTACATCATTAAAAGGTTTGCTCGACATGCCTTTGGCTGTGTGTTTAAGCGTGATATAATCATGTGTATATAGGATAATTTTATTGATGCCCCACTAGTGCACTTGAATTTGTTTAACCACCACTAAAACATTTCCCTGTGAGGCTGTCAGTTTCTTCACCGCTGACAAGATATGCACTGATGAAATAATGTTTATTGAGTGAGGAAGTTCATGAAGTTGTGGGTGTGCGTCATTTCTACCACAGTGTCCATGGGGGTTGCTTGAGTGGGAACGAAGCCAGAGAGGAAACATTGACAGGAATGGAAATGACGGCCCACGGCAGTGCTTGTCTCTGAAGAGATCGTCTGATCATCATCCTAGAATACATGAGAAAGGGGAAAAACCGTTAATGTGTAAAAAAGCAACGAGTGAGGTAACAACAACTGTAGGAGACGTGGCTACGTAATGTGTGGGTCAGGAGACACGGGGGAGACTGACTGACACTTATCAGTCTTTCTTTACATACATTTCATGACGTAGATAAGTCCCAACCGGTTGACTCCCTGTCAGCATTGGCCTCGCAATATTAACACCAGCATTGATGTGTTTCATCACAGTACAGTTATATAATTTAGTTTACAGCTCAAAAAACACATTAAAGTGTGCAGTACCTCTTTAATGTTCCGAAATGTATTGCATTAATGCTTATATAAAATAAATATATAATATAAAAAATATAATGTCTTACCCATCACGCCCCAGAAGAAATAGAGCAGGTATGCTTGGTTTGGCAGCGCTTCCATCAGTGATCATATCAAGGTACTGACTGTCATTGTCCACTGCATTATCAGCAATCAGAACAGCTTTGCCTCCGGCTTCCTCTACATGTCGGGCCTTTTGTACAAAGGAGCAACCTCTGGAGCGCACACAAAAGCAGAGAAAGAAGCGTGAGAACTATTTTAAAATGAACATTCTCACCAGTCCAGACTATATTGTTGGTCTCATCATGGGTAAATACCTGGTAGTCACTGTTCACACAAGACCCAGATCTGCAACTGTAATTCTCTACATAATTAAACAAGACTACATTGCAGTAGGTACATTTTGCTATCATTATTAGGGGCCCTTCAGTTTTGTTTTTACACTGGATATTCAACATGACACACACGTTTCTTGGTATTTCTTGAAAAGCCAGAATAACAGCTTACTGCAATTATGTTCAAATATCTTTACAACTGAAGGTCTGGCTGGAAGTCAAAGCCATTATCTTGTCTTTGCCAAGCAGTGCCCAACCCATGTATAACTCAGTTTGGGAAAGAGATTGTGCAGTCAAGTCTCATAAACTGTCGATGCTTAAATGTTAAACATGTTTTTTTTCCAGTTATTGCTGTTCAGGTAAGAACCAAGCCCCAAGGAACAGGGCTGGGCTGTTCCCTGCTACATTGTGCTATAGTGTCCCCAGTAATGTGATGCTCTCTGGCCGAGAAAGACTTTCTCCCATATACAATCATTACAAAAGCAACAACTGTGAAACAATGAAGAAAAATTTACTAAGCATTCATTCTAAAAATGTGTCACAATTTTAGTCATAGGTCCAATGTAAATTCAAAATGTCATGCACAGTCAAACATTTTATTTTTGTGTCAGTTATGAAAGAGAAAAACTCTTATATGCTCATGCTATGGTCTAAAAATGTGGAAGCCTGAAGGGTTTATTCGGTGTATGTGTCAGGTGAGCAACTTGGACTGGAATGAATGGGCACCATCTTGGAACACCATCAACTAGCCTTAATACATCCATGATATGAACAGGGTATTATAGTGAGAATAAATGTCTTTTTATTCCAGAGGTAACGCATTAATTGCACCTACAATACAGCAGCTGTTATAGGAGAGTCAAGAATAACATCACACCTAAGCTTATGATAGTTGCATTGCTGGCCAGCTACTCAAATCTCTTGATTTCTTAAAGCTTAATCTGAGGCCACAGATTCAATTTGTCTCCTTCCCCACCCCTCCACTGCTAAATGGCTCCATCCAAGATTACAGTTTCAGTTTCCCACTACTGGTTTGTGTTCACATCCTCTATGTCTCAGAGGTGATACAATGGGTACTGATGTATGTGTACATACCCCCTTTCCACCAAGATTACTTGACCCTTGATGACCTCTCTGTCCTCCAGGTCTGAGCAGCCATCTGCTGGGTCTGCTGGCACGAGGAAAATCTCATCATAAGATGACGTCTGGAGACCAAAAGAGGGAAGAGGGATGTGACTAAGTGGTGAGTGTACATGTCTGATGCTTGAGAATCCTTTGGCCAACAAATGAAAGTACTAACAAAATCTCCTCCGAAATCTTTAGCAGGTGCTGCACTGAAGATGTATCCTATATCCTCTGGACTGATAACCCGGAAATAAAGCAGTTCATTGATCCCAAGACCTAGAGCAGACCAAAAAAAAGAAACACGACTAGCTTATCTCAGAGATGGGAATAAATTCATCATCAGTATGAAGTCAGTGTTGGTAAAAACCACAACAGCAGTGTTATGGGATGGGAATATTACACAATACGCCTCTACACGTGATTTCACAAGTGACGAATCGAGACGGCTACAACAAAAGCCTTAGCATGCCTCTAAAACCTTTTTAGCTAACACCGACCCGTTAGCTAAATTAGCTGTTTACTAGCAGTTGAGACTTGCCTCCTCCCCTCACTCTCACCTGACATGCGACTGAACTGCATGAAAACACTCCAGAGGTATAAAACTAAAGCTGTTGTCCGAACAACCTTTGCCATGTTCAAGACATTTGTAGAGCTCCTCGATGTTACATAGACGAGACTTCAGTGTGGCTCTATATTTGACAGCGGTCTTTTGTCCATATGTAGCTGTCGCTCCGTCAGTGAACAACAGAGCAGCAGGTTAGCAACCACTACCGCGCTTCTTTTCATGCGCATGCGTATATTGCAAAGCCGGATTAATGTGCTAGGGGGCCGCGGGGCTGTTGGGCCCCATTAGCCCCAGTGTGAAGCCTACTGGCCATCTCGGCTACAGTAGTAGGTGGCACCAAATTTGCTGTGGGGTAAATTGATTAAAGTCATTAATAGGCCTTTTTGACCATAGACATTTTGACTTGTCATAGTCAGAAAAACCACAGATGTTTTGGGAAATATGCTTATTCTCTTGATGGCACTCATGCCGTGCTATTTTCTGGGGGTCACATTTATTGTACAGACATAAGAGTGGTAGGCTGTAAATCTTCTAATCTAACTTACAAGAATGGTAAGTATGTGTGTCAAACTATTCCTTTAATGATGGCTCCGTTCTTTTCAAGTGTGGCAGCCATGACAGTGTGGCAGTGAGCCACCACACCCTGCACAACACTAGTGCTGTGTCTCCAATTGTATACTTCCGTACTTACACTTAATATTTTGAGTGTATAAGTGCCTTCACACTGACAAGTATGGCAAAATGCAGTGCACTATGAGTACCCGGATGATGTACTCATAACGGTCAGAAAGTTGAGTGTGGAACGCCGCACGCTTCTCACCCTCAATGGTCGCCATCTTGGCTACGTAGAGGAAGGGGAGGGACCACAAACGTATGAAAATGACATCCACAGTTGTGATGGTTACAGCTACAAGTAAAAGCATGTTCATTTTTTATTATTTTTATTCAATTTTATTCAATTATTTCATTTTTCAATTGAATTGAAGTCAAGTGAGCAAACAAGCTGGCAGATATTTCAGCGTGCGGCTATCGCTGTAAAATGTTGGCAATAATGCTCCGCCGGTTGCAATCCGCCATTAAAAAGAAGAAGAAGACATGGTCAAAGGTTGTGATCACCATTTCCGGTAAGCGCACAACAGCAGTATTTGATTAGAGACGACACTACCCTGTCAAAATTAACGCACTACACAAGTCAGTACATAGTGTACACAGTATACTGCATGTAAGTGTACTAACGGAAGTACGCGATTTGAGACACAGCACTTCATTAATTTTATTTTTTACACCTGCACTTTTCCTACTGTGACAAAGTCAAACTGTCTTCAGTAGAAAAGGCCAATTTGGGAATACGGTATGGAACTACCAAACTATGGAAGTACAATAATGTAATACAGAAATCTTGTCACAGAGACCCTCTTCACAGGGTTCGTACAAAGTCTTGAAAGTTTGGAAAATGCTTAATTTTAACTGTTATGTTTTCAAGGTTAGGAATAGCTTGAATTCGAATATACTCCTTGAAAAATGCTTGATTTTCAGCATAATCTGGTGTTTCATCATCTACACAATCAACCATGTAAACCAAAAATGTACAAAAATACATTAATATTTGAAATGAAACAATCCCGTCGTCATATTTGTTTGTTGTTTCCTGTCATTTAGAGTAACAATTTAGATGTGATGATAACTGCTTTGAGTCTGAAAATTTTTGGTTTAGGTATCTTGAAAGTGCTTGAATTTTACTCTTAAAAAGCTGTACGAACCCTGTCTTCTAGATAGGGCGTCAAAATTGGGTAATAAGCATTGCAAGGCCCACCTTAAGGCTCTTATCATCAGTTGATGTTATGCTTTAGTGCTGCATATTTTGTCCCAAACCAATTTCCAATTAAATTGTTACATTAAATTGTTGTTGACTCAAAGTAATTAGTTATCAAAGTGCCATGTAAATGTACTGTAGTATGTGGGTTCAATGCTTATGTGTAATATTCAAGGAGACATCAATTAAATTATCATTACATTAAAAGGGCATTTACCCAGACTTTCTTGAAGGGAAGACATGTTTGAAAAACTGGAGTAAAGTAAAGTGGAGGGAATGGCTTGCATTTCTAATCTCTTGTGAGATTTTGAATGAAATGCAATATGAAAAACAAAACTCAGTTACAATAGTTCTTCTATTTAGCAATAAAATTCCCACTACATTTCAGTTTTCCAGCTGATAAGATAATAATAATAAACAATTATTATTTATCCACCCTTCATACAAAGAATAAAATGCATAATAATAATAATGAAATAAAATACAGAGACAAAAATGGAACATTATAACCTTCATGAAGTTATAGATTTATTGCACAGCTGTTGCATTAGCCTGTATTAGTTTTAGCTAGGTGTACAACACAAGTAATGTCTTCTTCAATTCAGAGCTTTTGGAAATTCAATTTAAAATCCTTACCATCCGCAATGTTGAATCTTTGTTCAAGCACTTGACAAATTCAATAAAAGGTACAATTTAATTACTTCATTTATATTCATCCAAATATTTTTCCACTATTCCCAAATATAAGGCTTTTGTACACGAGCACGATCCCAATTGCAATGCATGTTTCTATTGAACAGCTTCTTTTTAAGATGTTTGGCTCCACTTAGGATCTTTGTTCCTTTTTTTCTTCCCTCTCTTCTTGCAGTGGTCCAAGGACCCAGGCGGCAACTCTGGACAGCAAGATGTTGCTGTGTTTTTGCATTTACATAGGTTCTTTTTCCCTGTTCTCACCTGCAATGAGTTAATGACAGATTAGGGCCTGAAATGATGACAAGAAACTTAAATTAGCAAATCAAACTTTAATGTGTGAAATTCAGTTTGTCTTTGCAAGATCTGAATGACTCCTATTACGATATTTAAGAGTTGGCTCTTAGCTGTTTGGTGACTTTCAGTGCCATGCAATATTACATTACTTTCACACTAGAGCATGTTATTTTCCCACATCACAGTGTCATTTACTGCTCAAGCTTCAAGCCAAGTAAACTTTGCTCCAGGTGTCTCTATGTGGAGCTATGATAAACTTATGCTACATTTTACTGTTTGATATAACTGGTGCCTTAGAGGGTCTTTATTGCTTATCACTGATTAATGATCATATTAATATGTGAAAACTCTAAATATTAGCATTATACTGTAGCTGACAGCCACTGAGAAAGAGTGTCTCATTGTCAGCCTTGCTGTTAGTTGAAAAAAATCTTCATTTTATTTGTTCCTCTTCTTTAAAACAATGTTGTATTACAAGGACTATTCAATAGATGCCAGACAAGTAATTGTGGATTTTACTACCTAAACTAGGTGATCATGTATCAAATGAAATTAAAAGTATTATTTGCTGAAAAACTACCATCTAATTATAAATGATTATAAATAGTGTCCAGTCTTTAATAAAGAGTAACTTGTTAACAAGGAATACATCACTGTGAATAAAAACAGTGACTAGTCATTATGATGACATAAGACAATCGTTATAATTGTCACTTGAGTATTATAACCCACATAATAGTGATTAGTAACTAAGTACTAGCATATAATTTTCTGTTCATCTCAGTTTTAGTGTATAATAGTGTTTCCTTCTTAAAATACTTCTTTAAAAGGAGCTCCATTACTTATTATTTTTAAATAAGTGACCTCAGATGCTGCTTTAAACTTGACGTCAAGGAACATACAGGATACACCCCTGAGTGACTAATGTTTCTAATATTTTGTCCACCCCCATATACATAAAATACATAAATGTGACACAGCATAACATTGAACAGGGATTGTATTTCTCTAGTCAGTAATTCTACACAAGACATGAGCAACACATGAATAAAGAAGGAACATGTATGAGGAAGGAAGCACAAAGCTCTTTTAATAGCTTTTTTTTTTGTTTTTTGCACAGTGCCAAACCACCAAAGTACACAGAAACACCAACACACGTGTACAGAAATAACAGGGACAAGAAACGTACTGTGTGAAAGTCTGTCTAAAGTGCAGACTGAAGGACTCCTTCAGTTGAAATGCAAACTGAACTTCTGATTCATTCAGTTTCCTTAGATCATAAGGTCAAGGACCCTTAAATGGACAAAACTGCAGAGACCCATTTTATAAGATTTGGTCTCATGAAACCCCATCAGATATTTTTTGCTGGTAGATAAAATTTCACATTGAATCACAGAACTGTATGTGTTGTAAGTTGGGAGGTAACAGAGACTGTACCAATGTCTAGGGTCTAGTGACATTTCCTAGGGAGCTCCATTAGGCTTCACAAGTACCTCTGGTGGTTACTAGACCCCAAATTAGGGAATAGCAGTACTTTTGTTAGCAAGTAATACTTTCCTTTAATTTTTCTCACATTTCACAGTATGTCTATAATGGTGTTTGCGTTACTTTTTGTGTGTATAATTTAAAATAAATAATAAGTATATACACAAATAGTTTGAATATAGTCATAAATAAAAATTAGTAATAAAAGTGTGCTGTTCTGATCTTCTATCATAAAATAAAACTCTTGACTTATTCCTGAGCCTCTGGTGAGTGCTGTGTTATCTATTGGCCAGCAGTGTGTGATAGCCCCAAAGGGAGAGACTAGTGAAAAAACAGTAGGTGGGAGGACATAAGAGGACATTGTAGACATGTCAGAACAAAGAAAGGGCAGGAGCAGAGAGTGTTTTGGGTCAAATAATGTCAGTAGGTTACATTTTTCCAGGGAGTCCACTGGCTCCAGGGTGAGAACACCAGCGAGTCTCTGGAGCGAACCCTCAGTTTGCTGATACTCTTCGGTATCAGAGCAGTTGAAGAACGTTTAGTCTAAAGTCAGAATAAGAAAAACAAAATAAAATGTATGAATGATGAATGACAGACGTGGAGAAATCACCACACTTTAATTCAGTGCAAGCTTGCACGTACCATGCCATTATCTCTTAACACATATTCAATCTCGTGCTCCAGTCTGAAGAAGCTGTGAGGAGTTGACCAGCTGGATGGTGGTTCAATGGTCACGTTCAGGTTCTGCTCCACCTCCTGACACTTGACAATCTGGGGACTATCAGGTTGAACTGGACAGAAGAAAAACGACAGTAAAAAAATAAAAAACATGTCAAAGTGTATCAGTAAGGAATCAATAAAGTATATATGTAAATTAATTAATATTTGACTGGAATATTCACATTTATTTACAAAAAGGATTTACTGATAAGCAATGGCATGACTGCTAACATTTGCCTTCCTTTCTTTTTTGTACTTGAATTTTAATGTTGCATTTTCAAGTTGTCACAGCTGTTTTTATAACAGTTAACTTTTTGTTTTTTAAATCATTTCATTTCAAACTGTCTTTTATGTAGTTTGATAATGTGTAGAAGATGCCATTTTACTTCATCAGAAAGTGACTTTACTGAACAAAGTATCATTGGAACCAAACATGTATATATTAAAATGTTTAATTTCATACTTCAAGACCAATTTCCTAATAATTGAATGATATGCTGGTATTTAATTTTGTACTTTGTGAACAGCTTTGTTGGTGATTTTTGCAAAAGATGCTGTGTACTGTTTAATCTTGATGATCTTCTGTTGAATGCCTTTAATGTAGCTCACTTTCACTCAGCTTACCGATGTCTCTGAGATAAAATCTTTTAGTTCTCCTGAGGATTGAGAATTTCATGATGGCTTCAGCAGTGAGTTCGAGCATGGTGCTTTCCTCAGCGTAGGGGGAGAGGGAGTGGGACAGCTCAAACTGGAATCCCCCATCCAGGAGCTGATTGCTGCTGACCCAGTGACACGACTTCCTACCTTCACTGCTACAGAGGCAAGCAGTAAAACAGACTCTGAGTGAAATATGTAACAGAGAAAGGTACAATTCTGTCTGTTTGCCGGTCTATCTTTATACACTGTATGCAACACTTTTGCCCTCTTTACTGTAATTTCTCTGTGTTTTTTTCCTTTACCAGTTATGGCCCAGTCCAAGGCGCACTGCTGTTGTGTCTTCACTGTCGGTCCACATACAGCTGAAGTTACAGTCGTAAGACTTAGCCCGACAACTGATGAGAGAATCTATAAAGATACACAGTGTGAGTGAATACAAGTTTGATGGAAAATGTTTGGAAAATAAACAATAAATGAAAATATCACTAAATGTGAGACATCTATGTTGGAAGTACATCATAGAATGGTTCAGTATGTATTATCTTTCAGTCTCATTCTCTAGAGAGAGAAATATTCCACCCAGCCAGACATCCAGACAGTTTAGGGACTTACACTGTCATTGCTTACTTTGGATATGTTGGCTGTATTTTTGCATGTTGGCTATAAGTTCCTCTATTTGAGAGATTCCTGTCATTTACAGTATATGAAAGGTAGAATAAATGGAAAATGAAACAGGAGTACCTCACCTAACTCCTCTTTTGCATCAGCCTCCAGCAGCAGATAGGTTGATGATAACATCTCTCCTCCTCTCCAGCAGCTGTAATTTCCCACCTCAGGTGTATCTACTTCAAACACTTTCAGAGACAGACCGTCCTGCTCGACATTGAAATCGACATCCTCGATCATTTCCTCATTACATGGGGGTGATGAGATATCACAAGGACTAAACTTCCATGTGACACCTTCGTCGGTCTTTGTACCGCAGGTCAGTGTGACTGGATCATTCCTTTTTGCCACCACAACTATGCAAACATAGATACAAACCGACAGGTACACACACACACACACACACACACACACACACACAGAGGTTCACATACAGAAATGCACAAATACACATATTAACAAGTCAGGATTAACAAATTTAGAACCATTCAAAATATGGAAAATATGTGGATCGTAAATAAGACGTACAATTTTCTGGAAAGTTGAGTCCATGTGCTCCTGTGAGGCTGGTGAACAGAAGCCCAAATATCCACAGTGACAAAGTCTTCTGAGAGATTGTGTGACAGCAAGAGGAAGATTATTGAAAATGAATCATTACTTGCATTAAAACCTAAGTAATTATCCCTTGATTTACAAGTGATTATTGTTAATTTCATCTTCAGGTGAGAAACTAAATAAAAATCTGTTCATGAGACATTTCAATTTGGCTGAATGCTTTTAGTTGAGAAAATGTGTTATTTTATAAAATTACCAGAATATCAAAGTTGGTCATTTACTCCCTATTCTGTCATCTATTCAAGCATCTAATTCCCTGCATTGGTTCCCAGTAGTTATTTCTTACCATTTGGATGAAGTTACACTGAAGTGACACAAGAAAATCAAGAGCAGAAGTTCAGTCGTGGTAATCCTGATGATCGTATGCTCCAACTGACCACTGAGCACCATTTTTATACACACAGCATGTATCATCATCACCACCATCATCATGGCAGCTATGGAGGCAGAGACAGAAACTGAGCGATATATTAAACTGATAAGAGCCTATTGACAGTGATGGCGAGCAGTGCATTTCCTCGATACTGTTTTGCATGTCAAATTTTGTTTTTGAGTTTCGAATAAGGGACAGAGATGAAGATAAGAAGTGTGAAGTGTGGGTGTTCAGTGGGGGTGGGGGGTTGCCCTCAGCCTTTAAGGTGGATTTGATTTTCAATATTTATGAGAAGTAAACAAAATTAACAGTATCAGGTATCATACCTTTGGGACCACAACATATAGAAATCGAATGGACATTTTTTTAGTTTTACAAATATGTATCTGATCTAAAGATTACAGATTCTTCTACAAGAGTCTAGTGGAAACGACTAGTCACTCAGTCGACAGGACATTGATCGGCAACTATTTGGATAATCAATTAATTAGTTCAAGTAATTTTTAACATAAAATGCGACAAAAAAAAGAAAAAGAAAATCACTGATTGTTGCTTCTCAATTGTAAATATTTTGTCTACAATAAAAGTAAATTGAAGATTTTTGGCTTTTGGATTGTTGGTGGCACAAAACGAGCCATTTCAATATGTCACCCTGGGCTTTGGGAAACTGCAAGGGGCATTTATCACTATTTCCTCTCACTTTATAGACCAAACAATCAGCAGCCCTACAAGAGATATTGTGTGTAAGATATATTTACTGTAAAAAGTAATGTTTCCCTCATCCTGAATCTAATTCCTGACCCTTAATCCTGGACTTAAATCCCAGAAGTAACCCAGCATTATCTTCTCTATCTGGAGATGACCAACAAAACTGTACTCCTTTCAGAGGACACACACACACACACACACACACACACACACACACACACACACACACCACAGTAAACGAAGCCTTGTAATTCATGTTTGCTGTAGGGCTTCGTTAGTATTTGGTGTTATAATTATTCTTTGTTCTCTTACAGATTGTTAGGTACGTACATTATATTTTATATTTAATAGAATCATGTTGTAACAACATTGCTGACCAAAACTTCTGCAAAACATGTTAGGTCACTGAACAGAAATAGTTGGTTTCGGGTTTCACATCCTTAAAATGATGTCCTCAAATAACCTCTCTCCCCTGTCTGTATTTATTAAACTTAATAATCTATAGCTACAAAAATGTCCAGCTATTTGAAATGTTCACATCCAATAATCAATTATCACACAATCCTACAAATGAATGCTGAGCAGGTAAATATACAAGTATACAAATATACACTTATGGAGGACAGAATGAGTCATACAGATACTACATATATGTGTTGTCAGTGCTGGCTTCCACAGTGGTCTGGGCTTAATGAGAACTGACCAGGGGGGGACACAACTGTGTATTGCTGGTAAGCATATCAACTATATAGTTCTTCCAGTGAACTTACAATTTGATTTTGTTCAGTTATAGTGTTAGTAGGTTATTTATATATACATTGCTTTTTCACTTTTACTGGAGTCAAACATCAATAGCGATTGCACTTTGAAGTTAAAAGATTGTTTTGAGTCACCCAACTTCTTTTCCCCCCTAAATCAGATGAATGGATGTGAACAAAGCCACAAAGTCCCAGACAGTTCAATGTGTTACTTGCATTATGAACCCCCAAACTGAGCACTTACGCCCGGGCCACACCGCCGACCAGAGCATCGCGTGACGGCTACCTCGCTGAACTGCTGCGTCTGGCACGCATGTGGTGTCCACACAGAGAGCGCTCCTGCTGCGTTGCTGCTGCTGCCAGCCCTATATTCCTACACTGAGTTTGCCTTTGATAATAGCCATCAATAATAGACAGTTTCATTTCATTTCATGATACATTTCATTTCTATTTAGTTTAGACAGAAAAAGGTTAAGAGGCTTGTGGTCAATTGTAACTGGGGAAAAAGTTTTTTCGATTTCTTTCATGTCTGTGACATATTCTACCGATGTCGACACTGAAACTGAAACGTGTACTGTTGCTGGTTTGATGTCAATATGACTATCAACAGATCATTTTCACTGTGTATTTTTGCTGAGAACCGCGCTCGGCGTGCCTGAGACGCGCGTCTCACGCGAGCTGTGTGGCTGCTCTAACCGAAATGAAAAGCAAGAGGTTCCCCGACGCACAAGCGCTGCTCGGGTCGGCGGTGTGGCCCGACCGTTACACTATGTTGAGCACTATGCCAAGCTCTGAGATCACTTCAGTCCAGATAACGAAACAAACCCATCAAGGCTGCCCAAGAAGGGGGTCAACAACAGTTTCAACATCCACCATACAAAAACATCTTTAATTAATTTCATACATAGAGTTATGAGTATCTCAGTGTTTATGACTTCTTTTGTGCTCCTTATTCAGAAAACCTTTTCTGACCCTTTCATGCATGAAACCCACATGACACAGTTGAATGTTTTACTTCCCCACTGGACTGGCAACATAATGAGCATCACAGATACAGTATATTGCCAGTTGATATTCAGTGGCACCAATAGGTGACCCTACCTCATGTGTAATGCCAGAGATAGGGTCACCTTAGTGCTGATGTAAAACCCTCTTATGTATGAACATTAGAATCTTTTGAAAGCTTAACCCCAGTATGTTATGGACATTTCCACTAGAGCTTCAGTGATTTAAAGATATACAGAAAAGCTACATGGTCTTGAGCCGGAAGATTTGTGTAGCAATTCAGGTGGAAAATTAACTACAGATCATGTTACACAACAACACAGAGCTCTTTAGACCATTTACCATTGAAGGTGCATGAGAAAGAGGCTTTTATTTTTGCTGGTTGGTACAGATGTAATGCCCCAACTCTCAATTTTGAAATAATTGACTAAATAGAAGTTAGGTGCCTTCTTTTATTCTGAACACAAAAAGGAAGATTTAAGGGATTTATAAGAGGAGGTATAATCAAAGACATTTGGGCATCCAGAATGGGGTGTTGTGAAGAGAGGAGGCTACACACAGCAACTACTGTACTTTACCCATTAGGAGCAGCACTGGTCTGTGTTTGACGCATACAGCTCTACTGTATATAGCAGTCTGTCTACACTGGATGTGTTTCCGCTGTGTTTTTCAGCCTTCTGTACCACAGAACACACATTTCAAATTTAACCAATGCTGCTTTCTACACAGGCCTCCTAATGGCTTGTACTTCACTTTTAACCGCAACCTGAAGGTTCTTACCAAGCTTCCATTTTTTTTTCACTTACACACTTAAGAAAATAAAATTGTGTTGGGCTGTGAAGTCTGTAAAATACTTCTGAGTGCACACAGAACTGTGTGGATCACAGGGCCAGTGTAGGCCTACACTTACGGACACGTGCTGCTTTCGCTGCACAGCCAGTGATGACCAAGAATTCAATGTTTTCTCTGGTATATTCCTATTAATAAAGATAGCCATGCCATAATCACTTGTGAAAATGTAGAAAACTAGGATGAGTTTGAATATAATAAAACCAACATAGTAAACATGCTTTTCCATTAAATGTTGCAAAGAACTGGTGGAGCATTAAAAGAAAAAGAAAATTGAGAAATTGAAATGTAATCTTTATTACATGATTAATTTCACCAAAACATTTTTGATGTGTAGGCATCACAATGCAGGAGAGGCAGCGTGGGAAAGAGAAAGGTTTGCACATTCCACTGAATTAAATAATTTCAACTGTATTGCAGAACAAGGCAAAAGGGTAGGTAACAGTTGCCATAAAAAGTCCTTTTTACTTGTTTTAGCCCAATTGTCAAGGTTACAATTAAAAAGAAACTTTTCTTTGCAGCCACAGAGCAATAACGGAGATGAACAATTACAAAATGCTGTTGGGTCAAAGGACGGTGAGTCAGGAGGAGCCTTGAAATGTTCACTGGTGTTAGTTAGTCTGCCTCGTTCTTTGAAGCCTCGTCAAAGTTTTCAACAAGATCTGAAAACAGAAACAAGGGGAAAAGAAGGGTAACAGATAAATATGTCTCAATAAGCACAAGCCTTATTTAACATACAAACTTAATTACTAAATATGAATATAACCAAAAATATCAGCCCTCTAAACTAATCCATAAATTCTGTCAGTGACAGAGGCTCATCTTATATTCTTATACATATCCAGATACATTGAGACTAAACTTATTACACCTAATAAGATCATATGTTCCATAAGGTATGACATATTCTGGACTGTTATTGATGTGGTTTTAATGCTACAATACATCACAGGATTAATGCAAATCTTTGTTTTATTTGTTGTTAGGTATGTAAATGTGCTTACCTGGAACCTCATCATCCTCCTCTTCAACAGCAACCATGGGCGCTTTGTTCTCTCCAGCTTTGAGTGGGAGGAAGAACAAACAGCAAATTGTTGATAGACAGCACACAAAACTACTGATCAATGAAAACAGATCAAGAGTATTAGGGTACCTGGTTTGGGCAGGGTCTCTGCTAATCTCCTGAGGCTGGTAAGACTGTCAGCTCCCAGCTGGTTTAGGATTCCTGGGAGCATCTCTGTGAGCTGCTTGTTCTCTGCGTGCCCTGTGATTGTAAAGGTGTTGGCAGCCAATGAGGCCTGAACCTTTGGGTTATTGAAGTGGATCACTGTCCCCTGGTTTGTGAACATATTCACCTACAGTGGAACACAAAACAAATTGAAGGGGGAAAAAGGAACAAAAAGAGAGGAGTTTGAGGTCAGTGTCAAAGAAGATGACAAAACAGCTAGTGAGACTTTGCCAAACACCCTTTTCAACAACGGATAGATTAACACTCACTTTAAAAACTCATAATTCTTCTTATGTTATTTTTGCTGATGCTCACCAAACAATTGGTCTCTAGTCAATGATACAACACCATGCTTACAAACAAAATGGACAAATCCTTGTAAGCGGTCAGCAAAGGGATGAAAAGACTTCAGTTGAATCTATTCTGTTATTTAAATAACCAAGATGATAAACTGAAACATCACAACGTTAACTAATTGTTTCAGCACTAAAATACAGCAATTGAGAGGCTTCATCTGATGAGATTCAGATTATTTTTCCAGTCCCATTTTTGGCAAGTTCGTGTATCACGTTATATTTATTACCCTATTATTAATTATCAATGTCATGAAGAAGACCTGTCTATCTACTAGTTGTTGTGCATTTCAGAGAGAATTTGCTGTACCTCCTCAATGCCAGAGATGTTGTTGACTCCCAGTTTCTTAAGGGAGAACTGTAGCTTCTTGTCATCTGCTGTAGCTGTTCTGTGCACCACCTTCTTCTTTCTGCGGGCTGATCCCTACAGAGAACAACAATGAACGATAATATATGAACCCATAGATCAACCATGTGACTCATGGAAAAAAAAACATTTTATTTGGGTAATTTGCAGCATGCTCTTTAACTAACTCACCTTGCCGCCTATGCGGACCTGCTCCTGCAGTTTGGCGAGCTTCTCCTGGTTCATTATCGACTCCTTCATCTGACACAAGAAATAGCACATACACATCATCAAATTTAATATTTGCTCACAAATTCCAGTCATTTGGAAAAAAATAATTCTCACTTGAGTTGACAGAGCTGGAAGACATGAAAGCACCAATACTCATTTCACTAATGCAATCCCAACACTAATACTAAGGTATTGAGTCAATACTGATTTTGTTTGCTACACCAGTTTTCTACTCAGACACTCTCATCTACATGCACACTAATACTTTGATCTTGAAATGAGATTCAGTGACAAATATAAAAAATGGTATTCGTCTAAATTTCACAAGTAACAAATTGGCAACTGATGAAACTGAAACAAAGCACCTAATGTGTAAACAGTTCACAGGAAAAATATGATGTGTTATTACAACGAAGTGCCAAACCTAAAATTCCCCAAAATCCCCCGTCGTTTTGCCTTTTGGCACAGCAAACTAACAAGAATGCACAGCTGCCAGACGGTCAAAAATAGCTGCACACTTTTTAGTCTCGACTCAAGTTCTGCATGAATCAGACAGGTGATCAGTTAGTCAGTGCCCAAGTTAAGCTTGCAATGTTCTCCAAAGGGAAGAGAAATCAGTTAGCTAATAACTTTAATAGATTACTTTTCCTAGTGTGCTCTAAGGAGAAGATGTGCGGTGGGCTCATGTTTGATCTTTCAGCCTCTGAGACTAGGAAACTTGTTTTTTAACCCGGGTTCTGAACCTCCGGCTAGTTAGCAAGCCAAGCTAAACAGCTAGCTTGGGCCTCTTCAAACTGATGCTAACATTCAAGTATAATTTACCTTGTCCTCGCACTTTAACGTGTAATGTGACACGGGGAACTGTTCCTTCTTTCCAAAGTAAAAATGTTATGAGGCTGAGACAGTTTAAAGGCTACAGAGACGTGAACCGACCTGGGAGTGTGTAAACACGCGGGTCACACAGTCGATAGAAGATCGGAGAAAGGAGCGAAGACCGGAAGTGACGTACCCAGATCGATAACTTACCGGATGTGCCCGCAGTTTTTCAAAACGTATGCTCATAATTTAATGTAATTTAAACCTTAATTTCTAGTGTTTTCTATTGTTAAGTCTGTCTTTTTAGGTTTTTGTAGTTCAGGAAAAATAACCTTCTTTATAAAAATGACTAAAAGTAGTGAACTCATCAACTTTTGAAAAATAGATCATTTTCATTTTTAAGGTAGTAGCTGTATATTTTTAACAACCACTTAAAATATTAATAATAAACATTCATAAACACAAATAGGTCAAGTACAGGACAGGTTAGTACACGATTCCTGTCATATTTCATCGAAAAGGAGGTAGATATGAAAAATTACAATTAATATGTAGGCCTATAAAAAAAAATACAATACTAGGTCCACCGTCAGTCCCATTTAAAATATTTTATAAAATGAAAAAACAAAATGTTTGAGGTTAAGGTGTAAATTGTGTATCCTTTCAGTGAACAATAAAGATATGCCATTCATAACGGAAGTAGTCACATTTGTAATCATGGCGTCCTCCAGTGCACCGAGAGGCAACGTGATAACTCTTTAAAATGAGAAACATTTGGTTTACTTGGACAACCAATATTAGTATCATCTAATTTCAGCACATAATACTTAAAAAATAAGTCTGCACTCCTGGACCTTTTCTTTCAAAGGTGAGAATCATCAGAATACAGTTTAGTAGAAAATGCTAGCCGGCTGAAGCGCAGTGTGCTAAGTACTGAACACGTTGGCTCAGGTATCTCTCTAATACGCTGCTTTTGTTTTCAAACCAGTAACATTACGTGTCATTTATGCTATTAAGAAAAGGCTGACTGTAGACATTTTATTTTATTTAGCTCTTTATGCACAGTCATAAAGCTCAGTGAAGAAATCGGCTGTCTCGAAAAAGTGAACCCTGTGCTCTGATGCGCTTTGGTAAAACGTGTGAATGTGAGCTCTGTTGCCATTCATTCCATGTTGTTGAATTTGATTACTTCTTTTTGCCGGTTGTGTTCTTGTGGAGCTAGACAGTATTGGCTAAGCTGTTAACCCCTTACCATCCAGGTTATCGCGTTATTAACCTGGAGTTAGCGTTATTTTCGCTTAAATAGGTATAAGATGGTAAAAACCACCTTATTCCACTCTGTCTGACAGTATCATTACTTTGTGTAAGTTTGTTCCAGCTCCTTTAATCTATATCATGTTTACATTGTGTGAAATTATCAACATACCCTCAGACTGACATACTTGGTATCTTTGTAAACTTTTGGATCTCCATTAAAATTTAAAATACATTTCTGTGAGTTTGATCATTGTTGGGCTGCACAGCATGAGTTTGTATAAAAGTACCAACCAGCAGATGTAAGAGGTTAACTAGTCCAGGTGTCATATTTCTTGCTATATGTTAATAGCCGTGTTTTTTTGTTTGTATCCTACCAGACAAAGAGTATTTCGTAATCAACACGGAAATGGCTTCGTTTAAACCTACGAAAATCCAAGTCTATCCTAAACTTGGAGAGAAAGTCACACAAGACACACTGTACTGGAAAAACTACAAGGTGAGTCTCCTCTACTGTATACTGTCTTAATATTACTGTGAGCAAGAAAAGAACATCCTTAATTTTGTTTCTTAATATTAACAATGCATCTTTGTTTCTCTTCTCTCAGGCTCCGGTCCAGATAAAAGAATTTGGGGCAATCACAAACATAGACTTCTCCCCAGTGGCTCCACATAACTTTGCTGTGACAGCATTCACAAGAGTATGTTGGCTTCTCTTGTATGAATTCAGCTCAGTTGTGTTCATTCAAATGAATCAGTGTTCACCTCATAAAACAATTCTGGTTTTCGTCAGTCCTCTGAATAATCAAGTATTAAGTTTGCAACATTTGTTTGAGATTTGTTGTCATCCTAACCCTGGTTTCTCTACAGATCCACATTTACGGGCCGTTCTCCCAGGAGCCTGTGAAGACATTCACACGGTTTAAGGACACCGCATACTGTGGCAGGTTCAGGTCAGACGGTCAGCTTCTAGTTGCGGGATGTGAGGACTCTGTGGTCCGGCTGTTCGATGTCAGCGGCAAGGTGGCACTCAGGATGTTCAAAGGGCACACAAAGTAGGTATCCCAAGTGTCAGTATCTGTTTGTGTTTTAGTTGTGCTGTCCTAGCCTGAAGACTGAGTGTTACAGAATAAGCTTAATTTCAACATCCTGCTACATTTTGAGGTGGCCCTCTTACCAGATTTTGGCAGTCACTGCAGATTGGTTATGTTGGAAAAGTTAAGTGGAATCTTGGTCCACTCCTTCAAGTCAAGTTTTTGTTTCTTGCATTAGTAAGGATTTAAAAAAATATCCTCACTGGCCTGTCAGTATTTCAGTGTACACCTTAATACTTTCCTATGTGTCTTTTTAAAAATGAAAAAAACCCAGCTTTTGCTCTCATCATTTCAAAATAATTGAAGGAATACAGAATCGAGGCAGATCAATAATCCATTTTATTTTGTGCCTTAGAGCATGCAAGTGGAAACGATGTATGTATTCCTGTTAATAATAATTCCCACTGCATAATACGAGGCTTTTGACTAGCTGATTGTGTCTTCTGGACTTCTAGTAAAGGACTTGTTGAATGATGATTTCTTGAGTGATCCATCGACTGAACTTTCATGATGATCTCAAGAATTCTGACAACCTGTAAACCGTCTTACAGACTTATAAACGTCTGGTCATGAAAGTAAACTAATGTACATTTTGTCTCTCATTTTGTTTCTGCTCAGGGCTGTACACGTAACAGACTTCACGTCAGACCGCTACCAGATCCTCACAGGGTCCGACGACTACACCTGTCGACTTTGGGACATCCCAAATGCCACTGAGCTCACCAGCTACCAAGAACACACAGATTACATTCGCTGTGGTGTCACAAGCAAACTCAACAGAGATCTCTTCATTACTGGTGAGTGGAAGCAAATGCTTTTTTTAAAATTGTGAGGAAAAGTTACATGTAGGACAGGAAATTAACTTTTTGGTCCATTAGCATCAATGTTTGGTCATCTGTCACAGTGGCTTTTAGATTAAACAGACTTAACAGGAGCAGCCAAAATCCACCAACATTTGGCTTTTACTGGTCTTTTAGTTCCCATGAGGTTTATGGTATATTAGCGCCATGTTTTCTACACTATTTGCTGCAGGATTTCTGTCTTTTGTTTTTAAATAGTTTGTGCTAAAAAACAAAAGAAATAAATATGAAAATAAAAGTAACAACAGTCTAATTTTCAATCATAACAAGTAACTTTATATACCTAGAATAATTCATATGCAAAGTCAGTAGTAACTGCATAAAAATAATCTGAGTTAATTGCACTCTGTAGATGGAAGTATGAGTGCCAGGATGAAGGAGTTTGGTCTGTTTTTGTGTGACTAACAATTGAGGGTTTTTTTTCCTAGGATCTTACGACCACACACTGAAACTGTTTGATGCCAGAGTGGATAAGAGTGTGATGACCATGGACCACGGCCAGCCAGTGGAGAGTCTGCTTCTCTATCCTTCTGAGGGACTCCTCGTCTCTGCAGGTAGCCAGCAGTATAATCACCATGTTCAGTCAGCGCATCCAGAAAGTCTGCCAACTTGTTGTCAGACCAAACACAAATTCTGTTAACAGTGTTTAATGATTTGAATTAAATGGAGGGTCCCTCAGGTTGGAACGGGTTGTTTATGTGGGACATAATGAGTAGGAAGTGTTCCAAATTGAATGGGCCGGGCCATGACAAACAAAGAACAACAAGGAAGATAACAGCATTTAAGTCCATTATATGCTTGGTTGTGACTCCAATCGGGACAAAAACAGCCTAAAATTGTTTTTCCTACACTATTGCCTCCCTGTGAATGACTGCACTCATACACAAACACTACATTATATTTACTGACATTAAAAATATTCTCTCTATCCCTCTCTTTAGGGGGGCGCTATGTGAAAGTGTGGGATCTGCTAAAAGGAGGCCAGCCTCTGGTGTCGCTGAAGAACCATCACAAAACTGTCACCTCTTTGTATCTCGGCAGCAACGGACAGAGACTGCTGTCGGCTTCTCTGGACAGGTACGGGGGACAGGTGTATGTAAAGTAGTAGACAAAGAAAAAATGCTCTAAACTGTGGAAATCGGAGGCCACTCAATCTGCGATGACAGTAATTCTTATATGAACCTGATCTAATGAAGAGCCTCTGTTTGTCTTTCAGGCATGTAAAGGTGTACAACACAACCAACTATAAAGTGGTCCACAACTTTGACTACGCTGCCTCCATCCTCAGTCTGGCTTTGGCTGTAAGAAATTACATTCAACCCAACATCATGTTTTATTATTCGTTTTTCATGTTTGAAGATGAATTAAGTGTAGAAAGGTGCATTCAAATAAGTGAAGTGTATGATTATAACACGACTACAGTCACCCAAGATGGGAAACGGCTTGTTTGAAAAACCCTCAATACAGAGAGGTGAAAATGTGCTTGTATCTGAAGTGCTCCCTCAGAGGGAGCTGTGATTGGAGAGACGCGCTCTGAGACTGCAAAGTGATAGATTCAGTTTCTGCAGCAGCCAACAGAAATATCTAGTGTTGCCAGAGATTTAAATCGAAAGGAGATGTAACAGTACATCCTCTCCTCTTGGTGTTGGCCGGAGGGTGTAGGGTTTCTGGAACACTGCAACCTCAGAGAGTGAACTGACAAGGCATTTTTTACTTTGGGCTTTCAGTGCTTTTGGATTTTCCCTTTCAATCACCACCTCAATCTTCGATTTGTTAGAAACATGCACTCAGAAAAAGAAATGCTGTTCCAGCTATAGCCATGGTCTATAAAAAAATATCCACTGTGTGCTTTTGAGATAAATATTAATATATTTTATACCGTATTGATAATGATATACCATATTATTACATTAGTCATAACACAGCATTAAATGGCCTGCTCACTGCTCCTCAGAGAGCCTGAATTCTTGACAGTAAAACCATAAATATGTCTTTCTCCTCAGCCGGATGATGAGTCCATTGTCGTGGGTATGACCAACGGTGTTCTGAGTATCAAACACAGGAAAAGCCTTGAAGAGTCGAAGGAAATCTCAGGCCAACAGAGGCGACGACCGTCATATCGTGTTTTTGTGAAGGGGAAGAACTATGTCCCTAAACAGGTAAGTTTACATTTAGTAACATGCACTAGCTGACGTCATGATGTGGTCTGTTGAGTGATTATTCCCCCAAGAGATATATTGACTGAATTCTACAAAACATTAATAATTACTTTCTTGGTTCTCCCATCTTTTTTTCAGGATGATTATCTCGTCAGTAAGCCAGTGAAACAGCATTTGGCCAAATACGACAAGCAGCTCAAGACGTTTAATGTATCGAAGGCTTTGGATACAGCTCTGGAGGTATACTTTTCATGTATTTATAACATTAGCAACAAGGTTTTTTTGAGGTTCCTTCTCATTTTTAAAGTTATCCTTTTTTTTTCAACTTGCAATATAAAGCAGTGACACATGCTGCTTTCCTGTTGCTGAGCTGTACAAAGTGAAATGGCTATCCTGGATATTGGAAGCCGAACAGCATCCTTCAAGCACAAAAACATTTCAAAAGCGTGGTTGTATAATTTAACTTTTATTAATATAAGTGTATTGAAATGTATTCACAGACATGGACAAGACTGAGAAAGCCAGAGATCACAGTTGCTGTTATAAAGGAGCTGGATCGAAGAGGAACGTTGAAGAACGCTCTGGCAGGAAGGGATGAACAGGGGCTCTCTCGGTTGCTCAACTTCCTCATAGGGTAAGACGCAGATAAAACTTCATTAGTAGACTTTATCAAGTATTAACATAATGTGTTATTGGATGCATTGAGTTTGGTAGCTTGCAGTTGCACATCAAATTCTGCAGAAATATTTTGCCACATGAATACTTCAACTTTTTTCCGTTTCTCCTCCAGGAACTTGGTTGACCCCAGGTTTGCTCCTGTCCTCGTAACAGCGGCTGAGATGATCCTGGACATCTATCAGTCAGTAATCGGTCAGTCACCAGTCGTGGACCGACAGCTGCTGCGTCTGCAGGAGCTGCTGGAGAGAGAGATCGACTACCAGCAGGACCTCCTGGAGGTGCTGGGCATGTTGGACATAATGTTCGCCTCCTCCCTCCCTAGGAAGGAGGTGCCTTGCCCTGGCATCAGCAGGTCTAATGGCCTGGCTCAGGGAGAAACAAGTACCTCAAGACCACAGCTTCAGGCCACCTGAGGCTTGTAGGGGGGAAAGACTGCTTTAGACTGGGTTTGAGTGCCTTTACAACTCTAAAACCTCTTTTTTGAAACATCAGACACAAATTTCCTGACATGACGGGTTGCATGTCATAGACTTCACCAAACAGAAACATTTTGGTACAGGTTTTAAGAGACTGACAAACCCCATGGTCTCACTCTGGTGTTTTAACTGAGCGTGACTGAAAACACAACAGGCAACAAAGAGAACATGCATTTAATGTATGAAGAATCTCTTAATGTGTGAATGTAAAAGCATTGCTTTTATTGGAAGTCTTGTAATTACACTTTCAATTGTAAATGTGGTGTGTGTTCTCTTGATTTATCGTGTGTGTGTTTGTGTGTGTGTGTGTGTGTGTGTGGGCTTGTGTGTTTGAATGATTTCACCGTTGTGTTTTCATAATATTTGGCATTGACAAATGTTTTATAAGCAGATGAAAATAAATCTTTGTAATACTGAAACTCAATGTGTTAAATTTCCATTGATGATGATGATGATGATGATGCAGATTTCAACATGTGGGTCTTATTACCCTTTTCAATGGGCCGTTTTATCGCCTTCCATTAGAGGTCGCTGTAACCTCAAAGAAACAGTTAACTTTCACATATAAGGAGGAATTTGCTTTTGACCAGACGGAAGACAGAAAGCATCAACAGTGACAGGGAGGAGGATGCTGTGTCAGTGGAGGCTGCAGCTCAGACTGGGAGCAGCAGCTGCACCGACTCAACGCCATTTCTCAACTTGTAGCTTTAACACCGACACTTGAATTAGCAGTTAGCAAAAGGAGGATGAATCGGAGTTAGGAGCTGCCTTTAGCTAAATTTAGGCGCACCTTCAGGTTTCTTCTGCCGGAGCTCCTGTGAAGGTAGGTACATCAATAATGTCTACCCTTTTCTACTAGCTGTTGACTTTTTTATTATTATTTTTTTTTTACCGTGTCTGTTTTCAATGATATTGACAGTTTGCTAATATGTCAACCCTGTTCGAATGGTAAAATATAGCCCTATAACAAGCCTCAAATGTATTCTGCAGCTAAATTGGTCAACATTAAACTATGAGTTAAATTAATTTGAATTATTAAGAAAAAGCATACACATTGTGTTAGTGGTATTTAATAAGAAATGTCCAGTGTAGTGTCATTAACTGTGACGAGCAGTTTTTCTGTCATAAAGCTAACGTTAGCACACTTGGAAAATTGCACAAAGTCCTCTCCTCTCGGTTTGTTCATGCTTTGCCTTCGCTCACTGTAATATTTGGTGTATTATAATTATAAATATATAAATGTAAATGCAAAAGATAATGTCTATGCACAGGAAACAATTTCTTGAAAAATGCTTGTTATGTTAAGACCTTGCTGTTGTGTCCAGTTTTGGAAGTGGCCACTGATAAAGAACAGATCTGAACCCTGCAGCACCGAAACTCAATCGATTTCCTACTTAAGCACATATCATTAATATTATTATATATATATATATATATATATATATATATATATATATATATATATATATATACATATGCAGGAGTGGACTACATGCTGCCTGCACATCAGATTTCGGCATATTTGGTGTTCTGGTACTGTCTCTACACACCAAGGTAGAAAGTATCATCATTAAAATCATTATTCACATATTTGAGATCAAAAGATGATCCTCTCTCATCAGAGACACTCTGCTTGGCACAGAGGTTTGATAATCTCTTCGGGATCAGAGGAGCAGGCATAATAACCAAAATAATGTCACAGGGCTATGCTGAGTGTGAGTTTTCCCCTTTTTTCATTTTTGTCTCTCAAATGTCTGTTTAATGTCCGTCTTTGCCTGCAGTTGCTGTGTAGATGGAGCTGAGCAGGAGGAAAGTGCCTCTGTATGTGAGTATGTGCTCCAGTTTGCAGTCAAGTTTGAGACCAGCTCCTCCAATTAATCTTAGGAGTTAGTTATCCCTCTGGAAAATCTCTGCAAATTGAGTTCGGAATGCAGTGAGAGATCAGCAACCTCATTTATAAAATCTGAAAGTCTGTGGCAGAGGTTTTGTGCTTGTGACCAAACCATTATGTTCAATGAAAATGCATGCAAAGGATACAGCTGTTTTCTGTTCACGCATCAATACAGTACATGTAATTCATCAAGTTCACTAAAGTTACTGTATGTAACTAGGCCATGATGACGGGAGAGGAGTCTGATGTTTTCTACTTTGATCAAACAGGAACTTTATTGGTCTTTGAATGAAACATTTCTGGGTTTTGCTGTTGGATAATTTGAACATGAATCACAGTTTCTTAAGAAAAAAATAACCTTATCCATCAGCACAACAGTGACAATAGCAGCCTGGCATTTGTGTATATAACTAGCAAATCAGTAACTCTGTGATTCATTCACAGTGATGTTTTTTATTTGTACTTAACTTACTCAGAGTTGGAAAGGAACTTGTATTTGCTGTCCGTTTGATTTGTGATGTCTCTGGTCATGTTAAACCTTTGAATGGATCTGTTGTCTGTGAGGTTAAGCTGTAGTCAAACATTCAAATATTTTTTCATTGGTTTCAGTGTGAGATCTTAACAATGTACACAAACATTAATGAGAACTAATGCTTCTCTGAAGATCAAAGGGGGAATACATTGCTCGCACTGTATTCAGTCAATGAATCCTTTTTAATTTGACATGTTTTCAATGCTGTTTTCCTTTTACTCAAGGTTACTTAAAGGTTACCAAACGTAATGTGGACGCACCATCTTGCCCATTTTCATGTAATGAAACACGTACTCCTTAGATACTGTGCTCGCTTTCTGTAGAGGCCTGCAAATGAATGAATTAATAAAATTATACAATAACTCAATTTCACTCTGTGAGGCTTGGAGCAAAATGCTAACATCAAGATAAGATGCTCACTTTGACAATGGTAACATGCTGATGTTTAGCAGGTAATGTCTACCATGTTCATCATCTTAGCCTGTTAGCATGCTAACATTTGCCAATTTGCAGAGTACAGTTGAGGTTAATAGGAATGCTATTAATTTTGCAGGTATTTGGACACATTAAAAGACCTGCTGGTGGCACTTGATTAAAGGTTAAAGGATCACCAGTTATTATGGTTCATCCTGAGGGGGGCATGAATGTCTGTACCAACTTTCATGGCAATCCATCCAATAGGTGTTGAGATATTTCCAATAAAAAAACATGTATGTCAACCTCCTGCTGGCGCTAGAGGAAAATTTAGCGATTCACCAACGACATTAGGGTTCATCCTCTGTGCACCATGGATATCGATGCTAAAATGCAATCTAATCGAGACATTTCACTAAAAACCAAAAATGTCAACCTCTCTAAAGGGGAAAGTCAGGAGATTGCCAGTGTCAGTAGGCCTCATCCTCTGTACACATGTGCACACATCCACACATATAACTAGATTGGCACACATCTAATCACTTAATGCAGTCTGTTCCTATCCATTCTTCCTCTGCCTCTGGTAGTCCACACTGTTATGTCCAGTATTTCATCGAGTGGCCACAGCATCATTAGTGGTCCACATCTGGTCAATCATAGAGAGGTGAGGAGTCTTAATGAGGGTGTAGACATAATCAAATTTGTGGTAATCCTGATGTTCTCTCTGTCAAAGATTAGACGACTAGGGATAAAGAAATGGATAAGCGAACCTGAAGGTGGGATTAGGTGAGATGGGAGAGACATGGAGGCAGGATTACTCGCAGTGTTTCTATCTGAGACAGCAAGAGTAAGTAAAAAGAAAAGCCTCTCTGTTTTATAGCGTGAGAAATCAGGTCAGGTGTTGAGGTGATGCGAGGCTAATAGATAGACTCTCATGAGAAAATGAGAAAGAGACTACTTAAAAAAAAACACCCTCACTCTTATACCATCCAACACTAATCTGTGATGTTCATTGCATTTCAAGTTAAGCCTTATAATTTACATTTTTGCTGTACCTTCTTTCCTTCAACCTGTCTCCTCCACTCCTGCCTCAGTCAGTCGTTTGATATGTTTCCCAGAATAACCCACACAGTGTGTCTTGTGGCTGCATTGCTGTCTGGTTTATTGAGGCCACTGTAGGTGGACAAATTGATATCTTCTGCAATAGATTTCTTCCCCTGCAACTGGTGGATGTTGGCGGAAAGCGGCGGTTCTAAAAAGCGGGCTAGTGGCCCTGGAAAATGCTTTTTTATTCTGAGGGATTGAAACTAAAACTGGATGCTTAGTCTTAATGTTTAAGTTGTAAATGATCCGCCATCAAACTCAGGTACAGTTGCATTAGATATCTACACGCCGCAGCCATTTATCTACAGTAAAAAGTTCACAATCAGACAATAGCATGGGCCCAGAAATGTTTAAAGCTGTACTAATCAATATTTTTCCATTAACAATGAGTTGGATTAGTTTGTGTAGTGTGAAAGGGGTCACTCATAGTGACAAACTCAGAGATAATACGAAGCTTTTTAACCTCTGTCAGCGAATTGTTTTGGTTTTACAGCCCGCAGTTTTACCGTTTGGGTTGAGTCCCACCGCTCTCATCAACCCATTGTTTTCAACCCAAAAAAAAAAAGCTCTGATAACCCCATGGTACACTACTTTCCCAGCATCAAACAGCAGACTGGCAAACATAGCAACTAGCTGGTGAACATAGCTGCTAAAGAGCCAGATATTTCCCCCAGGAGTTGGTGGAGACCAAAAACAGAGCTGAAAGAGAGTGAATACTGGACTTACATTCCTCAGGTGGACACAAACATGACTCCAAATGAATGCTAATACTGCTCTGTATCTGCTGGATGTGTAATTAGGCAACTGTTTGCTAACATGTTTGCCATATCAACTTTAGAAGATGACAATATGTCAGTGTTGTATTTACAAAAGTGGGTAAAAACCAATTGATACTGCTTTAAATCAAAGGTCCAATATCCTAACAATGATGGCGTCGCCCTGAAACCAACTAATCCTTTTATCACCTCTTCCGTTGCATTGTTGGTGTGACACAGAAGTGCAAGGAAAAGTCCATTCTGAAGTGCTGTCAGTTTGTCTTTTTTTATACTTCAGGTGTTTTTCTGCTAAATCCATTTTCCTTAAGTTCTGTAGTTTTTAATAGCTCAGTGGTTCTCTATATACAACTTTTTTGCATGATATGTCTATGGCTGGGTGTCTAACCTCAATGCTTTATTGTTAACGACTTAAATATGTCTCTTGTCCAGAGTATTGAAAATGTCAATACCAAAAGCAGGGATTGAATGTCTAGTTACATTTGTTAACCTTTTTACCTGTTTTAGATCACTTTATTTAGGCATAGTTCTTGTAAGGCTACATTTGAGTTTGTTATCCTCTTTTTCTAAAAACAAAAATATCAACAAAAAAAAAAGAATAATTTTGGTACTGGTATCAAAACTCAGGTACTACATCGGCTCTAGTATTAAAAAAATTCAGACGATACCCAGCCCTAGATAAATCAATGACCCAGAATCAGAACAGCTCAGCCTTGCCCTCTTAAGTGAGCATTTACAGTCTAGTGAGGCTGATATACAACATATTGTCACACCCACATCTGACCTGGCACAAAGATTCTTTTAAAGGCTTCCAGTCAGTCTACATGTCAGTGTGACTGTTCGGCCCTATTTCACCTTCTTCTGCCTCAGATCAGAAGTCTAAAGTGTTCTGGCCTGTTGGGATCAGGGCAGGTCTTTGCAGTAGACACTAAGACATTCCTGTTTTTATTGAGGGGGGAATGTTTTATTGTACCCTCAAGAGGAATGCTGTCAGGGGATTTGGTGTACTTTACAGAAATGTAGAACACTGCATCAGAATGAGCCTGTATCTTTAGGAATAGAAATATGTTTTGCTCTCTAGCATCTTCTTTATTTTCCCTCTCAACCTCTCTCACCTTTCTTTATCTCAGGGCCAGGCGAAGGTATTTGCATTGCTCGAGGGTTTAGACTCGTTGCCAGAGGACGCAGAGGTCTACGTTGTTTTGGAGGGATCCACACTGGTCCATGTCACCAGGGCTCAGAGTGATGTCATGCTCTGCTTTATAGTGCCTGGTATGTCTGTATGATGTGTGCTTTTTTGCTGTATTATTGTATGTTTTCATGTATTTGGGGTAACTTACTACGTTTTACAGAGAATGTCTTTAGAAAACCATGTTCAGACATAAAACTGCACATCCTGACAATCCCAGGTTTTCCACTCCTGTCACACACTCATGGCCAGTATATCACTATTTGAATCTACACACACACACACACACACACATACACATACATACACAGTCTGTGACTTGAGGTCTGGAAGGGCGCAGAATCTTATCAGCTTCCTCTCAGGAGGGAAACAGTTCCATAAACAATATGTCAACATTACTGAGCCTCTGTGTAGGTTGACACAGACCACAGGCAGTCCTGCAGGCTTGTGCACTCTCTACAATAGCTGTATTATTAAAACCAGGTCTCTTTCTCCATCACAAAAGATATTACTTTATTAGCATACAAAATAAAAATCTGAGAACATTTTCAGGCATTTTTTATGGCACTTAAATATGACATATATAAGGCATTTTTTTAAGGACCATACCAATGTTTTTTAGCTTGTTACCTACAAATTGTGGATCATTTAAATTATTTTCATTTATTTATCACAGACTTTGAGTATTTTTAGATTTCTTTACACCTGGGTGGCCATCAATTTCAGATAATTTTATTACAGTTTGAAACAGACTTGGAACTTGTTGGAGATAGATAATCAATCAATGTGGACATTTTGTCTGCCGTATTTTTGGCAGTTGCAGGCAGTGCCTGATCATATCAATAGCAGTTAGGAAGAAAATTAGAGAGAAAGAAGGCTACATGGATCTCATCCTGTATATAACAGCTCTTTTTTATCACATAAATAGATGTAAATCTGTCTGGAGTAAAGTCTGGCTTTTTCTGTTGGGTCCCTTTTTAGGACATAACCTGGCTGAAGTGGTCTCTGTCCAGGCCTACCTGTGCACTGAAACCACACCCCTCACCTGGGTGGGCGGAGCTTCATTGGAGTATGTCCAAGATGATGCTCAGGTAGGGAAGACACTCAGATATGATCCTATATATTGCACACAAGCTTGTAGTTTTACCTGTGGTAAAAATAACCTGATTGTACACAGATTCTTCATGCTGTGCAAACAATATCCATCTTAACAAGAGAATGAATGTAATATTTAGTTAAAAGTCATAAGGTTCTCCAAACATTTTGCGTTTTGCATTGAAGACAAAGTAAAATCATCTCACCTCAGTTGCATAGTGGTAGTTTTGACACAGAGATTTTTTTTTCCATTGCACACCAGTTATCAGAGATTGTCTCTTATTCATGACTGCTTCATTCTCAGGACCTGGCAGAGCACCTGGTAATACATGGACATTGTCTGAGCTCCACGGATCACAAGGAGCTGAGCAGCCTCTTCAACCTGGGCCAGGAGAGCTCTCGCTGGGCTATGGATCGACGCGTTGCTCTGGCCATGGCCAACCTGGATATCCCCCAAAACTGGAATGTACTGGGGAGCCACAGTGGATATGGTGAGAGCAGGATTACTTTATCTATCTGAACGGGCATTCCTGCACAGATATGTTATATATACAGTATATGATTTGTTCTTTATTATATAACGATGTCAGTGAAAACTTTGAAATTCTACAATGTTTCCAACAGAACAAATTAGATAGATAATAGATAAATAAATGAAACTGTGCAAAGGAAGGTTAAGGAATGTTTTAATTGGGTGAAATTGGTTTAAAGACAGGGGTTGGTCTAAGAGGCATTTACTGTATTTTATCATTTACATGTCAGTTCATGAGCAAAAATTGAGAGCAGTTTGTGAGCAGAGATACAGTCGACAGGTTTTGTCATAACCTCATCTCTCAGCATCGCGTTGGAAACTTGGAGCCGGTGCTGTCCAAGGAAGATGAACTCTTTACCTCTGCTCCTCTCCACCCGCCTTCTTCGCTACCATCATTCCCATTTTCCAAGCTCGCTGGGCTGAAATCGGAAGTGAACATGGTCACATGTGTGCCTCTGTTGAATTCATCAAAGCCAATTAAGCAGCATGTAATGTGGTTAATAGAGCCTTTCCATCTGGAAGTAGCCCTAGGCAGAGCTCAATAAATCTGAGGGCAAGTGTGTTTATGTGTGTGTGTGTGTGTGTGTGTGAGTGTGGCTTGTGTGTGTGCTGACCACCATGTTTACTAGATGCCACCATCTGTTTGTATGATCTGAGTGTTTGTGTAGGGCCACCTACATAAATAACAAACTAGATTTAGCGTTAATATAGTTATGGCAGTCTGTTTCATCGCAGCGTCTCCCTCTAAATGTCTACAGTTAATTCGATAACATTGCTCATGACATCACTCTATTGCAGATGCTGTATGCCAATCTTAACTTTCCTTTGGTGGTAACATTTGCTTATAGTGCATTCTGCATTTTCAAAGGCACTGGAAAAACCTAAATCCTGATGTCAGAAAGTGAAGAGAGCTTGGAATTATTCTGTTCTCTCTGGACTGAGTGCAGCTCTGAAAAATTGAGCATCAAAATATTGACATACAGCTGGCAAACGTGTTATCTTGTGAAATCTGTCTTCTCAACAAGGCCTGCACCCTGATGGGTTTTGGATACAGAATATTCTTGGACAAAATAGAATTTTTGTTTTAGAACCGAAGTGGAGCCATTTAGATCTGTAAAGTAAATCTGGGTTTAGTTTGACCAGTCCCTGTCTGTTTGTTGACTATAAAGTAACCTCAATTTGAATAGAAAACACAATGAATCTCTTTTGAAAGTAAATTAAAGTATTTCTTGCACAAGTTTTGAAGCATAGATTGCCCTACAGTATGTGGGTGAAAAGGGGCTTTTATCACCTGTCATCCTTATGTTTCACTTTCTACTGCCTAATATAATAATAAAAAAGGCAAATGGGACAGAGAAATAATCTTAAAAATAAATAAAATAAAATGACTTTCAGTGTAGTTTATATTGGAAAGATACCACATCAATCCCAATATGTAAAACTGCATCCTTTGCAGTAATATAGCCTCCTGCAGCAAATATTGATTGTGATGAATGATGCTATATGAGGCTGTTGTTTGTGGTGTCGCTAAGCAATATCCTATTAAAGGTCCTTCAGTCAGTGTTATCAGTTTAGACTGTATGACCAGTGTTTCTCTGCTAGTGTATTTTCCCTTTCCTCTTGCCACATTTTTGCAGTCAATCCAGACACCATCTGTCTGGCCTCTTTGTGCCTCTGTAAGTTGCCTCATGTTGCCTTGAAAACTCAAAAATGGTGACTGTCAGACAGACTGTCAGAAAGCTGTCATGCACTGCCTTGTTATTCAAGTTAATGTGACTCACTTCTGCAGTTGCCATTATAATTGTGACTTATTTTAGTCAAAGTCTGAAAAGACATTTGATTAACAGTCAAAACAAAAAAGAAAAAATATAAGCTTCACTAAATCGGTATAGACTACAGAGCTTGTATTGTACAGCACTGTAAGGTGTTTCTATTATTTTGTCCATCCAGTGGGTGTCACTTTGATGAACAATTTTCCCTTGACCAGGCTGAAATGTGCTGACCTTCTGTCTTTTTTCCCTTTAGAATAATAATATGTTAAGCCTAAATAAATGTTCAGAGATGAACGTATTTTAAAGATTATAGTGAATTTATGCTGCATTTGTTAAAATTACAACAGTACATTTCCAAGCTTACCAGTTGCTTGCTTGTAGCTGATTTGATGCAGGTCAGTTACCTGGATACAGATCTTGTTGGACTGCATTGAGTGACAGGCACAGAAATAAGAAGCTGTCACCACTTTGTTGAAAAGCTTTTATTGCCTTAAAGTGGGTCAGTGGAACAGATGGATCCAGTGCTGTGCAAGAGAAGAAATCAATCATGATATTTAGGTTAATTATCTTGAGGAGGTGGTTATCAAGACGACATTCTTGACATGTTAGTTTCCTCCTATTTTTGTCACGCTACTGGCTTATTTTTTTTATCATCTCACAGTTAATCTCACCTCCATCCCTTCCATTCAGCTGCTGTCTTAGATCCCACTGCATACTTTTATCTCTGCAGAGTTATATTTTTTATGTTATTAAATTTCTTCCCTCATCTCCAGAGCACAGTCTCAGGGAGTCTCCCCTCCACCTGGCTGTGCGATGGGGTCTGTATCGGCTGGCAGAGCTGCTGCTTTGTCAGCCGGGGGGTCTGATGGCTGTCAGTCTGCCAAACGAAGAGGGAGTCACACCGCTGCAGCTGGTACAGACAGCAGGCAACACTGAGCTCCTGGAGCTGCTCACACAGTAAGATTATAAGCTCCAACAGGGCACTTCAGGAAGGGGACACTGACAAATGAATCACTGTTTTGCTGTAACATTATGCGTTCAGTGCTGAGCTTTCCCACACACAACAGCAAGGGAAAGCTTTCCTTCAAATGAAGGAATAACCCAGTTTTACACTAGCTATTACCCCATCCATCATTTAGCTTATGCTTTTTAGAGGGTTGCAGGGGGCTGGAGCCAATCCCAGCTGACATTGGGCAAGAGGCGGGGTACACCCTGGACAGGTTGCCAGTCAATCACAGGGCTGACACATAGAAACAGACAACCATTCACGCTCACATTCACACCCACAGGCAATTTAGAGTTGCCAGTTAACCTAACCTGCGTGTCTTTGGACTGTGGGAGGAAACCAGAGCACCCGGAGAAAACCTGTGCAGGCAGGGAGAACATGCAAACTCCACACACAAAGGCCCAGAACCTTCTTCTCTAAGATGACAGCGCTAACTACTGCACCACTGTGCCTCCCAGCTATTACCCCAGATAATTTGCATTCTTTTGATTTCTAAAAAACTGTAAATATACTGGTTGCCATACATTTTATGAACAGATAAAATGCTAAACACCTGTTAGTATTGCCTGTCAAACTCAGGAATGTTTTGTGCTCAATCAGGATCCATAAATCTTTAGCACAGCTTTATAGGCCTGTTTACTTGGCCTGAAAAACCAGAAGGATCATCATCTGCACTCAGTGACAGTTCTTTTAGAGATTCGTTTTATATTCTAATGGATTTGACAGTCTTTCTATCCACATTTTTAATGATAAAAACAGTATTCTCTAAGTATTATTTTGTGATTAAACTAACCCACCTGTTGTGCTGCAGCCCACCCAACCCTCTAGCCACGCCTCCAGCAGGTCTGTCCCAGGTATGGGCAGATCGGTCCCGCCTGCTGAGGTTCTGTCATGATATGGGGAACCTGACTCTGACCGTCCGACAAAACCTGAGGTGGAGCTCAGAGGAGAGCCGGCACGCTGACATCCTGCTTCTCAGAAACCGACTCAGAGATGCGGACTTCCTCAGAGAGGTGAGTTTGAGTTATCAGTGTTGTCTGGTGTGTGTAAAGGTATGTAAACACAGGATTAAATACATTTTTGGAATTTATGGATTTTTTTTTGTCAGAATGACTGATTGGGCCTTTCTTTAGCACCTTGCACATAAACATAAACAATTCTAAACTGCAACTAATGTACCTGAAAGTACCATCAAAATAAAACCAGTTGGAAATTGTGTAATGTCACATGTGAAGTAAGCATGGAGTCAGAATCAGTCCATCCATATATATTCAGTCTATATATTTTAGTTTGCTGCATCCTCTTACTTACACATTACCTTTCCACCCACAGATCAAAGCGCTAAGGAGGGAACGTGTAGAGACCAATTTAGGGAAGGAAGAACTTGTGGATGATCCCACGGAGAACGGTATCATACCCTTCCTAATCTGTCTGCTTTGTGGGATTTGAGAGGCCTGGTTAAACTAAACCGTCCAGTCTTAACTCTTTTCTTTTATGTTGCAATGGTCTGCCATTTTTTGTTCTAGTGGTTTATGAGGCTAGGTACTGTGGCTTGAATCAGGCTACAGTATTGATAGACATTGACTGCCCTCCTGTGGGGGTTTGAGGTATTGCAGGTATTATCTGTGAAAAATAAATGAAAGTAGGGAAAAGAGAAGATGAAACTAAAAGATTTCTGTGGAGGAATCAGGCAAAGATGCATCAAAGAGAATTCTAGCATCTTGTGTGAATTTGATTAACAGTACAGTGAAAGAAGGTTATATCTATATCATAAGCAACCAAACATTTAAATCATGTGTTTTAATTTAAAATATATAAATCACTGCATTAATATAGTGTGCAAAGTAGAAGATCAACCAAGCTATATGTTTATAACTAGTGCTGAAATTCTTTGTTAGATAATTCATTCATCAATTAGTTGATTGACAGGAAAGTAATCAACAACAATTTCGATAACTGAATAATTGCTCAAGGCATTTATCAGGAAAAAATGCCAAATATTTGCTGGTTCTAGCTTCTCAAATGTGTGTTTTCTGCTTTTCTCTGCTTTATATGCACGTTTAAATTTAGAGATATATCACCTTTGGCTCTGGGCTTTTTTTTTTTTTTTTTTTTTTACAGTTGTCTGACATTTTACAGACAAATGATTAATCAAAAAAAAAAAGAATTTAAAGAATAATCACCAACAGATAATTGAAAGAATCATAAATTCTGAGACTGTGTTTTTATTTCTATGTATGTGTCAGTATATTTTCATGGGTAAATATGTTGAGACAAGCATTAAAAATGTAAATAAAAAATCTAGTTAGTTACCAGGATGAAACTTTGAAGGTCACAGTCTCTTTTACAAGATTGTTTCCCTTTACCCTCTCCCTCTCTCTCTGTCTCTGTCTCCCTCTTGCTGTGGAGCAACATCAGAGCCGGCTGGCATCACTGTATCAGACTTGAGTGAATGTGTTTTATGGTATCATGCTGAGTCACAGAAAGACCTTTGTCAAAATAAGGTTGTTGTTTAGTGTTTTCCTATACTTTACATCCTCTCAGGCTTTGCTTTTTGTTTCTTATTTTTTTGTCCCTGACTTTCTCTCCCAACCTTTATACCCTTTATGAGTTGCTGCCACTTCCCTCTGCTACATTTCCTGCCTTTATATTTTTTACATGACCCCAGGCCTTGTGTCAAACCACCCAAACACTAATTTCTGTGTGTCGCTACTTTGTTTCTGGTAAGCATTCATACACTGTCCTTTGATCTGGGATGCACATGGTAGTTAAATGAAAGGGAAGGAGATCAAGGCCACACGGTAAACATCTCCCCAGGTTATGAAAAGAAAAATAAGACTTTACATGGTACATACATCGTTAAAAACTGACAAACATCTGTGCTTACTTGAGTCTCTTTTGAAGTTTAATGGCTGCTGTATGGCTGCGTCTGAGTATGTTTTCTCTTCTTTCAGCACTGTATCCTGATATCAATGGAGGAAACTCTGCTGTAGAAGAAAATGTGAGTATTTGATGCAAGGACAGTGATGGATTTTCTCATAATATTTCACATACACAGAGAGCTATGGACTAATGGACAGAATATATTTTACTCATATTGTAAATCTCCGTAGAACTTGTGTTTAAACAGCTTTATCTGATGAGTAAAGTAACATGTCCTCCCAAAAAAGTCCAGACTAATTTTGTGCCTTCATCTATTTTGCTACAACAGATGTTACTTAAAAGAAAATCCTGGATGTCTGATTTCAAATTTTAAAACTCTCAAAGCTCCATTCAATCTCCATGAACATCTGCACCAGCCAGTGGCAAGCTGCGGTCATGGCTTGAACAAGGCCCTGACTGCCCCTCAATACTCCACATTGTTTCACTCTTGTTGTCAAGGTGTTGGAGTTGGCACCTTGCACACGCCACTGAATAGCTGACTTTGTGAGCGGTCAAGTGTGTATTTCATGTTTTGAGAGGTGTGGCGTGTGCACATGATTCTGGTCATCCAATAGGACCTGTTTTATATGATACAGATGGTTACCTAATTGATCTTTCTCTGTCACACACCTAGGCACTGGCCAAACACTTGTGTTTTTCTACTTAGTTCTACTCTTTGTTTTTTTTAGCTTTTGTGGTATGATTGTAGCCCGATGAGAAAGTCTCACTGTGGAAATGTGCATCCTATATGGTGAAAGGTTCACTGTTTCTTCTCGCAGGACTACGAGGAGCCGCTGATGTTTTGCCTGAATGAAGAGGACGAAGAGGACGATCCATCTCAGTCTGACTCTGGTAAAGATTTTATTTTTAAAGTCTCTTTAAACTTCCTTCCAAGCAAGGTTACTTTCTCAGAAGCCTGTTTTTAGATATGGTTTTAATTTTAGAGCTTGCGGTGCCTCAGCTGTAGATCATGTTTTGCGCCGACTGAAACTGATCATTGTTGTTATAGGTGGTGTTATATTCGTAGGAAGTTATCCAAGCAGCTTCCAATCATTAAGTGAGTCCAACTGCAGGAAACATTTCCTTTCCTGAACAGAACTTGGAACTCAACTCTAATCCTCGGCTATGGTTGTCTGCCATCCCCACGGACTGTAGGATCACATTTCAGTCCCCTGGCTTGTCTTGCCCCCCTCTCTCTGGAGTTTTTGTGTTTTCAGTGACTGTGGCACTGAGAAGGAATCTTTTTAATACGACACGTAGAGAACCAATCCTGAGTCATCCTATTCCTGCCAGCAGTGACAGGCGAGCAAAAAATGAATCCTAACTAGGTGGCTGAAGGTTCTGCTCCTGGACGGGAAGGGAAGGATTTGAGAGTGGGAACATCCTGCGGGTTAATAATTGGCTTGTATTGCTGCAGAGCAGACTGATGCCTCAGTGTAAGAATGCTGTGGTTACAAGCTGAGGCTTCAGGCTTTATAACACTTGGCACTGGACATCTGCAATCTTAACTTCCTGTGGCTGGTGTTGTTTTCCACACTATATGGTTTAGCCATTTTGCACTCTGTGTGCATATGTGTATTTGTGAATATGTGTGTGTGTATGTTGGCTGGTTGAGGACTTTTTCTGCGTAGTCTTTGAAGACCTCCATCACTCCCTTCAAACGCTTTTTGTGGTTCAGACGAATAACACTGGTCACTTGAATCCTGTTTTCTCCAAGTTTCCCCTCAATGCCATGCATGTTTGAATAAAAAAAAATAGCTCGGACTGAAAATGACTCAGATTTTATACATGTAATTCTTCCGGGATTACAATGCTTATTTGACCCTTGAGGAATTTCAGTTCCTCATTAGACATTCCCAAGCTGTCGGGCATTACAAGTGACCGGCATGTTTTTATTTTTTTTAACAAAGCAGTGAAGCATATAGTGGGATTCCAGTCTGGTTTTATCACATGCGATATGGCCGCTTGACTTGAGCTAATGCGTCATCAAATAGACAGACAGAACTTCTGTACACAGAGCTTCGGCAAGGGATGAGGAATTTTGAGCGTAGCTGTCATGTTCCCCCTGTCTTCTTGATGTCAGCTCTTTCCTCCCTCCAATTCATATTACTGTAACTTCCTTGGCTTGATCATAATGAAATACAGTATTGCCACAGCAGGTTGTACAAGGTTTACAATGTATGTATATAATAGTTAAAAAAATTTAAGAAAAAAAGACAAGATTCTCTCTCTCGTCATCAATCCTTCCACCTCCCTCCTCTTTCCCCCTCCTCTGCCCTCCTATTGCCCCCAAAATTCAAACCCCCACCCAAAACACACACTTGCCCCCAAATACCTACATACACACACAAACAAACAGACAGACTCATGCACCCATGCCCCCCGGGTCCCATCCTCCCAGGTCGGCATTTTAATGTGAGTTTAGTGAACAAACAGCAAAGGGCCACTTCATCCCGAGGAGCCCCACTCTTCAAGGAAGGAGGTCGATGTGTGTGTGTTGTCAGTGTTTGTGTGCACTTGTGTGTTTGAGAGGGAGAATGTGGTGGGGAAGAGCGCTCTGAAGGGGGCAAGGGGTTTGGGGAAGTGAAAAAAAAGGGGGTGTTTGTGGCTGAATGGGGGTTGCCAGGGCTTTGCTGAATGCAGTTTTCCAGCAGCTTGTTGAGATCCCCAGGGAGAGGAGAGTGGAGGAGTGTGAGAATGGTGTGTGTCTCTCTGTGTGTGTGTGTGTGTGTGTGTGTGTAATGGGGGAAAAGAGAGGGAGAGCAAGAGAAAGGGATTTATGATATTGATAGTTTGGCAGGGTGACAAGAGACGGTGAGCGCAACACCAGGAACGCTAACAAGAGTCTCCGACCCCGGCTGAGGGATCTAATTGGAGAATGGAAAAAAGGATTAAACCTCACACAGACCCCACAAAGGCAGCATTAATGTGCACTAGTACAGTGCCAACACCCTGCATCACCCCTCCCCAAGCACACACACAGAAACTACTTTCTATAGTCTCAGTGTACCTCTGTTTCCCCCCTCTGCTTATATTCTTCCTACAAAACCCTTCTCATCCCTTTTCTCCCTTTTTTTTTTTTATCACATTCCTTCATTTATGTGCATTTATAAACCCATGTTGGGCCTCTTTCCAGAGTGCCATTGTCTGATTTGTCTCTTAAACCCCCTTCACCATCCCATTCTCTTACTTTTACCACCTCTAGCCAAACTTACTTGTGTCCTTGCTGCGGCAAACGGAGCACTGTACTCCTGCAAGTTGGCAAGAGGAGGAAAAAGGGGGGGTGGGACGGCATGGAAGAAGAAAACAGCAGCGGCTCTCACTGCTGTCTCCATGGTGAGGCTGCTGACCTGGCAGTCTGCCCCCCCCCCCTCCCTCCATGCTCCAAACCCCTTTCCCCCTCAGCTTGGCTTTGACATGCTAAAATATAGAGAAAGAGACAGAGAGAATGGAGTGATCGAGAAGGACTCTCTTCAGACGTGGCATCAGGCATATTTGGGGTGAATGGCTTGTACCTTGGATTGTGTGGAGTGTGCAGCTCTGCAGCCTGACATATCTCTGAGACAATCATGAACTCACAGGGTTAATGATTTCTCCCGTGTCTGGGACCCACCTCCGCTAAGCTGTCTGCCCTTGTGTTTGTCTTCGCTTTAGGTTCTGAAGTCACTCCTATGTTTGACTTTGTCTCTTTCTCTTTCTCTCCCTCTTTCAGTCACTCTTTCCGGCCGTCAATATACTCCTCCCCCTGCCCTGTCAGCATGTGTTGATCTCTCTCCCTCTCCCTCTGTGCTGTGTGTGGTAGATGAGTGACTGAGGAGGACAGAGAAAGACTTTTAGAGACCCAGAGATTGGCCCGGATTTAAGAAGAGCAGTCAGAAAGGCAGGAAACAGTAGTAGACAGAGAGAAAAGTCAAGAACAGGAGAAGAGGGAGAGGACAGAGTTCGGTCCCGGCTCTGTCGGACAGTTGGTGCAGAGTTGTGGAGGGGGAAGGGGTGGATTTTAGGGGGAGGGGTGGCTGGGGGAGACAGAGGGGAACATGCTGGCTCACTCCTGAAGTGTCAAGAGTGTCTACAGCGGGACTCTGGAAAAAGGAGAGTGAACGCTGCAGCTAGTCCGCAGTCTGTCCAGCCGTTGGGAAATGGATGTAAACTGAGGCGCTGTTCATTTATTTATCAAACACCTTGAGCTGGAGGAAGATTTTCTTGAAGACTGCAAATCATGGATTCTGACTCTGACTCTCCTTTCAACTACTCCTGGCCCTCTTTTCCTAAGATGAGGATGCGCAGGAAGATGAGCAAAAAAGGTAACGCTGAGTGAGACTGTAATTAATAGATGTGGAAATCTTAATTTATTAATTTATTGAAGAATTGTCTCTCCATCCTGTCCCATTGTTATATCTTGGTTGTATGAGTAGCCATGAAAGTCAGCAAGGTCACTTTTAATTTCACAGATAGTCATATATTCTGGAAATAGAGTTATAGAGTGTTACTAATATGTTAATTGCTGCAGTGTTTACCAGACATTAGATGAATGTGGATCAATGTCAGTAAGAACTTGTATACACACAGACTATGCAGTTTTCCTTTTTCAGTTGCATCTCTTTTCTTATAGCTACATCATGTTACAGATGGCAAATTGAAGACTTTACTGCAAAAACCGGCAGACACGTCTCACTGTTCCCTGTGGAACAACAATACAGTTAAAATTAGACTGTTCCCATTACACATTCTTATTCACAGGCCTCCTCAAGTCAATCAGAGTGAGATAACCGCATGTTTGCCGCTGATGTAATCTGATATCTGACAGTGTGTTGGGGAATGTCAGATGTCCACTCAAGGCTGATTGAGTGGCTTGGGGCTTTCGACATCCTCAGGCCACACTGCTGAGTGCATGAATGAGCCCTGCTGAGGAGTCATGGCTTCGTGTGACTGCTGGGGTCCATGAAGTGCAAAAGCGAGGCCCAGTGCTTAATATGTGCCTTCATATATACCTATGCTCAGGCATCAGTTTTTGTTTATGTGTCACTGAAGTGTCATTGCAGCTGAAGTTCAGTGTTCGCCGCAGTTTATTGTCGTATTTTTGAGAAACTGAACCAAAGTCCTGGTGCATAAACCTGGCACACAAGTTTGTTGCTTCATCATTAGTCATGGGAGAGCTGAGGTGAATGCTTAAAATAGTGCAAAATGAAACCAGAATGGTTAAACAGTTCATTGCTCGTGTGCAAGTGACTGTGTGTGTTTGTTGGGGAGAGAGAGAGCGAGAGAGAGAGAGAGAGAGAGAGAGAGAGACACAGAGGAAGATCAAGTTACTGCCATGTCTGTGTCATGGCTCAACTCCAGTGGTCTTTTCCTCATCTTTCACCATAAACCTCTGCAAGATTATCCATGTTATTGCTTCTAAATTGTGATTGACATCGGCAAATATTATACACACTGACTGAGTGTGCTACACAGCTGCAAAGAAGAAACAGCGGCGCTATATAAACTTTTTAAACTGACCATATATTCTCCAAGTGGATTTAGATTTTTTTCTGCAGCTCTGGTGTAACAATGCACCTGCAAAGTGAAATGTGATTTCAGGTGTGCAGAGCCACAAGTTTATTTCTTCACTCTAAAGGACTGATCGCCGTTCACTCTGCGTTTACCTCTTGGATCTCTCTCGGGCCGGGTGACGCACTGAAATGTAAACACAACAGGAACGCGCAATGTGATGCTTGGACTGGGATGTTTGACCGCAGGTGTCATAACTCAGAGTGGGTTTGTGGATTTTGGTGGACAATTGTTTTAATGATTTAAACGGCCCTCCATGAACACTGAAGTCAAATAATTACCTTTCCCCTTTTATGAGATAATAACACCCTCTGTTGTGCTTCTCTTAGACTCCGCTTGTTATTTTACTCTGCTCCTAATTTCTCCCAGCTCTCTCCAAAGTGACAATTGTTTAGCGCGGTGCCTAAAAAGCGACTTGCATCATAAAAGAAGGGACAGCACGGACAAAGAATCCCTTTATACTCATAATAAACAAGCCCAGGTGTTTACAGTATTAACAATTATGATTCTCTGTTTATCTTGAACTTTTTGTTTTGCCATTTTTAGCACACCAGCGACTCCCAAAGAGAGTGAACCTTGAGAAAGAGCCCTTGTGACAGCCCTGCCTCCCCCCTCTCCATCCTGCCTTCCTCGATCGCTCTCTCCCAGGGGTGTGCATGGGTTGAAGGGTCACTCTCTGTGTTTAACTGCCCTGGTCTGGAAACCTGGCACTGACTGCTGTCTTTGTCTGGGTCTCTGCAAAGCTCGAGCTCTCTCTTTTTCTCTCTCTCTCTGCTGCTCCGGGCGCTGCTACTGTATAGGGTTGACTCTCGCTCAGGGACATGCTCTGAATATCGCATCACTCCAAATATACCATCTGTGAGCAAAATCCTTAGGAATAGCCCCACACGCTGCTCTGCATTCCTTAAAACCTTCTTTGAAATGGCAACCTGTGCACAGCACTCTCCGTCTCAGCGATAAAGACAGCTGCTCCGGCAGAAAGATTGATTTTGTGCAGCTCTAACTTGTTAGTAATATGAACTCCCTACTTCTCTGTTAGTCCCCCCCCGAGTTAACTAATGTTAAACACAGATCGCAGCGCCTGACAGTAATGTTCACTGAGGTGGTGTTTATGGGTCAGAGGTGTGTGAATGATCGGGCCCGTAGCAGCCAGCTGTGGCTCTGGACCTGGCCCAGAACCTTCACTATTAGTCCTGTCTGTCAAGTTCCTTAAGTGGGCTTATATGAAACAATATCTGCTTTCAAACAGCGTTGTGACCCACATCCAGAATCTGACCCCCTCCATGGATTTGATGTTGGACTGAAGCTAATCCTACGATACATAGTAGAAGGTCTAACATGACTTTGTGCAGGTATTATGGATCTGGATTCAGGTTCATATACAGTATAATGTTTTCATGTGGAACTAAGAGGATCCAGAAGTGTTTTAACAACAGAAAGACAGGTTGTTATGTTTATATTGTGCCTTTTTCTGCAGATTCCAGGCTGTAGTAACTAACAGCGCATTTATGTTCTGGGAGACATGATGCAGTTCGAGAGATACTTCAGAACTTGAGGATCGATGTGGAGTGGTCTCTGTATATCCTGCAGTGGTTCAACTTGAGTCTGTGTCTTTACATTCGATGTGGATGGAACAGGAATCATCTGGTGTCCTCATCAATGTCTCCCTGTTGCCTCTCAGATTTATTGGACTCACCGCCTACAGGAAGCACAGCCAATTGTTGGTCTGATTTATTCTCTGCTACAAATGCTGGACTTCTCTTCTCCTACCCTGCGGTGCTGGCAGCTTGGAAACTATGGATAAACTATCATGGATAAACTATGGATTTGTTTTTTAAAGAGGGTTGTTAATTCTTAGTTTAATATCTGCTTGAGGAGTTTAGGTGGAAACAGCTGTGCCAAAGACATGTTTTTGCACCGCTGGCATTGTTACAGGCATGGCTTGGCCGGCGTAAGGTGGGACTGTCATTAGGAACATAATAATATAACTGAGCTAATGAGGCTGCCTCTTCTGGTTAGTGGGACGAGTACTGTACTGTTACTACCGGTTGCTAATTTGGTTAGAAGTTGGGTTTTTTTTTTCCAGTAAATGCTTCGCAGATTGTGAAATCTTCTTTTCATTGCTGCACTTTACATGCTTTATGCTTTCATACATGCGAGCCGCTGAATTCAACCACAATCTATTTCTGTGTGCTTACTTAGAAGCTCCACTGAAGCACTGAGGGGGAGTCGGTAGATTTATGTAGTTCTGGGGGGTAAGTTCCTTGTAATTTGGTGATGTAGTTTTCTTAGTCCTGTTCATGACTGGCCAGGTATAATTGGAGTTTGACAGCCTAAAAAAGTCAGATGTTTAAAAGATATATGGTAAAATTGGTGTCAGTTCCTCAGAGCGAGGGCTTCTTTCTAGACTGGGCCGTGTCTTTCTAGATTGTTTTGCACTAATGTTCAGCAGTCATACAGCGAGAAATTTGTAATTGAAGAAACAGAGACGCATTTCTCCACTGATGGTCGACTAGTAGCAGTAAAAAATAGGAGTAAAAAGAAGTCAGTGTGATTGAAGTATGTTTGAAGTGATTTTGACAGCATTGAAAGTCAGCCTTTCACAAATAACTATACAGGTTGCAGATGTAACACGCAGGCCACACAGTGAGTGTGGTGCTGAGATTGGACAAAGTTAGACAGAAAACTCAAACAATGTTATGTACTGTAACCCCCAGTGGAAACTACTGTACATCTGGAACTGGAACAAAAGTTTGAAAACAAAAGGACCAAGCTTGGTTTTGCATCATACGGTGATTGTCACAAACACCCCAAGCCTTTGAGTTTCAAAGTTCATTCTTGACCTTGAAAATAGCAGTTAACAAAACAATCTCACCTCAAGGTCCATTTAGTAGCTGATTTTCGAGCTTTTCGATCATGTCACATGATCTTCATCAACAGATGGAAATGTAGATGTTCAAATTTCCATTTTTTACTGAGCATTAGAACAACTTTTCATCAATGTTGGCTTTACAGTTCATTTTTGACCTTGGAAACAGCAGTTGACAAAGAATCACACCTTAAGATCCATTTATTTGCTGTTCTGGAGCTTTCGATCATATCGCATGATCCCAAACCTTCATTTACAGTCGTTATTCCCACCAGTTTGAAGCTCATATTCAATTCCACTTTGTATTTTATTTGGGACAGTGCATCATGAGCATTCAATTTAACAGATTAGGTATATCATATGGAACTATACAAGCACTGTGTATAGTACACAGATATGCGGTATATACATTATGCGCATTACATACTGTAAATACTGTAGCAGTTGGAAAAAGATACATTTGTGTTAATTTGAATATTTTTATCCATGCTTTACATTATATTTACATTTACATGTTGAGTTGGATTTTAGTATATTAGTGTTTTAGCGTGAACCCCCACAAATTGTTTCACTGTTTATTTTGTTAGGTTATATTTCATTACACTGTGCCAATAAGCTTAAACAATACTTAACTGTGTTGCATAAATGTCTCATCAAAGGTTTGTTGTAATGAGTGCTGTGGTTAGTAACATTCAGCCTCTTTGTGTTTGTGCATATCTGTAGGTTGTTTTCTAACCTGAAATACTTTCCAAGAAATTGTGTTGTGGAGAAGCTGTGTTTTGTACAGAGCAACATCCCAGAGGGAGCTGTGTGTGTGTGTGTGTGTGTGTGTTTTGAGAGCAGGAGTGTTTTCCCCTGTTTAACAGCAAAAGCAGGCTACTGCTCACAGTGACTCTACTGTGTTGAAAGGGTTCCTCTCAATGCTACTGTGTGCTCACCGGGAGTTATTTCCACTCACCCGCTGTATCGAAGGCAGGGTGGGGAAGAAACATGCCTACAAATGCCCACTCACAACTCCATGCACACCCATTCACGTGTGTGTGCAAAGAGCCAGACAGACACACACACACACGCTCATACAGAGACTCTTGGTCCTGAACAATGACATTCAACTTCCCAGGATGTCTATGTCACTTCCTGTGTTTGTGAGAAGTTTTTTGGTGTTGCTGTGGAAACCAAGTGTAATATTGAAAAATCCCCTCTCTCTCTCTCCCTCTCTCTCTCTCTCTCTGGCTACCCCCCTCTCTGTAGAGAAAAGCCAGTCCATAAGGGAGAGCCAGGCCTCGTCGCCGACTCTGGCTGCAGCTGCCAGACTGTCAGCGATGATACATGGCAAAGACAGAGTGTACGCCAACACCATGCTGGTGGACCAGGTAAGTTGGGCTAAAATGTGTTTCTTTCTTCTGCAGTGTGAGTAATTATATACTTTGTAAATCAGTTATATATTTTATAACATTAAGTCAAAAACAGACTTGGCCCATATGATGTAAAATGTTCCATTACAGCAGCTACAAATCAGGAATGGTGGAATGGTTCCTTCTCATTGCCTTCACTTTCTCACTTTTCTGTTCCAGGTGGATGACGCTGACATTAAATACCGCTCTCCCGGGGAGAAGGAGGAGGTGAGCCCTGTGCCCCATGTTGGCAGCCCATGCTGGGACTCCTTCTCCATGACTCCCCGTAACTCAGGGAACTGCTCCCACAACCGGCACCCATCCTCACCCCATAATGGGGAGAGGGGAATCCAAGGCCCCGGCCTGGAGAATCACAGGGCGCCATCCCCTCGCGTCTCTCCCCCCTGTCCCTTTGCTTCCTCCCTGTCTTTTCCTTCCTCGCCCCTGGCTTCCGCCTTCCGTTTGTTCGAGGGAGCACAGTGGCGTCAGACACAGCCTTGTCTGCCAGTTTCTCCTGCTTTGAATCGCAGAGGATGCAGCTTGACGGAGGCGAGCCGGGGCCTGAGGTAGGACGCTATTGCTGTTAATTATTGAAAGTAAAATCAAAGGCACTCAAAGTGTGAACTATTGTATTTAATTGCAAAACTTGTAATGTGACTGCCTCACAGTTTTTATTTTAAAGTGAGGGAACAAACACTCTCTGCATTATGGCCAACTTGATTCCTTGATTTTATTTTTGGAAAAATAAAATCAGTGCACCAATTTAGAAACTTGTTGTATGATCATATTGATAAGAAAAACATTCATGTGACTGACCGAAACTAAGACAACCAAGTATCATCTGTTTGGAATTTCAGCAAAAGCAATTTCTGACATTTTGTGCAGTGATTGTAGTCAGTGAAGGTGCGGAAAGTGACAGGAAGCCTGGACACAATTGAGCTGTTTGTGTGTTGCAGTTGCTGAACATTCCTTCCAGTTTCCTCAGTGCTGCAGGATCTTCCCTGTGAGCACTGAAGCTGGCAAAACGCTACACAGTTTAAAGCCTGATTGTAGCCTGGATTTGGCCGTGATGACTGTCCATGGCGATTTTTAAGATCAAGATCATCATGGACACAGGGTCAGCACATTATCTTGTAGTGTACCTGAGTTTAGGATCTAAATCTGACGCTTCCCCAATTGACTTATGGACCAGTTGGAGGCATCATGATCAGACTGGGTTGAACAAATCTGAATATGTTAATGACAGGAATCTGAACACAGTGTTTTTGTCTTCAACTGTAGTGTGTTATGCCCAGACGTTTGACAGTCTTCTGATTTGTTTCCAGCTTAATATAATTATGTAGACTTATATAGCAACAGTCGTTCACTGTATTTTGTGTGTGTGTGTAAATAGTCCTAGTCTTGAGTGTGACAGCGGAGAAGAGGACATACTCGGACATTCCTACCCTTGCTCGTCTATAAAGAAGCAGTCCATCCTGCGATCCAGCTCAGGAGAGGAGAGGGACTCTTTCGACACGTCACCAGACTTTAACCACACACACTCTGACAGCACGCACCAGTCCACCAAGGTACGTCCTCATTAAATATGTTGTATTAAATATCCAGCAACAGTGTATGTAACAGTGAATCCCATTTGGGCCCCCCTGGTCCTGCTTCTTTATACTTTAAACAATAAATTAAAACACTGTCTTTATGACTTTATTTCCCTCTAGACAAGAGATTTAAAAGTTTTTGATTATTCTTACTGATTGCCTACTGTGAACTTAATAGCATACAATAGTTTGACTTTAAACTTCAGTTGACAGGTTAGCAGTTCATCTGTGTCTTAGTCTGTTTCCACTGTGACATGATGTACTGAATGGACTTGATGTATCGTTCTTTCATTCTGTTATCAATTAAAACATTTTTTGCTGCATTATACGCACAATAAAACACTAAAAACTCATGTCATACAGTAAATGCAAAGTAAAGCACCACAACAGACAATCATCAGTTGACAAGCCCAGACTGTCAACAGCCCAATAATGTGAACGAAAAGTCATATATATAGAGTGGATCTGTCAGGCCTGTTCGCAGTTTCCTGTTCACAGAATTAAACCTGTGAACTTCTGCTTACTGCTCTGCCTGATCTGTTCCTTCTGATCTGCTTCCTCACCCAGAACCCAGAGGAAGCTGAGGTTCGTCTACGCTCCTACTCCTACTCCTCCCCCAAGGCGAAGCCATCACGGCCACTGCTAAACCGAGACGCAACCATCACTGATCTGGCAGAAGGTGAGTGAACTTTGACCCCTTTTGCCCTGTGACCTTTCTGTTCCCAGGAGCCAGCTGAATGGACACATGTGCCACATGTCTAACAGGGGGAAGACCAGAGAGGTGTCATAAATTAACTGAACCTCCATAAAGTACATGTGTGTTTAGTGTCAGCTCTGCTTTGATACAGCTCCGCTACTCGTGTGTTTATGAGTACATGCGCAGCATTAAGGCCATGCTTTGTCCTGTGTAGATGGTGCATTCAGCAGCAGCAGTCGTTCTCTACTTCAACCTTTATCTCTCTCTAAATCCCTCTCTCGTCTCAACCAAGTTAGTAAGTACAAGAACAGCAACAAACAGCAATTTAGACACTGCTGGTTGGCCTGTGAATACATTTCAGTGTGTCTTTTTGCTCTTTCTGGTGAGCCATGGGACAAACTGGTGATTATAAAGAGCTGCACAATTAAAAGGCATATCTGCTATACTTAAACTTTTCATGACCCAAAGTAAAAGTATATTTATACAAGATGGAAAAACTGGAGTAAAATGATTGAAATAGTCTTGTTGTAGGAAGAAACTGAACCATTTTGCTACGTTTTGTTGTAAAAACATTTTCCTAGATATTTTGATCACACAATTCTGCAAAACAATGATGTTTCTTATTGTGGCCCCAAATTGTGCAGTCCTATATCTGTGGTAAGATTTTGTTTTTGGTGGTGAGTGCGGACCTCGTAATGTGCAATGCACAAACCACTGTCTCAGAGAAGGACATATTCATTATTATTCTGAATTGCTGGGAGATCAAGAGCAGACTTTCTCCAAAGCTTGATGTCAAGACTTTTTTTTTCTTAGTAATAAAACAATAGTCATCCAAACTCCACTCATTTATATGACTGACAAGTAGAGGTCTAAATCTTTTAAGACTGTGCATTTTTAATATCCTGAGGCTTTGGAAAGATTCTCTCTACGTAACTCTTATAGATCATCTGAAGGAGGAGTTGTTTCTACTCTGAGGGCTCTGTTTTGCTTCCATTTGGGTACATATTTTGTTTCCCTCTTGGTTTTGATTTTCCATCTTCGGTGTCATCTGGTTTTTCAAGGCAAAACTCTTGTGCAGTGTTTGTTCTTTCTCTGTAGGGGCTTGCTGGATCCAGACTGTTCTTGCATTTGCTTCTAACTCCATTCTGATTGGGGATGATGGTTTTTAACGCCCTCAGCTGACTCACCTAGAATCTGTAATAATGTCTTTTTATTTTTGTCATTTTATTGACATGTATTTCTTTTGCATGTCCTTGTTACTCTACCTTACAGAGCAGAGAGCATTCAGCCTGACTGAGACTCCGAGAGAAAAGAGGTAAAGCCAGTGTGTCATTTCATGAGCTCAGGAGCAATACACTCAGCTGTGCTCAGCACCCATTGCTCACATGTTCCTCCCTCTTTAGGCATCAGTGTTTACCAGCGGTTAGAGATTGGCTCAGATGGGCCTTCATATGTGTATGTGTGCATTTGCATGTGTATGTGTATCTCCAGTATTAAATCTGTGGTTGGGGTCTGAGCGGGCAGGATGTGACATACTTCCTGTTTCCAGGCCAGGGCCAGAATACGCTCTGATTGCAACCTCAAAATATCCCTCAGTAAACAGAAAAACTCAGGGCTTTCCTGGACTCCTGACCTCATAAACATCTAGCTAATTTCTAGACCTCATTAATGATAGTGAATTTGTAATATGTACATACTGTAGAATGTATTTTGTATTATAGATTCTAACAGGAATTAACATTTGCTTTACAATCCTACCATGTGACCATGTGCTCATTTTGTTTTCATTTCATAAATGCCACAATCCATATTCATTTTATAGTTTATTTTATCTCACTGCTTCATAAATGTATCATGCGCTAATACATTTTCTTTGCTAATAACCATGCATTGCTAACAGAGGAAACATTTTAGAAGATCATATTAAGCAATTAGAATATCATATTAGATTATTGGATTAGATTATATCATATTAATACTACAATATTGATCAGACTCACCAACCATTTTTGTACCTCACAACATCAGTATCCATCTAATGTTAACAAAATGTGGATGTTGCCTCTGCCTTAAGCATTGGCTAATATGTTATATGGTTTACTAAAACAGTATGTAGCGCAAACATCCATGTGACTATCCACAGTCATCTTTCTTTTCCCAGACATGGTTTGTAGTCTCTAATCTTACATACCACACATATTATTTAATGTTTTGAGTGTCCTGATGAGCCGAAACACAACAACCTGGTCTGAGGTGTGTTATATCCATGCAGGGTTTTGGGTTTCCGTAAGCGGGCCCAGTCAGCAGAGGAGGAGAGCAGCGCATCACTCCAACATCTCACCCTCACAGAGTTCCTCAAAGAGTATGTTTTCACCAAAATGGCCTCACAGCCATGCATGTGTGGCTTAACTCATTCTAACCCCGTCGTAAAACCATTCCCCAACTCATCCATTAACCACATGGACTCTTTGCAGCTGTATTTGGTCATATATGAATCCTCAGGAGTAGATTATCTTAACACTTTTTATGTCAGGTCGCAGTATAGGTTTGATGTGATATTGCATGTTTCTCTTCTTTATGTTCTGTCATTGTTGCCTTTCACCTAGAATGTCTAATGTAGCATAAGTTGCTGTCAATAGTTGACACATTATTAATTGCATCTTGCCAAGGTCATACTATAAATAGTATCCACTAGAGGCCATTGTGACTTCCAAGCATGCCAAGCATGTTGTTAAGAGTAATAGTCTGTAGACCAGGGGTCCTGGAAGACTGTCTGGACATTCTTTCATTCCAGCATGACACCAATGTACCTGATTAGTCAACTCTTCTTAGCATATTGAAAGTACTAAAATAATGATTTGTTTTATAAAGAGTGTGCATGTTGGGCTTGAATGCTGCAGTCTTCCACAGGCCAAAATGATGGGAGAAGTTGAGATGATTGCTGACTGAAATGTTCACACTTAAACAGGATCGAGGATGAGGAGTGGGATAAATACATAATCCCGTCTAAGGTCGAGTCAGAGAAGTACAAAGTGAGCCGGACCTTCAGCTTCCTCAAGAGCAGGATGTCCAGCACGCGCAACAAGACCAAGGTGAGGCAACACAGTGGAGTAGTGATGCCTGCTGGCTAAGATTTCACCTACATGTATTTAAAACATGACTGAGAAATCACTATAGTTGAACTTTATATGTCTGTATTAAAAAGTCAGAGCAGAACGGCCTCTCAGAGTAGTGCAGTAAATAGTTTACCACCTCTCAGACAAGGCCAGGTCATAATTCCTGTGCTGGGGAGCCATTGTCTGTGCACGGTGCCTTTATTTGGCAAGGGAGAAAATTCCCTCTCCTCAGGTTGTAGCAACGGGACACAGTGAAAATATACTCTTACATAATGCGTAGACCCCCTCCACACAGTGTGAGCAACCAAAACACATTCCATAGTATGCTCTCAATCTTATAAACACGTGGGCATGTGTTGAAGAACATGTTTCTGTGTATGTACAGACACACGATGCACATGAACGGTCAAAAAACAAACATGCACTCTTTGACTTCCTTGTAAAGTTTGATGAGAAAATAAACAGTGCACTATCACACACATACACAGGGGAATCCCCCTGATGCCCCCGCCCCCCCAAGGATAAAGCACCACAACAGCAGTCAGTCTCCATGGACCTTAATAAAGTAAACAGACTCAGAGGCCCCTTTATCTCAACTAACTCCACTTTAACAGGTGTGTTTCAGCAAGAAGATGACCGCTATATGCCTCTTTCTGCCTGCTGCTCAGAGTCATGTTATTTCTACTTTGTTGGTTTACATGATATTGTGGCATTAACTGCAGTAAATGTCAGCTGAATGAGTATGTTTAAAACATTTATGACTTGCGTTTCAGGTGAAGGGGAAAGAGGTGAAGGAGGGAAAGGAGAAGCCAGGAGCCGCTAATGGGCACCAGTTTGTTCCTGTGTCTCCATCTGGTCCCGCTCTCTGTGTGGCCTGTGATAAGTCTGTTTCTGGGAAGGAGCTGTTGCAGTGCTCCAGTAAGTACTATACTGTCAGTACTGTTGTTGTTTTACGTCTGTTGTGGCTGAACTGTTTGGGGTTTGTGTAAATCTCTTTGCACGTGCTGCATTGATGTTTTGTTTAGAAGACATGGAGTTGGTTTTCTTCCTTTCCACAAAGTCAACATTGATTGCGAGGAGCAGGGCAGTTTGACAGACATCTGGACGCTGAATCCAGAGATGTGCTAATTTTGTTTATTATCAGTTTACTGATGAGATTAACTGGGATTTCATCTGCCTTTGTCTGTAGGCTGTTTCCTGAACGTCCATAAAAACTGTCGAGAGTCTGTCGCAGCCTGTGGAAAGGTAACCACCAACACCACGCACCTCATTTGATCTCAAATCCAACAAGCAAGAATAATGAACCATTTCAAATAACAGTTTAAAGGAACAAATCCCCCTAAATGACTTAACAAACGTTAAAAATCAGGTACAAATAATGTGTTGTCATTTTAAGATATTGGCAGGAACGTCAAGAGTCATACTTGGGCTTCTTTTTAAATGTTGCATGAGTTCAAGAGTCAAACAATCACTCAGGGAGAAAGTCTTTTTCCACCATTAAAGGGGCACTCACACATGTAGGTCAGTTGATCTGTCATAGTTAACACTACTCAGCCTGTAAAAACGAGTGAATAATGTCCTCTGTGATTCCTCCGGAGGAGATTTGTCAAGTCTGAGAAAATATCTCTGATGATGTTGGAGACTACAAATTTGTAACAGAAACGGTGTCACAAAAAGATGCTATAGATGGCATTATGGGAAATGCAGGATCTAGCATTACTGAAGCTTGACATATACTAGGGACTAAAAGTCAGAAGATCTTGGCCTCTGCTGCTTCAATTTTAAACATTCATACCAACGCGTTGAGTGCGTTTCCTTCCTCATAAAACATTTGCTAAGCCATTCTTTAAATATTTGAAATCATGGATTGTTTACATACGTATATGTTTATTGGCTGGCAGTCTTCTTTTTCACTGCCTTTGTTGGTGCATTTCTACGTGTTGATCAGCAGAATAGCGTTAAACCACCACCTGTATGCATGATACAAACAAAACAGGGACCTACTCGAAGAAACATTGCTCCATAGCGCTGCTAGTGGTCAAAAACTCCACAGGTTGCCTTTAAGAGCACAGTTAACACTTTCTGAACCGAAAAACTGTCACTCTCATGTTGTTACTATGCTACAGTTATTACTTTTGTTAATCAAACTCTCGAGTCAATGTTCTGAATCCAGTAAGTTCACACATGATCTCTTGGGCTTGTCAAAATCCTTCTTGGGAAGTGGTAAAAAATCTGTAACTGTCAACCGACCATGTCCAGTGGTGTGAGACGCGTGCTGTGTGGCAGCGATATCCCCAGTTCACAAAATCCAGCTTTTGTTGCAGGTCATTCCCTCTGTCTCTCCCTGTGTTTTCTGCCACACTCTGCAGTGCTGTCTAATGAAGGCAAAATGCCAAAATAAGAAATAAATCAGTTACTGAAGTAGAGGCAAGCTGAGAGGAAGTGGGTACAACAGGACAAGTAAATTCCAACACGTAGTGACAAAGGAACTCCTGGAATTGTTGTGTTGAACATCACAAACTGATGATGTATAACAGGATCATCTGGGTGGGTGTGTGGGGGGGTTCTCTTTAATGTTTTTGTCTAGGCAGAAATTGACTCCGGTATTGACTGAATGTGTTGTCACAACAACTTGATATTTAAAGCACAAACACTATGATTTACAGCTGCTGATGTTAATATGATTATGTTTTTCCTCAGAAGCCGCAGGAGAGGAATGCATTGCTGATGAAAAGCAAGGCCTTGTCCCTCCCACAGAGTGAGTCAGAAATTAGGAGTGCCCCCCCTCCCATATTGTCCTCCCTTGGTCTTTGATGAATTAAGTTTTTACCTGTCCTCCCTTGTTGTAGTAGTTTCTACCCCCAACTCTCCCCTCTTTCCTGTTGTTCTTTCCCTGGTAAAAAAAAAAAAAAAAAGTTAAAATTTAATCTATCTCAGTGGGGGATCTGGCCTGGATTGTGTTCATGTGTGTGTTTGCATGAGTACAGAGGTTGAGTGTTTCTCTTGCATTGACAGGATCATTTTATTTCTTAATGGAGTGTTTGATGTCTGACAAAGGTGTCAAGGTCAAACACAATCAGCTTCAATTAGTGCAACATTTTGTCACAACTGTAGGCTGCATGCCCAGTTAAAAAAAAAAAAAAAAAAGACAGCTAACAAATGCAGACCTCCTCACAGCTTTGTAATCCAGTTACTGTTACATTCAATGACTACATAGATATAAACAAAGCATCTGAACACAGAACAGACATTTTATGTGTAGAATGGGAAAGGTGTGACTGATCCCTCTTCCTGCTCACTGTCTGGGTCTCTCCTCCAGACTCTGCGAAAGACAACTCTCCAGCCTCCATTTTCTCCTCTTCCTCTTCACTTCCCACGATGACCAGAGAGAAGAGAGAAACAGTCGCCCCTCTCTCCAAAAGCCTCTCCATCTCTATAGACAGCAGGTAGGGTGGTGGTGTTAACACTATATATCAACTAAAATATCAGAATAATATCTGAATTTGTTATATGACCACCATCTTTACATTTTGAAGATTATTAATGTATATTTGATTTTAATTCCTTTAATTTTATCATTGAATGGGTGGGGTAGGCCAACTTGCCTGAAGGTGGTGCTATCCACCAACACTGATTTAATTAATCTCAATTTCAGTGAGCTTTTGTGTTTATAAATTCCAAGGGAAACTGAATATTTGAAAAATGAGATCTTCAAAATTTGCACAAAATATCAGCCGAATGCGACTTCAGTCTCCAAATACTGGAATCAATTATAAAATGCCAAAATAAATAAAACCTTAGTTCACAATCACACACTCCCATGCAAACACTCACTTTGTCTTAAAGTTGCCATGTTCAGATCTAACTTATTTTGTATCTGTACAGGCAGCTGAGTGATGCAGCAGGGGTGGACAGTGAGTGCAATGCGACAGCTTGCGCTAACAGCTCACTGTCTGATGAGGGAACGCCGGTCACAGCGACTCCCCTGTCAACCGAGCCGCCAATCACCACACAGGGTGAGAAAGACAAGCTTACATCATAACTTGCCACACCTATACACACGCATAACATTGAGAATTACTGTGGAGTGGATTGTGGTTTAGAAGAAAGACATTGTTGCTTATTTTTGTTCCTGCAGATGCTGCTGACGCTTCTCTGCTGAGCGACCTGTCAGCTGACCTGCTGGGACTTGAGGTGGAGTCGTGGAGTCTGGCTGTCAGTCCGAACTTTTGCAGGCAACACGACAGGCATACCATTAAACGGCAGGATGTTATTTATGGTGGGACAATTCTTCTTAATACAGTATTTTAGATGAGTATTATGCGCTATGGATACTGTATCTGTAATTGTAAAGCAGATCTTATTGGTTGAGTCAAACCTCAGTGGGTGGAGCCAAAGAATCACACTTTTTCAGTAGTCAAGATGGCTAACTGGCAGAGATGTAGCCTTGAGACTTGATCTAAATTACTTAAAACATACTGTGCACACTGCCAAGTTGAAGCCCACAAATATTTGTTGAAATTACTTGATTGAAGCAGTTATCTAGCCACTTTTACCCCTTGCAGTTCCCCTGGGCTTCAGCCAAACGTTTGTTTGCCTGAGTAATCCATTTTGTATTTCAATCAGTGTAATTATTTCAGCCACATGCTTATTTATTTCAGTGCCCATAATCCACTCTCACTGCCCCCATATAGAGCTGATGCAGACAGAGCTGCACCACATCCAAACCCTGACGGTCATGTCGGAGGTGTTCAGGAGAGGCATGCTGGAGGAGCTGCAGCTCGACTGGGACAGTGTGGCCCGGATCTTCCCCTGCTTGGACCCCCTGCTGCTCTTTCACAGAAACCTCTTCGGAGCACTGCAGGAACGCAGGCAGGCTGCAAGCCAACCTGAGAACCCCCGAAATTACCTCATCCATCAGATTGGAGATGTACTGCTTCAGCAGGTTGGTAAAGATGGATTCATGCACATTAACGCGCACAGATGTCTATAGTCCATCTCTTATGGCCTTTTTCTCAGTTCTCAGATGAAAATGCTGAGAAGATGAAGCAGGTGTACGGAGAGTTCTGCAGCCATCACACCGAGGCCGTCAATTTCTTCAAAGAGCTGCAGCAACAAAACAAAAAACTCCAAAACTTTGTCAAAGTGAGCTATTGCTTTCACACCTCTTGTGCTTTTTAAAATAAGGGTTTTACAGTAAAATGTCTTGATTGAGGAAGTACTCATTTTGGTGTTAATCTCTCTGCTCACAGCAACAGAGCAATAACTCTCTGGTCAGACGGAGAGAGGTACCAGAATTCATCCTGCTGGTCACTCAGCGCATCACCAAGTACCCAGTACTACTGGAGAGGATATTACAGTACACTCAGGGTACGTAGCTCTACTGTGTCCTAAACAAAATATATACAACTCTTAAGTCTGTTACATATTCTGTGGAAGCAACAAACACAAAGGGCAAGGCAAGGCGCATTATTTTATGTTGTTGCACAGCAAAATGTGTAACTTGATCCAAATATCTGCTGCCACATTGCATGTTTCAGGCTATACTATTATATGAAAAGTACTACCACACAACTAGATACTATATCAACTACAAATAAATGGGTTACTTCCTGTGTTCATCATTAAAGTGTCATACTAACTAAAATATTTTTTGCAAAGTGAGAGAATATTATCAATTTTGCATTCTTCTTTTTTTTGTGCTACATGATGTTGCTGTTTTTAAATAGGCTGTCAGTATCAGTGTAAAATTGCTATGTTTTAGAGAGCTGGCATGTGCCAAACACTTTTGCTTTGTGTGTAATATATAATTAGCTTAAATGTCTGAACTTATTTTTACTTTGAGTGTTGTCTAATTGACAAATAGCGTTAAAATAGTACTTTAATGTGACCTCTCTGTTACCTCTTTCCCCCCACAGAGGGAAGTCAGGAACACTCTGACATTTCAAGTGCCCTGGCTCAGATCCGCGACATCATCGCTGCAGTGGACCTGACAGTAAACAAGTATGAGAAGTGTCAGGAGCTGCAGGAAGTGCTGGCCCGGCTGGAGAACAAGAGCTTTGCCAAGCTAAAGAACGGCAAGGTGTTTCGCAAACAGGAGCTGCATAGCAAACACAGGGATCTGCAGCATAAAGGGCTGGTCTACTGGAAGACTGCCACAGGGCGTCTAAAAGGTGTGTATGAGATCATCTGTGCCACAAGATCTTTCGAGTTTAACAGACAACCAACCTACATGTATTTCTACTCTTCTGTTTTCAGATACTTTGGCTCTCCTGCTCACAGACGTTCTGGTTTTCCTACAAGAGAAAGATCAGCGCTTTGTATTTGCTGCTGTGGTAAGCCTCGACCTGAAGAACACTTTGAAATCAGAGACATCTTGTCCAGCTGTCTATCCATTTCTCTCCATCCTTTAACCCACCCCTCTTCATGGGTTTTATCTGCTTTTTCAGGACCAGAAGCCTCCTGTAATCCCTCTGCAGAAGCTTATTGTTAGAGAAGTAGCCAATGAGGAGAGAGGGATGTTCCTTATCTCCGCCTCCTCAGTGGGACCAGAGATGTATGAAGTTCACACCACCACCAGAGACGAGAGGAATGCGTGGATGAGACACATACGACAAGCTGTAGAGAGGTGTGTGTGTGTGTGTGTGTGTGTGTGTGTCAAGTCAAGTCAAGTCTACATTGTTTGTCTGTGTAGGTATGCATATATCAGGGCTTCTACTTGGAATGTGTGTGCATGTGTGTGTGCCTGGTTAATGTGTGTAAGTGTGTATGTTACTCATTATCTAACCTACTGGTCTACCTGGCAGTTGTCCTGAGGAAGAGGAGGAGGAGGAGCGAAGTGCCGAGACAGAGGAGGCCAGGCGAGCAGCAGAAGTGAGAGTTCAGAAGATCACCAAGTTCCAAGGTAAGAAAACATTTGTGTGTCCACATGCACATTTTATCTGTTACCTGTCCTTCTTTATGAAACATCACATCGTTCTCTGATGGAACCATAAACAACGACAAGTCCTAATCTTAGTGTTTGTTTTGTGTAGAGACGCTGTTGGGTCAGGACCAGCGAATCTGCACCAGCCTGGAGGAAAAGTTACAGCTTTATGCTGAGCTTACAGAGTTAACCCTCTGCTCACCAGAACCTGTACCACATCGCCATCTGCTGGTGCAACCAGACACAGACAGTGAGACGCCACGACAGGCCTCCTCACTGCTCACAGCTGCACTCAGAGAAGGTAAAAAAAAAAAGATGCTGCATGGCTATTAAATGGTGTGGGCTGCATGATGCTGCAGTCATGCTGCATATATCAGTTCGAGAACATATTTCGACATATAAGTGTAATGGTGGCTAATGATTATGACTAGTGACTAACCTACATAAAAAATGAACATGAATGCAACATTCTGGCAGACTTCAATCATCACTTTTAACTGCATTTCCACAGTTTAAAATACAAAGAAAAAGGCCTAAATAAAATCTATATATGGGAAACACTGTGTATGTAACACTTAATTTAACACTATAGCATTTTATACCCTTGGAAAGGGGGGCTCTCAGCAAGATTCTTTAGAAAGGAACCCTGTTTTTACACTTGCATACATTTTTATTCATTGTAAACAAATTGTATCCATTTCTTAAAGCCCCTGGTACATAGCCATGGTATACCAACACTAGTGTTTTTACTTATTTTGGCTGATTAGACCTCTTTTCAGGACTGTGTTGCTGTGTGAGGAAGACCATGCTTTATTGACATCTCCCTCACCCTCCTGTTAGTTTTGTTGCACCTATAGACCTAAAGCACAACTATAATTAGAAACATTAAGAATGGCTGCATCCCATTTAGTTATGCCATTTTCAGGTACATGTTGAATGAATGAATACTAACTGTGTATGGCTTCCTGGGATACTTAAATTAAATGATGCAACCATTCATTTTATTAGTTAATTTTCCAGCTTTAACAAAGTGAAAATGTCTGCGATAAAAAGGTATTTTTGGGACTGGACAACTTGCACTTTTATCATTCTTATATGTAAATTGAGTTTGGTGACATCATATAATTCCTTGCATAGCTCAGACCTTTTTCAACCTGAGCTATAATCAGTCAAAATAAGAGAAAACTCTTGTCGGGGTGTGCAGGACATCTAATCAACTAAGATGCAGCTCTGCAATGTACATTAATACTGTATTGTAACAAATAGATATTGAAACATTTGTTTTAATTAGAATTGTGTATTTGACTTACAAACTTCAGTAAAATTACTCTAAAAAGACAGTCTGCATAAAATATCATAGGAAACAACATAAAGGCGCAACTGAATAATTTAACAAGTTAAAGTTTTGACAGATATTTACTTCTTCTTCTTCTTTACTTCTTCTGCAGCGGAGAACCTGATCACCATTCTGCAGGCTCGTGATGGCCTTTCTGTACAAAGTCAGAGCTCTCCTGTCCGAGGACCAGAGGGCTGCAGCTACAACAGCCATGGCAGCAGCGTCCAGGAGTCTCCCTCTGAACGTGAGTCACAGATCATGTGACTTCTCATGTCATGTTTGTCCTTTAGTTGACATTGTTGTCCACATACTACTTGACCTTTACTGATGTGGGTGAACCACATTGCGTAATATGTGTAGGCAGTGACATTTAATTGGGCCTTTCTTCTTTTCTTGTTGCTACAGCTGATTATCTGAGCACGCTCAGTATGAGCTCCACCTCTCTTGGATCAGACAGCGAGCTGACGGGGCTGGACAGCGTGTTGTGGAGCTCTGCTGTCGAGCTGAGAAGAGGAGACACCAAAGGGACACTGTTAAAGGTTCAACCACTGTAGTTCCCCATGAGCAATGTTTGTTGATAAAATAAATATGCATTACTGTTCCCCTGTAATAACACAGTTTTCTGTAGGTGGCAGAGAGCGTCCAGAGTCTGACTCAGCTTCTCTATAGTCTGCAGGTGAGAAAAGATGTGTCAGTATCTGTGACTGAATGCACGAGTGAATGTTTGGCTTTGTAAAAGGACAGGAAACATTAAATTCTGGGTTTTCTGTATGTAAATACAAAATAATAATAAATATGACTTGGGTTGGTTTCTGATAGATAAAAGTAGTAAAAAAGATCTCTTTTTTTATTCAATTCAAAATATATCAAAGTATATATCAAATCAAATATAACAAAATACTCAGGTTGTCATTTAGCTCAATAGCAAATATGTAATGTAAATGTTGTGTTCTAGTCCTTTGAATGTCCACTTTTAAGTTCTTTATGACTTAAAATAGATGAAAGATAAATTTTAATAGATTTGATAATAGATTCGAAAGGATTCAGATTCAATAAGCAAGATACTGATTGATCAAAAGCTACCCCAACTCTAATGTACAGTGGTTATGTTATACAGGTAGTAACTGGAGTGTGATCAGGTGTCTCCTCCTTGTGTTGGCAGGCTACTGTAACCCTCCAGGACAGCTGCCATGAAGTCCAGAAACTCCTTCTCCAGGAAGGAGAAAAACCTCAGCTCCGAACCCTCACTTCCCTCCAAAACAGCCTGGTATCAGTCACATAATATTCATTTTATAATAATTTATTTTACTACATGCAGGAGCCTACCAGTGTATGGAAGCCTCTTTTTGAAATAATTTTGAATTTTGAAAATATTAAACCAGTTTCTGTTGTTACCCAGGAGCTGGAGAAGCAGAGGAGTATCGATAAGAAGAAAGAGGAAGTAGAAAAGAAGGGTTCAGAGAGGAAGGAGGTGGATGAGGTGCAGAAACTGCATGTGAAGCTAAAACAGGAGCAGCAACGTTGGGACAAGGAGTGTCTGGCCAGAGAGAAACAACAGGTAAGCCTCATGCTGATGTTCTGAGTTGCAGGTACTTTCCACATCAAAGCTAAAAATAAACACATGAATAGAAACAGTCATACTGATTATAGATTGTAGATTTCAGCAATATAAAAAGTAAAGGTCACATATCAGCAAAACCTATGAACCTCATGATCAGATACCTTTAGATAGCAGTAGATATCAACAGCACTTAATGTGCAGAGAGGTTCAGATGTTGCTTTGTGGTGAAATGTTATAACTTCCTTTTTCCTTTGACCTCAGGTGGGAGTTTCTGCCTGTACATAAAGCAAACTGGTTTCTAAACATTTGCAACATATATACTCTTATTGAATTTCTCACATAAAAGGCAACATGTGGTAGCAATGCACTCTAATTTGTTAAGGCCACTGTTGGTGGGTGAAATGGAGTCTCATCTCTGATCTAATGTCAGTGTAAAATGGTGAACACTCAAATGTGATATTATACATAGCTGCAGCGTTTTCTGCTATCAAGCTCAATTCATGGTGATTTTATTACTTTTGCAGATGACCAAAATCTGTTAAATAGTTTTAGGGTGGATTGATCCTTTAACCGTTTCAAATCCAACACTAAGTATGCTTGTGAAGGGGAAGAATTTATTTGCTGATTTTATTTGAGTACATTTTAAGGCTTGTGTCATACACGACATGGCTCTTGTTCCTCCGTCCAAAACTCTACCATTTCGACCAGCTGACTTTGCCACGAGCTGATTGGCTGCTGAAACAGGTAACCACTGGCGACTTGACAAGCTGAGTCACAGGCGACGCCATGAGCCGGTTTGAGTCAAGCTGAGACGGCCAGTTTACACCGCTGCAACTTTTCCCTGCAACGTTCTAAAACAATTTTGTCTCATCGTGAATCTTTGGTCTGAACTGGCCTTTAAAGTTGCGAACACATCTCTGAACACTTTAATCCCAATCACAGTAATGGTAGTGTAGAAACTCTATTATAGCCACAGCAAGAGATAATAAGTGGCTGAACTTTCTGATGCGCAAGTGCCATATGTGTTTCCAGAGTGAGCAGGAGAGTGTGCTGGAGCAGCGAGAGCAGCAGTGCCTCCTGGAGGCCGAGCGTCTGCGCTGCGAGCGTGAGGAGCTGGAGGCCCAGCTACTGGAGTATCAGCAAAATCTGGACCGACTGAGGGAGGGCCAGAGGAGTGTGGAGAGGGAGAAGGAGAAGATCGAAGCCCAGCAGAGGCTACTGCAGAGCTGGAGACACAACCGCCAGAGCAGCCTGCCTGTTAGGATACCACTGGATGGATACAAGGTAAGAAATGGGGGGGGGGGGGACAGGAAGGTGAAGGTACAGTAATGAAGAGAAAGAGGAGGAATGACGGGTGTGGAGAGGATAATGTTCACCAGGATCATAGGAATCAAAAAGTAAAAATAAAAAACACTGGACACTGCTAAACACGTCATGTGACCTCTGCTTTTTGTGGTGTTTCAATGTACCAGGTGCCCAGCCACAGCCGCTCAGGCAGCCTGGATGGTAACTGCTCGGTGTACGAGAACGAGGCAGCTTTACTTGCCTCCATCCAGCAGAACCACCTCCACCAGCCCGCCAACAACAACCAGCACCAGCATCTGCTCTCTGCGCCGAGGAAGAACCATGACGGCCCTCTGCACGGCTCCAGCTACACCGCTAACCTTGGCCTCAGTGCCAGCCTCTACAACAGCCTCAACACCCTGCTGAGCCAGGCGCACAGCAAACAGCCTCCGGATGGTCTGACATACCCAAACTACAGTAACAACCACGGCTGCCCCCGGCCTCTGAACGACTCCATCCACCCCTTCAGCGGCAGGGTCACTGCACAGCCACAAAGAGCCAACAACAGTAAGTGTACTCATATTCCTTCCCATGTATAGTATATAGTATAGTATAGTAGGACAGCAAACAAAGACATGCAACCATTTGTCAACCCCCCAAATAGTGTACTGTTTTGTATATGTTCATCATATTGCTGTAGGTTAGTTTCAGCTCAGGAGGTCTGTTCTTCTTTATTGATGCAGCTTTTCTTTATTCTGGCATATTTTTTTGATGATTTTTGAAAGAGCTCCCCGTAATATTTTAAACAATTCTGCTTGTTTTACCGTCAGCTTGGACACAGTTTGGGCTTGGCCTTTTTGGATCTCTGTTAGTGGTCTCAAAGTTCTTCCTAATGAGGGCTTTGTCAACCTGCGTCATGTGATAATTGAGTTGAATAAGGCTCATGAAACAGGCAGTATTTAACTTAGTGGAGGGTCAAAATTTAATTTCCAGACTCTCTTTCTTTTTTTTCTGAGTGAATTTTTCAGAAAAAGAATTCTCTGATTTAATGGCATGAATAAAACTGTGAGCCTTACCAGAGTACCTAAATAATCCTTAATGGAAACTGAATTGTTAGAATGCTATAGTGAATGTGTTTTAGCATAATGGTATATTGTGGAGGTGTACATGCATCAGAGAGTATAGTACATACCAAGGGCACATATTAATACATGTTGTATAATACAAGGTTTTAAGAGAGCACAATGAAATATTTGATTGTAAAATAAAAAATATACTGTAAGGGCAAAATTTCTTATTTCCTATTACCAGATATGTTTTTAAGTAATAACCTGTTTGCCATTTATTCTTTCTGCACTCTGTGTACTTTGATAATTTCTGTTATGGGTCACTTCTGACGTAAAGTACATTGGTATCCAGTTTGGGTTTGATTACTGAAGGACAACTTGTTTGTAACGAGGCGTGTTAGGAGAACAGTCTGCCCTGTGTTCTGATCCTTGGATAAGACACCTTAGCTAGAGACAGAGATAATGTGGGCCAGGGTTGATTCTGATATCCTTCCCTTGCTTTCTGTATGTATTGTGAAGTTATAAATATGTGACTGTGTCTGCCCTTCGGGGTCAGACTCCTCATATGCTTCTTGGTGTATGATCTCTGTCCTTTCAGCTGAAATAAGATTGACTCTGTGTGCTCGCTCGCTGTTCCTTTTGTTTACTTTTTATTCTTGATTTACCATTTTATTTGATTGCTTTATTCTTTTGCTTAATTAAATATACAAAAGACAACTGCTTGTTGGATCTTCATTTTATTTGCTCCCTTCTTCGCAATTAAATACACAATTTCCACCACACATACCTCCCTCCAAAATGTGATCTTTTTCTTAAGTGTTTCTGTTGTTCTCCCTCTAGCAGACTTCAGCCCACTGTTGGACAGGCGATCCCTGGGTCCCTGGAGGTCAGAGGTCACAGGTCACGGACGTTATGAGGACGACTACCCCTCGTCTCCCTCTCTTACCCCCCTCCTTCCCCCGCAGGCTTACCTCTCTCTTGAAGGACAGAACGGGGAGGAGGCAGGCGAGGAGAACATTGTTTATCTCTGACAATCCTTGGAGAGAAACGAGCAATGCAAGCAGCCTGACGTATAACTGGACCGACAATAATATATCTGTTGCTTATATGTGTTTGTGTATGTGTGCATCCATCTAAATGTGATGGATATACGTTCGTTTTTAAAAACCTGAATATACAAATAAGGGAACAGTTGCAGGGAGGAAGTACACACAGATATATGTGCCTTCATCGGTGTGTGTGTGGCAGCCATTAATCATTCTCTTCCTGCGTGATGAAACCATTGTGCCTTTTTTGCAAACAAATTCTTTGTAAATCAGCTTTTATACTTGTACTCCCCATGTTTTTGCCGTTGCACTTGTTTGATGGCAGAGGTACTTTTGTGCCCCAAACACTGGGACCTCAAGTACCAGGAAATCAGGACGGAAGTATTGCTGTTATTTTCCCATTAGCACTTAAAAGAAAATGGAAATATTTGAGTAGCCAATTGAGCCCTTCCCCAAACTATGTACAGAGTGCTGTTATTTCTCCATGTGATCTTTAATAGTATTTATAAGGGATTGTGAGCATCTAAATGACATAAAAATATGCTGACATTATTGTATAAATATTAAATTTATGTATAATTTTATGGAAAGGCTACCTATGCACACTATATTGGAAGAGGAACTTCTATACATATTATTTTTCTCACTTAAGTGCCAAAAATCTTGCTATCTGAAACTGTAAGTGATTTCTGTAAAGAATGGCTTTATGTTTTCTGTCCATCTCCTTTTCTGATAATTTATTGTGTGTACATTGCTTCACGCACTGTCAACGTTAATAATATTTTGTTTGATATGTGTTCTCTTGTAATCTCTGTAATCAGAACTGTCATGTTCCATATTAATAATGTGCTGTATATAAAACTACTATGGCAAGCGTCTGTGTTTTTAGTGCATTTTGGCATCATCCGTTTGACATTTACACACCTCCCGTGGGTTCCGGTGTCACATTATTACGCAATACTCTTACAGTAATTGTGGGCCGGCTGTTATTAACCATTGACTCATGAGACTTTCAGTTAGTGTGTGCAGTGAAAGGCCAGTATTTCACTCTGGTTTTGCTTGGATCTTTTTTCTATTAAGAGGATGATACGTTTCAGAACATCCTTTTTTAACCTGCTTGGGTTGTATCTAATATTTTCTGAGGATCCCACTGGACGCTGCTTGGATGCTGGTGAGTTTGAGTCACTTAAATTCCCTCATCTCCCGTTTTAAATCTCCTCAAATATGTCCTGTAACTTTACATTCACTGAGTTGCCTTGTGTGCTAGTTTGGCAGCCGCCAAGGCCGAGCATCAGTCTTCTGCGGGCTATCAGTGACAAGCAAAGCCTCTTGGTGAGCTGGCTGGTAAACCACAGCGGCTCAGTGGGTGACATTTATGAGATCCAGATCGGCCGCACTGAAGAACGCACTGTCATTTACAATGTGGGTACTGAAGGATTTGTTGTCAGTTCTTACTTTGGTGATGTTATGGCTAATCACAAACTCCCGTGAAATGCATGTAATAATTTTCCCTGTTTTTGTTAATCTAGAGAAATGTGAGTTTATTTTCCGTGGATTCAGATGAATACACATGGACATGGACCTCTGATCTGCCTCTGGAGTGTGTCGATCACTCGGTCAGGATACGACATTTCTATAATCGGTCTGTACCGAGTCCCTGGAGCAACTGGATAACCAACTATGGTGAGATGACGCTAATGTACTCTGTTGCCCAACAGTCAATGTACGTGAGTAAACCTAAACCAAATACATACATAAGCACTATTTTCTGTTCTCTCAGCAAGTGTGAGGCCCCCCATCCTTTTTCTCTTCCCTTTCACCAATCTTTATGTCAGTGTTTCTCAACTGTTGCAGTGTCTGTTGCAGTCATTGCAAATGTCTGTTGCAATGCACACCCTACTCAAAGATTGGCCATAATAAACTTAGATTGGTGACATTTTTATTATTTATAATTTGTGGAGGCAATAACATTATTATCTCTTTAATGATACATGAGGTTTTTCACTTGTCTAGAGGGATTATAGCAGCACCCCTGCTTGTACACGCTGCTGGCCAGATCCTCATGAGACTGTACTCTAACTCCACTCTGTGACCTGTAGGAGCCCAGGAAAAGGATAAGACCAAGATCTTCCCCATCCAGCGGGTGCTGAGAGAGGGCACCAGTGCCATGTTCTGCTGTGTTCCCCCAAGAGGAGTCAATATTACCAGCATTACCGTCAATAACAGCAAATACCCTCTTATCAGCATTGGAGCCAGCGTCAAGGCAATCACTGTAGACAAACTGACTATCCCAACAACAATCATCAAAGCTCTTTCACTCATTTGCAGTGATGCAACAGGCCCGATCGATCATGTCTGGAACTACGTCAGTTGTAGGTTTGAATTATTAGTATTTTCATTTACATTCTTGACATTCTTTTAATATTATTTTTTTCAAAGGATTTATGTGTGTGTGTGTGTGTGTGTGTGTGTGTGTGTGTGCTGTAGTTCCTCCCCAGAAGCCCAGAAACCTCAGCTGTGTGACCTCAGACATGACAACTGTCACTTGCACCTGGGATTCAGGCAGAGAACGAAAACCGCACTATCGCAACAAGCAAACGCACACTCTCCATATAGAGTAAGCGCACACATTACCAAACACTCTGGTACAGTACAGCATGTCAGGCATAGATAGATAGTAGTATTTTTGTAAATACTGGTCCATTATGTATAGCATTTATGATTTAAGAAATGTCTGTGACCAAAACATCAGCTACAATCAAATACAATTCTGTAAAGAGATGGTATGTGGAGAATTCAAGGGAGATTTCTTGATACAGCATATTGATTTGTTTAATAAAGGTTTCAAATATAAAATGTATGTTTAATTCATTTGAAGCAGCCTCCATGTTCTTTCAACTAGACTACAAAAGTATGCCGTACTCAGCTTGACAACACTGTAACTAAACAGGACAGAAAATGTTGAGAATGTTTCTTCTTAGACAAATACAAACAGACAGTTCTACTGGATGTCCCTTCTCTGTTGTTGAAAACACAGGAACTCAGACCAGGCTCCCATCAAATGCGAACGGTCGTCTTGTACTTTCCCGGCCGTCCCACAGTTGGAAGAATACAGCATCAGCGTGGTGGTTAAGGACCAGCTGGGAGAGGAGACGGAGAGCTACAGCTTCAACATCTCTGACAGAGGTCAGAGGTCACGCAAACATCTAAATCTTGTCATTATACACTTTCAGTTGTGATTTTGAATACCTAAATACAGAGAAGAGATAATGCTGTGTGCACCCCAGGCACTCCAGTTTATCAACACAATGTAGTAAAATCAATTACTTGAAGATGAACTTTTATCAAATGTGTGTGTTGCCGTTAGTGTTTCCTGTTGTGGAGTGGGACATAGTGAGCCCTAAGGAGACAGACACCACTGTGTCCTGGATCGTTCAGGGGAACTTGACCCAACTGAACCTCCTCTGTCAGGTCACTACAGACCCAGACAGCACCACAGAGGTGAGTGTAATTCAGTTTAACTAAAATATTCATACTGCAGAACAGAAAGTTTGACATTTCAGTGCATGTTTTTTTTTTACCTTCCATCTGTGTTTTTGTAACAGCTGAGCTGCAATAGTGTGAATGGTCTCTGCAAAGTCAAACTACAACATCTGCTTCCCAACACCCGCTACTCTACCAGGGTACGCTGCTCTGCCAATGGACGGCTCTGGGGAGAATGGACACAGCCCATATCCTTCACAACCTGTGAGTACAAAAAGTGTGTATGTACCAGGTAGCATGGTGTATACAGGGTGTGGTCAAGTCAATGAAGTTTGAGTCAAGACCACGCTCAGACCAAGTTAAGAGCAACTATTTCAGGCTAAGACTAAATCAGGCAATACATTACCCTTAAAATTCACAAACCCAGGACGTCATGGTTGATATCCAACTTTGCCAACACAACCTGAAAAATTCACTTTCCTCCCCCGTTTTCTTTTATTTATTTCTTTACATACTTTATTTTAAGCATTCATGAAACTGTTGAGCCAACAGTACAAATCCTCCACATCACAAATTTGGTTCAAGGCCAGACTATAAACTATTGGTAGTACTATAGTCTTACAATGAGTATACTGGTACTGGTATTGAATGATCTCCCAAGCCTGTGATGCCTTAAACAAATAATCTTCATGTGCTTTCCTCAGATCCGTTGGTGACCTTGGATGTGTGGAGGAGAATAAAGCAGCTGTCCAACCCGAACAGTCGTCAAGTTACTCTATTGTGGACTCCAGTGAGACTCTAAGCTTTTCTGTTTTCCTCCAAATGTTTTATTTTGGCACAAATATTGGTGTAATAGCACACAAACTCATTGTCTGGCTTAATTAAGGGAATATATGTCACCACAGCATGAACTTTTTCCCAACTTTCTTGACCACCTTTGTTCTCAGCATGTCACTGGCTCAGCAGCCACGGTGAACATCCAAGGCTACATAGTTCAGTGGAGGCAGGAAGGCCAAAACTGGACCGAGCGGATGGATGGTGGACAGACCCAGGCAGAGGTCTCCATTGGTCCAGGGCAGTATGAGTTCACTGTCCAGGCTGTTCTCCACATCGGCTCCACCCCACCTGCTCACATCACTGTCCTACAGAGGGACGATGGAGGTGAGCAGCACATGTGGAATCAGCTGAGATTCTCTCTAAATTCAACTGCGATTATAAATTTAACACCTTTCCTCTGTGACAACACCTCTAGAATATAAAGCTTACTTTCCTGAAACGTTAATTTCTTCCAACAACAGCTCTTGCTATTATAAGGTTTGTGTGTCCATCAGCTGGATGTCTCAAAAACGTATAAACAGACTTTTGCAGAATGTAGTGGACGATTAGATGTTGGTGGTGATCCAGAGGTTGAGACTAGTGGTGGAGGTTTTCCCCGTAGATTTTTTGTTTATATTGTTTTTTGAATTTACCTCCACTACTACTTTTCTGGTTGCAACAACAGTCTGAAATGTGTGTCTCTGTCCAGAAAACCTCCTGGTAGAGAAGCGGTTGAGCGCTGCTGCTGGTTTTGTTCTGTCTTGGGACGAGCAGGACACTGCCACCTGTGGCTATACTGTGGAGTGGTGCATTCTGGGAAGCGCAGTGCCTTGTACTCTGCGATGGATGAAGTTGCCAGAGGGAAACAACACATTGTTCCTACCTTCTAGTAAGTTTTTGTTTTATTGGTTTCGTAATGTGATCCTATTTTGGCATTCATTGTCATACACCTTTATTTTGCAGGAAATTTCAAAGCAGGTTGCAGGTATACATTTAATATCTATGGATGCACTGAAAATGGACACAGACTACTGGAGAAACAGACCGGATACTCACAAGAGCTCAGTAAGTGTGATTACTGATTAATGAGTTATAACACTATAAAGAGTATGGTCTAGACCTGCTCTATATGTACATCTGACAACAATATTTCTTCACGAGGTTAATTAGGCATCATAGACACATAGAGTAGAGGGGTTTAAGGTATGTCTCGTAACTGGTGCCTCAACAGTAAGACACACTGCAGGAAAGACGAGGAAACTTTTAATAAGTTGTGGCAGCTAAAGTTTTGACACAGGATGTGCCCATCTCACAGGGACATCCTATCTCAAAACTTAGCTCTAGCTTATTTAGCTCTTTACTTCATCTCATAAGGACATCCTCCAGATGTTATCTGCTGTATACACAAGACACCATCTTTCCTGTTTGTCACAAATGCAGAGTGGAGTAAGCAGGACAAGAAGGCAATGCAAATTATATTCTTATTGACTGACGTCTGTGAACAGAACACCAGGTTTCATTTTATAAGAAAATAACCACAAAAGCCAAATGAGTGGAAAAAAGACATAGCAGCCACTTTCTACCAAAAATTATGACATCAGCACAACAATGCAGATGTCCGATAGAAGGTCCCTGTAGGTTCACATCAATTGGGGAAGTTGCATTGTTGCTTTAATTCTAATTAATTCTGTCTTCCTTCCTCAAAACCCCAGAATCTGTACAGTCCCCAAGTCTGGTTGAACCTGTTCAGATTACTTCCTCATATGTGACACTGGAGTGGCGTTACGATGAGGATGATCCGGGTCATCCGGCGTTCATCACTGGTTATCTGGTTACAGTGCAGGAAGTAGGATCTGACACACTGCCGGGTCATGCTGCAAGTGGGTGCAGAGGAAAGCTTCCACTGTTGATAATTCTTGATCTCGATTTCTTTCTGTGTCAAAAAACAAAAAATATGCACATTTTGTTGCATAAAAATAAAACAACTAATAGATGCGGACTGCTCTAAACAATCATATGTTTAAATACATTTGGTCATTAGAAGCAATCTCAGATAAACACTGGTTTGAGTCACACTTGAGTTATGGTGCTCCTCAACAACATGAAACAAAGCATTTACAATCTTGTGTGCGTCTAGATCTGTTCAACGTGTCCGTGCCAGACCCTCGGAGGAAGTCTGTGACCATAGAGGATCTGCAGCAGAACCAAGAGTATGCTTTGTCTGTGAGCGCCCTCACTAAAGAGGGGCCTGGACAACCAGCCAGTATCACCATCAGGACCAGAACCAATTGTGAGCTCCATAACATCCAGTGCACTCACAGAGAAACAACAATTCAACAATATAAATATGAAATCTCCACTAAAAGTTCTAAAATCACAGTACACCGGCTTGAATTTTACTAGTTGATTGTGTAAACTGCTCGTCTTCTGTTTCCTCTGGTAGATTCTGTTCACTTGGCCAAGATACTGACTCCCATCTTGTTGCTGCTGGGCTGCGCCATTCTCCTGTGGCCTCAAAGAAAAAAGTGAGTAAAAATCAAATCTTTGAATCATCACTTAAACGTTAAATCCTGCAGAAGACAACGTGGAGCCTCTCTGCCCCATCTTCTCTTTTGTTCTGCTTCTTCTGCCAGGCTGAAGAGTTGGCTGAAGGACACATTTGCTTATCCTGCTGGTATGAACATCAGAACACCTGAGTTAGACAGCTTCCTGCATGAGGTATGGACAAACCACTAAAATAGTCAAATCAAGTCATGCATAGAGAGGAAACAACTTCTATGTGCTAACTATAAGATACATTTAGCTCATAATACATGCATATTTTATATGCATGGAAATATTAAACTATTTGAACAAACTAAATTTGACTCTACAGCATAAACAACACAAAAAGATCAAAAAATGATTCAGTTTTTAGCTTATTTTACATTTTACAAACACTTGTTCAAAGTGATTTTCAGGTGGCTCATTACCTTTTACATTTTCTTTTAATTTCAATAATTGGCTTATTTCACTCACGTTAACCATTGCACAGAGATACTGTTTAAGCAACGTACATACAGTAACTGAATTTCCTGGTTAGTGTTTTGCAGATGAAATCAAATAAAACATCAGAAAGCACCTCATCTATCAGCTTTCAAAATAAGTAAAATAATAATAATTTGTTGGTTCAAAAGAGGCAAAAACCAGGATATTATTCATATATTTTCTGTCCATTATGACAAGTGGTCATAATAACCCTTAACACAGCTTATGTCATCACTCAAGGCAATGGCCATGACCCCCTACAGATTTCCAAAAAGCTTTTCATTCAACAGAAATTATTTTTGCCTTAAGTTTACTTTATTATAATCCCCTCTGTGTGTACAGATTGGTGAGAGGCTGAAGTCTCAGAAGGTGGAGGAGTGCAGCAGCTGCGACATTGAGATCTTGAATACCAAGGCTGCGGTCGAATAGTTTAAAAAAATTACGTCCTATGTCTTTTCCTAAACACTTTTCCTTGACCTTGATGGAAAACGTCATGAGGTCAAGGAGAGATGTGAAGGAGAATTCATAAGGACTTAGGAAAAGACAAGCACGGCTGACTGCATATACACTTGGCTACATAATTATGCGATGGCGGATGTTATTGATGTGGGTCTGCGTGGTCGCTTTAAATGTTGCTGCTGCAAGGAATCGTGGGACAACATTATCTCCTTTCCTTTCATAAAGGATGGTTCAGTGTACCCTATGCTAAAGGAGATAAGAAAGGACGCATTGAAGCACCTTAGCATTTAGAGAATTCGACCAGCTCTTATCATGGCTCAGTTAGGAACCTTCCTAAGCAAAAAAGACTTTTCGACCGCAGCCCAGACCTCCTCTGAATGAAACACCCACACTGAGAGATCCTGAAGCCCTGAACACACTGCCCTCTTCTGGTTCCCAGTCCTCTCCTTCAACCTTGTCACTCTGCTGTGTGCCGCTCCACGCAGACTACTGTCCACAGTCAGCCAGAGAGCTCTGGGACAGACCTTCAACAAATAGCATGCGTGACAAACGAAGACTTATTTTCACACCATGGAGGAGGATTCATCTGAGGCACAACAAGTCATGTTCAGTAAAATCAATGAACCTTCTGAGAGTCTGCAGGAATCATGTGGTGTGTATCTCCAATTACACTTTATAAGTAGAGCAAGCCCAAGACTTCTTTGTCATATGTTTCATGTCTCCATTTCAAGAGAGTAAATACTGTAAATAGATGCTTTGTTCATTATACATAATGTGAATCTCCAGCTTTCTAATGGAAATATGTTACGGTTTTGTATTAAAGCCACATTTTAACATACTGTATGCATATGTGATTGGAAAAATGTAGCTTGCAGACTTTCATAGCATCTATCACATCTATCATAACATACTGTATGTAAAGCAGAAAAGACACAGCAGGTAATCTAAAGAGTATTTTTAGACTACTCTGGATTTTCTCAGCAGCAATACAGTCCAAAAGAGAATCTGGTGCTGTTACAAGTGAAAGTGTGCACAGTAACACAAGACAAAGTCACTGTAAAGATGTAAACTGTGAAGCAACTAGAGATGTTCTCTACATGATGAAAGTTGTAGCACAGCTAAGGCAGCTGAACATGTGCATCTTTTTTGAACTGTTATATTTTACATCACTTGTATGGTGTTATCATGAAAGAAAAACATATTTCTGAAAATCAAAAACTGTATTGAATTATCAGCTAGTATGTATGAGACATAAGACGTCTGTTTTCACTGTAATAGGCTTCTGACTCAGATAGCAAAACACACAGGTATGTTACACTCCCTCTACTTGTTGGAACAGGTCACTCTAATAGCAGGAAGCTCTACTGAAATTTTGTTCTACAGTTAGGATTCCCATTTCCACCAAATATGCAGTTCATAGCCTGACATTTAATATAACTGAGTAATCTCATATAAAGTGAATTTATCTGGTGTGCTATAATTGCCTTGTGCATTTCCAGGTGCCAAAAGAAAGATGATTGTTTTAGTCATTCCAAAGGCATCGGAGGAACTGAGAAAGGTGTGTAATTGTTCTTACAAGTGCGGCTTCATCAGGAAACACACAGAACCGGTTTATAGCAGGAAATCTGTTACCTTAATTACTGTATGTTACTGTATCTCATATACAAGAACAACACATCTGTGTGTGAGTATGATCTTGGTTTTGCTCTAGGTAGAAATCTAGCTTTAGACTAAAGAATCGCACTGATCCTGCTGATTTGGACAGTTTTCCTCTAGTTTGCCATCTGTTGGACAAGAGACATCACAAAAAACTATTATAAGTATTGAAGAACAAGTTTACAGTGCATGCAAGCAACATTTTATTACTGCTAAAATGTCTCATGTTTTTACTCAGCAACTGTCATTGAAAAAACTCAAGGATTAGAACATCATCTAGGACTGATCATTTAAATGATATATCCCTTAATCCCCAGAGCTGATAGATATTTTGTAAATATTTGTAATACATGTCTCATATTTAAGCATAAAAAGTAAGTATGAAGTATAGACTGTACTTTTTACACTATATATGGTATAATCCTTGGCTCAATGCATCCATATTTTCAGTGTTATCAAATCTAATTCGCACATCTGCCCTGATGTTTTGAAAAATGTTGATGGATTTAGTTTCGTCAAATTTAAAAGGTATGACTTGAATTGCCCAGTTCAAATGATTAGTATCTCGTTTATCAGTTTTGAATCAATCAACATTTCTTTCCACCAACCCACATTCCCTGGTCATTACTTAGTTAAGTTAGCTCCACTCTGTGGATTTTATAAGTTGCAGAACTGGTTCTGAACACAACAGAGCGTCAGACCTCTGCTGTGATGTGGCTGTGACAGAGTCAGCTACTCAAGTAGTATGTAACAAATAGCACCGGCTGCTGGACTGAGTCCATCTGGCTCGGGTGACCACATACATGTAATGCGTAGATAAGGCCGGCCTGAGTTTTTTCATGTCTTTTCTTCTTGTTGACCATATAGATTCTGGGATTCAGCAGCTCGTGAACTCAATCTGACCTAATATTATTGATGTCCATCACACACACACACACACACACACACACACACACACACACACACACACACAAATGATAAATCAAGAGAAAAACGTTTCCATTTACACTCATACTGACACTTAATCTGTTAACTGCTCCATTAAAGCTTCAGCATGAATCCATCCACAGCATGTCTTTCCTCATTCCTAAGCTAAGTTATAAATACATCATGAAACAAAGGAAAGACACAGTGACTCAGTCTCATTTGAAGTTCCACCAAATTGTGACTCAGTCACAGCTCTTAGCATTTGCTTATATTCACATTCCATTAAATGTAAAAAACACAAGTCCCAGTTTATTATAGAGGGTCAAAAGTCATACAGTAGTTACAACACCCTGAGTAAAGTGAACAAACCATGTGGATTTCAAAGAGGACAAATATAAAACAATAATCTCTTGCTAGATTTCCACAGTAAATGTTGACTAAAGACTTGAGTAGATGTGATTGGCTGATTGTCCTGAACACCCTGGCAGCTTTAGGAGTTTTTCCAAAAGATCTTTAAGAAACGAGGACAGATTAAAATGGATGTAAATGGAACCTACTGATGCCATTACGTACTTTGAAAAGATTATAAAGTAATACTATGCCAGAATAGAGGACATGTTTTAAATGCAACTGTCCATTTGGTGCAGGTACAAAACATGCTCACAAAAATCGCCATATACTAAATATACCAAAATCTCTCTCAGACACGTGTACTGTACACAGAGCTTATTGGTCACTGGAGCGAGCTGTGGCCGAGCCGCCTCGTCCCTCAGTAGTGCAGAGTTCACAGAAAGATTAAAAAAAATTAAAAAGCAGCACAATCTGACCTGCCAAAAAAGTGTATCACATCAGCATGGAGCTCTGAGTCAACAGGAACCACCAGCAGACAGTAAAGCTGAGGGAAACAAGTGACACATCCACTCAGTTGAGTCAGTTTTTTGTGGTTTGACCTTTGGATCTATTAGGAGGATCTTCTTCAGTGGCATAGTGTCAGTCTGGTGCTTTTCTCTGACTGGGAGCAAAGTCTGCTCTCAGATTTTAGTCCGCACCATTAAGATCCAAAATGACCTGCTGAACAGAAGCCAGTCTTCACACAGAAGTCCTCTGCTGTATTCTTACCCTCACCTTGCTGTGCTTCCTGAAAGGGAAACACGAATGAATGCATTTACATGACAACTGCAATAAAACAGTAACACAATTGAATATTAAGTGGAAAAAGAAGCTGATCATGTGAGGTGATTTGTCTTTCTCTGATGAGCATGGGATACAAAGTTCAGACGTGACACTAAAAGGCAGGTAAACAAATGGCAGTTTGGAAGATCTCTGTGTCAACAAAATCAAACTGAAGCTCCAGCAAAATCAAGTTAGGGCTTGTGTCTGTTCTTTACCGTTGTGGTGGTGACACCATGCACTTCCAGAGGACAGCGTAGAGAGCGAGTAAAAAGGCAATGAACACTGTGGCTGCAATTGCACCTAAAAGCATACATATATATGTTTATTTGCACGTTAAGACACAACTACACATTATGCTAATACATCAGGACACATGCATGCACCAAGTGCAGTGTATGACAATTCACTGTATGTTATATCTTCTGCAGGGTTTATTGCAGGAATTATTTGTTTACCTGCTTTTCATCGTGTTGAGCTGAATGAACCAGTTCCTCCACAGAAGACAAAGACTATGTTTTATGACTGTGTATGCTCATATGCATATTCATGCTCCTCATTTTACTATTTATCTTCACTGCACTATTTTATATCTAAACAATTCTCCACTCTGCAAGAAAAAATTGGAGTATCTTTTCAGTGCTTTGGGAATTTCTCCCTTCCTCCCTCATCTTTCAGAGCTCTGCAGACTACTACACCACATTCATAATACTATTATATAATACTGGCCATTGCCGACACCTGAGGAATTTCACTGCCCTTTCCTAATGTCTAGTCTAGGTAACGTGGGGTTGCACAGAGTCACCACTTTCAGGTTCAACTCACGGAAAATGCTGCCTCCAGTTTGGCCACACGTCTGCATGCTCTCACAGTGAAACACCTCCATACGTATTGATAGTGGCACACTGTAGTCTATGCCCTCCCCAAGCAAACAGAGGCAGGGAAATATGAGGCACCCGGGGTCACCAAAGTGCAAAACCTCTCTAGTACAAGGTTCAAATGATAAGCAGGAAGCAGATCTGCATATACAAATGAACACAGAGGCAGAGGTGTGTATTATAGTGCTATGTGACAAAACCCACCAGTCTCAAAACTGAGTATTTTTTTGGAAAATCTCGGTTTCTGACGCAGCCAATGAAAATAACCCCAAGCAATTTGATCAAAAATAACAAGACAACCATTGTTTTGCAGTCATACTTCAAAAGGTTCTGCCAAATAAAATGTTTCTGAAGCTTGCTTGGCTTTTGGTGGTGTAACTTGATTCCCCTTTATTTTTGGGTCTCGACTCTCTAAGTGAAATAGGCGATCTTTGTTAGCTGTTGACTCAAGGTGGTACATCTTACAAATCAGGTGTTTTTCTCTGAAACGGGTCTTACAGGGTCTGTAAAGATGGTTTTTATGGTTGCAGCAAGGCTGGAAGCCCAGTCCAAATGTCCTACAATGCAAGACAATAAAGCAAATCTTGAATCAGATTTTGGTCAAAGTGGGGCTTACCTGGGATGATTCCACTGGTCCTGGTTGTAGAGTCCTCTGTGCGAGAAGGACGAGTGGCAGCTGTAGTTGAACCTTCATGGGGGTTAAAAAATAGAAATACTTGACAGCAATGCTGATATAAAACACTGTGAGTGTGTGCGATACATTTGTCTGCAAAACTGATTAATTAATGAGACTATATGGGATTTAAAATTAAATTATAAACCTCCATGTGAGTCTAAAAGGTAATGATCTAGCAGTTGAATGGCTAATTATTTACATGCAGGTGGGTGAACAAAGTCATCCAAACACATCATCATATATGAACTAAATAGCACCTGAATGATAAATCCTGAAAATATGTGGATTGGGATGCCGCACCTTTATTCCAAACCAGCTTTAACAAGCTCATGATGTGCAGTGTTTTCTGAAACTGTGTCAGCGTTGTTCATTCAAATTAATATTAGGGTCGTGCACAGTACTGCAGTGCGCTACAGCCACTTCTTTGTCAGTAGGCATCGACATGTTTGTCGTGATCCTCTGAAGATTTCTAACTGATGACAGTTGCAGCAAAAATCTATGCGCTTACTCTCCTGATCTCCTTTTTGATCACTAACTTCTTTCTCTGGCAAACTAATTTAGTATCTTTTATTATACGCATTCTCTGTGTATCTAAAACATTCATATGACACCCATTTCTTCAGTTACAGTTAGCAGTTTTGTCTGTGAGCATTGACCTGCAACTACAGTGTTTCATAGAATATGTTTCCACATTGAATAATTTGCCTTTTTGTGACCACTGCACCTTCATTTGATGGGCGGGGACTACTGAGCTTCTTTGGAACTTTGCTATTTGTCTTGTGTTGCTCTGAACTAAAAGTAGTATTGATTGCCAGTCATCTAAAGCTGACATACTACCAAATGGAATTTACCTGAAGTGGATTCCCCTCTTTATAAAAGTTAAGGCCCCTTTTGTGTGGTATTGAAATGACTGTATCCACCTATAGATTACATATAGTGCAGCTTTTTACTTGAGATAAAAAACACAAAATACCAACTTACAATTAAAAATGACAACATAGGCTACTCTAGATGCATGATAACCTAGATAAACTGTTTGGACATCCCTGGTGAGCTTATGACTACAGCTCAAGAAGAAGATAGAAGAGATATAAAGCTCACCATTTCTCAGTTGAACTGTGCGTAAAAGCTGCCCTGTAAGAAGATCTGGTTCAACCATCTGAAAATGCAGCAAAACATTCGTGTTTGAGCAAACAATGCAGAGCACATAGAGCACTGACAGGACAGGACAGGACACACCTACCACTCCAGCTCGGATACTTGTCTTGTGCGGGTTAAAATCAGCCACTTTGTACAGTCACAACAGTTGGGGACACACAGAGAAAGACAGAAGGAAGGAAATCGAGGTGCAGACTAGATCAGTAACAAGTCGTGCTTCTTATAGCAGAAGTTGGAAACTTTCTGCAGGAAGTCCCACGTTGTGGAAAATCAGAGCGCTTCAAGCAAAGACAGGCGCAAAGATAAGAAAAATGTGCAAGATAAGAAAATATAAGTAGCCTAACCCACATAGGTTATTTCCGAAACATTTGTGTCAACAGACAATTCCTGTAGCAGGGTGAAAACAGCTTCCAGTCCAGCTGAAAACCTTAATGACATAGGCTAGTACTCACTGAAGGCTTGTAAACAAGTACATCAGGTATGTGTCAGGCTTTAACCGTCGTAAAGGAGGACTATATCCCGAGAGAGAGGCTCGCTCTTGGATCAACAGACTTGTTTTGGTACACTGCTGCACTTCAGAAAGAGCAAAAAAGCGTCTGTTTTCCCTCTCAGCTTCTTACCTTCGAGCTGTTTCCGTTGCCGATGTCAACCATGCTCTTGTTTTTCACATCGGTCCACATTTGTGAGGCTGTGTGCGGTCAGACTTCATCAGTTCATGCTGCTCTTTTCTCACCTCAGCTAGTGTGCGCCCAGACGCGCCTCTCGTGCTGCATTCAAGTACTTCTTTTAAACTCGTACATTACACTGAGCCAAGAAAAGAACATCGGACCATGTGCCTATTACGCATTCCGATTGGAGGCGGGGTGGCACATTTATTATTGTTGTCTAAATTATAGATTGGTTTTGTGTTTTTAATATCATGCTTTCAGGCATGCGCTCCATGTGTATGCCGAAGGCCAAAATTGATTTTTGACAATAGATTCTTTGTCTACACATGGCCTAACAGTGTCAAGACTTTCTTGGTCTTTCCAACTTGTAAATTATCATAAATATACAAGGTGGTTAGCCCTTGTATATTTATGATAATTTACAAGTTGTATTACCTAAGTAAACTCTAGTGTGTTAGGGGTATGATTCTGTTCCTATTAAGATGCGATATTTCCTACTAGTACATGCATCAGCTTCTCAGCTGACCTTCCTGTAGGAGGGCAGGGAGGAGAGGCCACACAGCTCTGTTTGCTGATTAAAGGGTATTAAAGATAGGACTGTTGACTTTCAGACAACTTTACCTTTACATTGTTTTACAGGATTTCTTGCAACACCTCACTGGCACCTTGGAAAAATAGTTTCCACTTGGATGCCTGAAAATACCACCAGCACACCAGAAAGCATTTTCTTTGTTTATCTAAGTAAGATTACATGTTCTGTTTGAACAAATCAGTGTTCCAAAAACAAAATGTTAATACAGACAGGAAAGAACAGTTTATTATCTGAAGTTTTTGTTTTAAATTTGCAGACCACATCTGGATCAAAACATTTAATGCAGACTGTTTAACACACTGGTCAGTAAGACCTGACCTGCAAATAGCTACAGCATAACTCCATAGATTTGACAGATTTTCAAATTTTGAAAACAAGAAATGAAACAAACATCTCAGAAACAACCCTGGACACGCTTCACATGGGAATTAGTCATAAGAATAGCATATACAAAGGTCAATTTACTGTCCTTTATGAGAAATATTTCCATTTATTCTCTCTAAAGAGAGACATACACCAACAGTCTGCAGAAATATTGCACAAAAGTTTACACTGTAAAAGCAGAAAGAGCAATTCAGATCACACACACAAACACACAACAGTCCTCACACACAGGCACTCAACATCAATGCAGCCTGCAGATGTTGTATATCAGCAAATGATACACGCGCACAGCAGAACGCGAGCAGAGAAACATCTAAAATACACAACCAAAGGCATCTCTTTATCTTTAACTGATCAGCAGTTCCTGAAGAAATTTCTACCCAGTCAGACCTAAATACAAAGCAAACAGTGCTGACAGCGTGGAGTGTCTTAAAATAAGACTGGGATGTGAAATCACTCAATTTATTATATCACTCAACATGTCTGTTCTCTTTTCAAAAGTTATACCCATTTTAGGAGAAACTTGACTAGCACACAATAAGAGGACAGAGACCTGAGGTTTTGCCAGGATCCCATCAGTCACAATAAAGGATGGTAAAATGTCAGTGATCCCAGGTTTGAGAGGTACAGACGAGCCCTGGACTGCAGAAGTCTGAGTGGGCTTTTGAACTCTAAAAACCTGCTTAAGTGTCATGTGTGTTGGCTATCAGAGTGAAAAGCATGGCTACAGTACACAAAGTAAAAGAGAATCATTCTCATGAGACATCATGTTAACACAGGACAGGGAGGGGTTACACGTTAGCCACACTGCAATAAGGCTGCATCTATGAAGAAATGTTTCTACATTTTACGTCCATTCTCCCACTACTCATCAGCTTTAAGATGCATCATCACTCAATAACACACTCACCCAAAGTGGGAATGTTTAAGATTTCATTTAACACTATGAGACAGAGAAAAGCAAAGAAGTCGTGTAACTTAATCCAGTCTAGCAAAGATGTTTCAAAATCATCGTTAAATTTTGTGAGATTTTGATATCACACACCCAAGCAGCCACTTGCGGTCTTGGCTCACATTAGAGTTTCTAAGATTGGCCTCAACACTGAGGCTCATTGGAACAATAAAGTAAATAAAGAGGGCCACCTAGTGGGCAACAAAGGTTATGCCTGCAAGAAAAACAGGTTTTGAAGAACTGAACCGAAAATGTGACACATTTTATGAATTCACAAGATAAGACTGTGAGATTGTCAGAGTTGCCTTGAAGCAGAAGCACAACCGTGGTTAATACTCTTTCAAAAAATGTTAAGAATACAAATCAAAATGTTAAGATTTGACTGAATCTGAATAACATTAAATGGTTTGAAGACATTTCAACACCACATCACTGATACACAACGTCACACTATCATGTCCTCAGCTGGTATTGAAACACCACGCAGATGTTCACCCTTGGAAAAGGTTAAAAATAATTCAAATGTTACTTCTTCCCTGACCAAACCCCATCACTCCTTCAGCCCCCATCAGTCACAATCCGGACAGGTCACGCTTCCACCCTTTCTTGCTCTTCATCATGGCGCCCCATCCCGGATTAGACCGTGCCCGTCCTGTCCATTGTGTTGAGAGCAGGTGGCTGGTACATGATGGGAGTTGTAGGAAAAGCAGAAAGGCAGAGAGAGGCGTGTCCATGAGGACAAGGCAGCGACATCACATGATTTCACAGCATGAGTTCTGTTTCCGTGCCTGCAGGGTAAACAGGAACATACAAAGTCAGACATCTAAACAGTGAATGGCCATTAGACTTGCTAATAAGGCGAGTCGCCAGTACTTACGGTCTTGTAGAAGGCTTTGGACTGGTTTCCCAGGTGCTCTGACTTTGCCACAAGATCATCCAATTTCTCTCCTCTCTCCAACAGACTCTCCATGGTGTTGTGCTACAGAAACAAAAGATTTGTTTATGAAATAGTGTGCTGTGTAAAGATTTTGAGTTGACAAGGGCTCTGGAAATTCTATGTAATGTTTCAGGCATGAAGGGCCACAATTTGGTCAATAAAACCGAAGCACTGATAATAGACTCTGGTCTGAAGATTATTTTCCCCACTATGCTTTATTGTGGCACTTGTGGGGCTGAGAAGGAACTTGCCCCTCTCAGTTTAGTACTCTAGTAGTGTGTGTGTCTGTGTTCTGCTATAATTTAAAACTAGAATATTCGAATCCCTCTATTTAAGTGAGTAATGTGCATATATTTCAGCCTCTTGATGTAAGTATTGGGTCTCAGCTTAGGAAGGTATTTTACCAAAATGATCTTTGTCTCATCCAGCTCTGCCTGCACTTTGGTCATTGCATCTGCTTCCCTGGGGTTCTGGGGGGGAAAAAAACAAACAGATTCATGAATTTCATCTTCATGTCTCCATCGTTATGTTCACCAGAGCATATTTCAATACTATTTAGTAAACAGCATCAAATGACATAAGACATTTAGATAATCGGACAACTATGAAGGCACCCAAGTGAATCTGATATTCATAGTCTAGTCATACTCATAGGCTATCAGGCTTTCCTTTGACATATTTTCTGATAAACAGATTACAAACTGACCTGGTATTTAGAAAGGTGAATATCCAGGGCTTTGTAGTTTATGGTTTCAGGATTACCAGAGGGCCAGTCTATACTGTCCACTTGCCTGGAGAACTCCTCTAATACCTTAAAAAAGAAAAACAGACAGCAATGTCAATATCGAAGTTGACAGCAAAGTACAATAATTATTAGTCTTTATTTACATGTTTTTGTACCCACCTTGTCTAACAATGTGAAACAGACTCTCTGTGGGTATTCAGTATCTGCGATGGCCACAGCACTCAGGTTGTCATTTCTTACATACACATGACACAGGTACTCTGAGAGAAAGGGAAACCGTGCGTGGTATGATCAAAACAGAAGCGTGATAAAAATGGCATTCATTTTGTTAAGAAAAGCAGAAGTAAAGCTGATAGATATCCAAATAAATGTTAGCACAATGTTGTCCATACGATGACTGATATGCAATCATCGTGCACCGTGGCTGTGCTTTTCCTGACATTTTATAAGCTTCATAAAACTTGTTACACATGTCTATCATTTTGATAATTCAGCTTGTTTCATGCTGAGTGAGTAAAAAGGAGTGTTAAAGTGTTGCAAAGCAAGGGGCCAGGTGTGTCTATGTAAGAGTAGCTAACAGACAGAAGGAGCAAGAGCCTGGCTGATTTATTATTTGCTTAACCTGATTGTTTTTGTTCGTATGTTTGTTCTTTTTATAGTTGACAATTATGATACACAGAAAACATGGGGAGGGTGAGGGGTATGACATGCAACAAAGGTCCCTTGCCAGAATCGAAGCAGGGATGTAGCTTGTTATATGGTCACCATATTAACTACTTGCTTCTGCTTCACACATAACACAACGTTGATACTGTTATATATTCTGTGTGGCATCAAACCTATTGAGAACTAGAGAAGTGTGAACAGGTATAATAAATTAGACCAAATACCAAGACACAAGTTACATGTTTCCAGGCAGAATTAAATCACAGTATCCCAAAGGTAACCAAATCAGCTTAACATTTGAGTCAACTTAAGTAAAAATTATGTTAAATTGAAATCAGGTTACCAAACCTTTGAGATTCTCACCCTGGGCTCAACCTGCTAATTTTTACCTTGTTCTTTGACAGAGGCACGGCTCCCTTGTGATGTCCGTTCAACAATCAAGGCACTGGTGAAGGTCATGAACTCCTGAACACTAAATAAACCAAAATAAACCAATAATGTCACTCGTGGTATAGTATCCCAGTATGGTCAGGCAACATTATTTATACTAAACACTCTATTGTGACTTCAATGATGATTAATCAATGATGAAATTTTAAGCAAAACCAAACCAAATGACGTAAGACAGAGCAAAATGTTACTATTTGCATACCCTCTGCAATCTACACACAGAAAAGGAGGACAAAAACTCACATTAAAAATGTTTAATCAGTCAGATGCTGGTTATAATCAGTCAGACCCACCTGGAGCGCTGAAAGAAGCTGAAGGAGGAGAGATCATAGGCCGATTTGAGGAGGTTGGCTTTGGTCGCTCCTTTGTGGTGGATGCTAAGGCTGTAGAGCTTCATGCTGCCGCCGGATCAGTTCTGGTCAGTCAGTCAGTCACAGCAGATACGATCACACAGCCCCGATGATCTAATTTGGAAGATGACACCAGCAGGATCACATGAGAGCATTATTCCTTCTCCAGCTCAGCCTGCTAGCCTCCCCGCTGCTAAAGAAACTTGAGTGAAGTACAGCTGACAAGTGCTAGCTTACAAGTGAAAGTAGCCGCCTTATTATTAGCCACCAAGCTAACCGGGTATTGTTAGTCATGCTCGGCTTAAGTTAATCTTTTTCTCCAGGAGAAGACACATTGGTTAACTGACAGTGAGTGGTATACACGTACCACAGGCTGGTGATCATGTAAATGCAGTTTAAAACTTGTAACGTTACATTTATGAAATCAACTCAAGCTTAACGTTACTGCTAGCTACATATGCTAACAAGTCTTCGTGAGGCCTCAGCTAACTTACCAGACAAATCAGCAGCAAACAGTTTGATTCCCGTCAAAACAACCGAATAAACTTTTTAATTCCACATAAACTAAAACTCGTAAATATGTTAAGCAGACGTCCAGCGACCTAATCACAATGTAGTTAACGCTAACTGAATAGTTTTCAGTAAGCAGTTAAGTGTCCAATCACCACGTCACGATCCTAAAACGGCCCAACGGGATATTAGCTCCGGTGGAAACAAATACGCCGCTAAATTCATAGTTCCCATTGGATACAACATAAAAGTTGGTAAACGTATTTAATGATAATCCAATCAGTGGGATATTATGCACTTCTAAATAATAATCAACTTGAGGCGGATAATATTAATTTTCCTCAAACATACAATAAAATAAAAAAGGTTTTCACTGTTGGATGCAACAAGCCCTCACGATGAAAAGGTGTCGTTTTTTTCCTGAAAAGTTTATTCTGTATATTCCTTCCATGTTGATAATCACATACCATACATACAAGGTATACAGTGTATGATGTTGATAACAAAATATCTGATCGAATTAATTCATTCACTGATTAACGGCGCGGTGGGAGACAATCGCTTTACATTATTATTTTGGAAAAACAAAATTGGGGATGAAAAACGTCATTTTTTGAGGGAGGTTTTGGATTTCAGTGGGCTTTAACTAGTTTACAATGTGTCTAGTTGCGGATAATAGTCCTGGTTATATGCTATTTGTAAAATAGAATAACTCCCTTCATCAGGGATAGGCTATCATTATTTTCTACTTAGCACCTGTTAGTGTAAAGCCAAACGATAAAAGCTTTTCACTAAGATTAGGATCTATTGGACCTATGTATAAAAAATATTATGACATGCATATGATGATGATAATAATGATGATGATTATTAGTAAATCGTAACCCTAATTAAATTACTTAAAAAAATATATTTAAAAGGTTTGACACTTTTCTTCGTATGTCATTTTGTAGCATATGATAATAATAATAATAATAATAATAATAATAATAATAATAATAATAATAATAATAATAATATGTAGTAATAAGAAGTAGTCTACAAGTTTTAAACAGCTTTGTGACCTTGTGAGTCTACCGTGTTTTTTGTCTACCAAAAACATGGCATCCTCAGTTGATGTTTTCTCTGGTAATCTTGCTCCATTTAACAATTTTCTCCTGGCCACTTAACTCAGTGGTGAGTGTTTTCCATGGCAGAAGTGTGTCCGTAATTCATTTCCAAGGCAACACATTGAAATTGTTTTGGCATGGAAACCTCTAAGCCTTTAGGTGCATCTGTTGACAGGCCAGCTGCACCAGGGGAAGAAATGATTTTTCTTTCCTCTTTTTTGGTTGCGTTAAGATACTGTAGTAACGCGGTCAGTAAGAAGGGAAACTAGAGGTTTGCTCAATATTTTTCTCATATTTTTGGCTGTAAAATGTAATGGTTCATCACTTGAATGAAGATTTGGATGGAAAATTCAATGTTTTAATCTATTTTATGTTGGAGCTGATGGCACATCCAGTGCGCCACTGTGGATATTAACTGGACCTGTTAACTGCAAGAATGAAGACAAATCCACAGAGTTTTACATAATATATCTGCAGGAATGAAGATGAATCCTTAGTGTTTTTTCGCTAAAATATCTGCTTTCCTAAAGATTTCTCTTTTTACCAGTTAGGCCTTGAAATACCGCGGATATGTAAATGTGTTTGTGACTTATTGCTGCTGAACATTATGTAGATCAAACGTATTGGGATTATAGTAGCGGCTGGGCAGCTTCCCATAAAAGGATAACGTTTTCTTTGTACTTCATGTACGGACACCGAGTTATAGTAAAACACCAAAACAGCAGAAACTTGGGAATTTCCAAAACTCCTGGGAAGAACGAGTGAACTTCCACTGCAGAGCACTGATGGTCGGCAGGACGAATTAATCCTCGTCGTCATACGATGGATAAGGTATAGAAAAAAAGAAGTTTAGCTTTAGTTCATGAAAGTCAAGGTTGATGACATATGGCTTATGCTGGGTATGGACCTTCTACACATTTTGCTTCTTACCTGCCTCTTACATTTACATTTCACAACCTTTCTATCTATCTGTCTATCTATATATCTATCTATGTGTCTGTCTATCCATAGCCTATGTAAGCAGGTAATTAAATAAATAAGTCAGTATACATAAATAAAGATAAATAAGTAAATAGTTAAGTAGTAGCCTAACCAAGAATTTAAGTTAATATGTACCCATTAAATACGTGCAAAATAAGTGGTTAAATATCTGTGGGTAAAGCAACTCAAGCAGCCTAACTACAATTAAGTAAGTAAGTAAGTAAAAGTGAGTAAAAACTGTAACTAATAGTGTAAGTAAACAGGTAAAAAGATACAGTGGGCCCATGGCTGCAGTGTGGATCTCAATTCATAGAATAAAGTGTTCAATATGTTGTAATGTTGCATCACTTCAAAACATGGTATCCTCTGTTTCAAAGTGTTGCTCAGTATTAAGTGTCATAAAGCTTCAATGAAAGGAGACATCAAGTATTGATGTTGTCAAAAATTTTGGAAGAGCGTAAAGCTACTTAAGGAGTCATTTAAGGAGAAAATCAAGGTTTAATAAATGTATTGTATAAATCCATGTGTCTTTAGGGCAGTGTCACAATTTGGGTTTTACTTAGAAATCCTACAGCAGGTCACTGGGGGAGAGGGGGTCACAGTTACCTCACAGCCAGAGTCAGAGCTAAGAAAAGCTCTGACCTCTGGTCAGGTAAACTAGTGGAGCTGATAAGCACAGGAGGCCTTCACCTGCAGCATACTGTTGTTAGTTTTAGAGGTCATTCATCCCATCACTGTTGCTAATTTTAGACATGTTTCTAATTTTACAAATATATGAGTAACTCTCTCAGGCCTTTGAAGTTCCCTCGTTGAGCAACCCTGTGGTACTGCATGTACAAAAAAAAGATGAGTTCAGATCACAAGGTTCATGTTCAGATTTATTTGATTTGTCATGTTGGTTGGCTGTAAACTGTCAGTCGGTTGGGTGAGCACTAGGTCACAGGTCACACCTTGCCACATGAAGGAAAAGAATAATTTACCAAATGTATCTTAACTATTTTGTGCTGCCTTAAAAGGCCATCTGAGATAGTTTATATATCCTAACAGTAATGAGTATTCAGTTCTTCACAGTGACTAATCACGGTGATTGTTGTAAGATTATGATTTTGTGTTTTTTTAATATATATAACCTTAAAACAAGGAAAACCTCACTGGGTTGAAAAGTCTCTTTTTCACGAGTTGTCCTGGCAAAGATAGCAGCAATTAAACTGAATTACAGACAAACATTATAAGACAGAGTACTAAAAACATATAACACAAGATCAAAATTATAATATTTTGTGGTAGGTTTAATTATCAACATTTGTAAAACATTTAAAATATCATCATGATAACATAGGATTCATGAAACCTATACTGTAGTTCAAAATGTAAATGATTGTGAATAAGTGTGTTTACTGTAAACAAGTCAGCATCTGTCTCAGTTATTACTGTTTCTAAGGTTCATTTGAGAATTTTGTTTTCAATAAAATAATAAAATAATTGGGTATATTCAGTCATGATAGAGCCTTATGTAGAAACAAGTCATAGATTAAATATATGAATATATATTACCTAAGTCCACTGTGCTTGTGTGTGTGTGTGTGTGTGTGTGTGTGTGTGTGTGTGTTGAACCCCGATCGCCAGATGGGGTGAGATCAGGAAGGGGTGGGTCATTTGCGTCTGGTGGGGCCAGCCCACTTCACCTGAGCATAAAAACAGCTGAGGTTCTCATTCAGTGGTATTCACACTTCACTGACTCTGCACACACACACTCACCACACACCTAGAAACACACACAGAAGCTCACTTAGTTAAACCTGTGACGATACCGTGTGTCAGCTCTCGTCTCGACCAGATGGTGAAGATGCCTTGCAGCTACTGCTCTGTGGTTGATAAAATCCTTGTGGTAAGAGTCGATTTTCTGTCTGATTTTTCTACCTTTAGTATTGAATTTGTGTTTTTATCCCATGTGACTGTTGAACTAACCATCTTTTCACACAGACTGCTCCATGTTGTTTCAGAAGAAACTCTGGCTGAGGAGCTTGTTTTTTAGTAGATGTTGTCCTGTACTTTACTGAAAGTATGGTTATATGTGGGAACTCTGTAGCAGAACTTAGAGTCCTCTCCACTTCATTTCATTGTGTTGCATTGTAAAGTAGAGACATTTTTAGTTTCCACGTATTCTTTCAGCACCTCATTTATCTGTGCTCTGACTCCTTTTTGCTGTGACTGCTTCTGATTTCCCCTTCTTGTTTTCAAAAGTGAAACCTCACTTATCTTTTCAAAATAAGTGAAAACTATGTTTCACAGTATGGTTTACAAACATGGTTCCAGCGCATACGGTCTACCCAAAGATAAATATATATTTAATTGGTCTGTGTGCAGCTCCTGACCTTCTCTGCTCTTCTCTCCTCTCGTTGCAGGTAGAACAGATCCTGTCAGAGTTCAGGCTGAATAAGGAAGAGCTAAAAGAAGTCATGAAGAGGATGCAGCGTGAGATGGACAGAGGACTACGTTTAGAGACGCATGAAGAGGCCAGCGTCAAAATGCTTCCAACTTATGTTTGCTCCACCCCTGAGGGATCAGGTAGATACTCATTCCTCAATCGTATCATGATCACTTTTTTCTTGTAAAATCATGCAGATGGCACCAAGATGTCTAATGTTTATCACCTGGGCAGGTAAAGCCAGTATGTGGATTCATATGCAGTGTGTGTTTGGACAGAAGTGGGCGATTTTCTGGCTCTGGATCTGGGGGGGACGAACTTCCGTGTGATGCTGGTGAAAGTGGGTGCAGATAAGGAGAGAAGCTGGAAGGTGGAGACCAAGAACCAGATGTACTCCATTCCCGAAGATGCCATGACAGGCACTGCTGAAATGGTTAGTGACTCTAGTATTTACATAGCAATTCTTTTTAAGTGTTGATTTTACGTCGCCAGTTATTCGTAGCTGTCCACTTGTAGAGCTGATATAGCTCTGTGGTGACTGTGACAAAACTATCTAAGAGTGCCAAAACTTGTGTAAACACTGGCGTAGCGTTGACCATAAACCTCTCAGAATGGAATTAGCACTAAATAGTGTTTTTTCACATCTTATATCCTCTCTCTCTCTCTCTCTCTCTCTGCAGCTATTTGACTACATAGCAGAGTGTATGTCAGACTTTTTGGACAAACATCACATCAAGCACAAAAAGCTTCCTCTGGGTTTCACGTTCTCCTTTCCTGTACGACATGAGGACATTGACAAGGTAGGATGTTATACTGTACATTGGACTTACTTTTAAACAATACTAAGATGGGTAGCAATAACCCCCATCACCTTTTACCTCAAGACGTTCTGTATGTATTATAAAGTTTATACATTTAAGGTTTGTCTTTTTTCTTTCCACAGGGCATCCTGATTAACTGGACCAAAGGCTTCAAGGCTTCTGGGGCAGAAGGGAACAATGTTGTGGGTTTACTCAGAGATGCCATCAAGAGACGAGGGGTGAGTTACTGTATATTAGAATTATTTTCTTTCTTAACAAACAACACAAGACTGATTTTTAACACCCATTACACAGCTGGATGTTTCTAAATGCATTGTGATTTGGTGTTGTCATTTAGGACTTTGAGATGGATGTGGTTGCCATGGTGAATGACACAGTAGCCACCATGATTTCCTGCTATTACGAGGACCGCAGCTGTGAAGTCGGGATGATTGTTGGTAAGTAGTTATAAACACACACAAGCATGAATGCACCACTGATATGCACTCATGAACACACTTACATGCAGTGGTGGAAAGTAACAAAGTACATTTACTCAAGTACTGTACTTAAGTATAGCTTTGAGGTACTTATACTTTACTTGAGTATTTCCATTTTCTGCTACTTTATACTTCTACTCCACTACATTTCAGAGGCAAATATTGTACTTTAGCTTTAGTTACTTTCCAGATTCAGATTAATAATGCAACAGATAATCAACAAATAAATGATGATGTTATTATATCAATAAAAGATAAGATTATATCTATCTATTGATTCGCAGGGGCAAATTCACAAGCTATTCAGCAGTATATAAAGTAATATATATAAAAAATATATAAATAAATTAAAATGATCCCCACCAACATTAAAGTACATGTACACATTGATGCATCAATAATTATAATCCAGAAATATAAAATACATTCTGCATAATAGGTACTTTTACTTTTTTTACTTAAAATATATTTTAAGTATATTTTGATGCTAATACTTTTGTTCTTTTACTTAAGTAAAATTTAAATGCAGGACTTTTACTTAACAGAGTATTTCTACACTGTAGTATTACTACTTTTACTTAAGCAAAACATCTGAATACTTCTTCCACCACTGCTTATATACAGAGACATACAGACTCAAGCACATCTAAAGTTAGTATTTCTGCTTTTTTTCCGTTACCAGGTACTGGTTGTAATGCATGTTACATGGAGGAGATGAGGACTGTGGAGCTGGTGGAAGGGGAGGAGGGCCGGATGTGTGTGAACACAGAGTGGGGGGCATTCGGAGACAACGGGGAGCTGGAGGAGTTCAGACTGGAGTACGACAGAGTGGTGGACGAGACCTCGATTAACCCCGGGCAGCAGCTGTGAGTGCATTCACTTCAAACATGAAGTCAAATTCACACATAAGGAAGCTTGTCACTTTTTTGACACTACTCTCCAACTTCACTGTACTCAAGTGTTAGTCATCAGACATTCAAGCTTAGAGTAATATGTCATTAAAGGTGCTGGGAATGAGAGATGCACGTTGTAATTTAAAACGTGCCACACACTCCCTCCCTCATTCTCTTATTGTTTTTCTGAATTAATCATCCTTCTGTGGGAATACTCACCTGACTCTCACCTGTGGTCTCTGTGTAGTTGCTAAGCTACCAGCTGTTCTTCCTGAGTTTGTTTGTAAATGGCCAGAGCCCTCATACGTCAGTGGTCAGTCAGTGGATGGGGGTGCCAGATTAATGATCCCTCTCCGCTGTCGGCCTAATGGCTGTTTACCTTTTGCACTGGCAGCCCCTTCACACAGACAACTGCTGAGCCCAGCCTCATTCAGCCTCTTTAGCATTGACGTTGCCATCCTCATCCGCTCTCCTCCTTTACCAGCCCATGTAGAGAAAAAGAGTTGTTTGCTCATGTGTTTTGTGACACGCACATCCTTCCTGTTTCTTACAACATTTCGGCATCCTCACTTGAGTTCATTTTTCCCACCCTTCCTATCTATATTTCTCTGTTTTTAAAGTTGCCTGTCTCTTCTTCTGTTCTTGCCTCCTGTAGTTATGAGAAGCTGATCAGTGGGAAGTACATGGGTGAGCTGGTCAGGCTTGTTCTGATGAAGCTGGTGAATGAGGACCTGCTGTTTAATGGCGAAGCCTCGGAGCTGCTGAAGACACGTGGCAGCTTCGAGACGCGCTACGTCTCACAGGTGGAGAGGTGAGCAGCAATAAATCCTAACCTGGCTGCAGTTCCTAATCCTAACCAGCTTAAGAAAATGTTGCTTATTAAAAAATCTGACCAAAGATAAGATATGATAATCACTGCATTTGCACAGGTGCAGAGGGAAAACGCAGATTCATATAATAAAAACTAATAATAATGTAAAGCCTTTTGTGTTATGTAAGCGTATGCTGATGACATAAGCTTATATAACAGTGTTGATTTGGTTTGCTTCACTTACTGTTGTTACCTACTTCAGTATTTGTTGATTTAATATATTATAAACATAGTGGAACCATTTTGAAAACATGAACATTGTGCATCCAGAAACCTTTTCATTTTGCCTTTTGCCCTTTGTTTTTTCCAGTGACACTGGGGATGGAAAACAAATCTACAATATCCTGTCCTCGCTGGGTGTTCTGCCGTCAGAGCTGGACTGTGACATTGTGCGACTGGTCTGCGAGAGTGTTTCCACTCGCTCTGCTCATATGTGCGGCGCGGGGCTTGCTGGTGTGATCAACCTGATGCGGGAACGACGCAGCCAGGAAGCCCTGAACATCACAGTTGGGGTTGACGGATCTGTCTACAAGCTGCACCCATGGTGAGGAATGCTTTTAGACTTTTTAATCTTATTTTCTCTTCTCATCTTAGTTTTCTGGATATATTAAAATGCTAAGCAAAGGAAATTATGGTGATTCTGTGATTTTTCTTTTGTAAAGCAAAAGCCCACCCTAACACACAATGTTTCTTATTCCCAATGGCTAACTGGCCAAATGAAGAGTATTTTCAGTAGTTAACTAAAAAAGAGTCTGCTATCTGAAGTATTATTGACAGTAAATGAATCAAACAAGAATCAAGTTGCACTGCACCAATGTTCAAGGAGAAATCCAAGTCTTTCTCTCTACAGCCTCTAAAGACCAAGATGCAGTGCTTCCAAATTTTCTTGACTGAAAGAAACTCCATCTCTTGTTCTTGCTATACTTTTGTTTCCTCTATGTAAACATATTTAAGTATAGGTACTTATTTTAAACTCCCCAAATCTACTTTATTATATTATATTATATACAATTAGACAATTGGATGACTAAACAATGGGGGAGAAAGTGAAAAAGGAGGTGGGACAGATGGAGATTTGACTGATTCTGTGCACTAAACATGTTGTTTCTCTATCTCAGTTTCCGTGACAGGTTCCACAAGATCGTCAGGGACCTCGCGCCTCACTGTGAGATCACCTTCATCCAGTCGGAGGAGGGGAGTGGTCGTGGAGCTGCTCTTATCTCAGCGGTGGCCTGTAAGATGGCAGCATGCATGCTGACACAGTAAAGGGCGCAGAGCACTGAGCTGTCTCCCGGCAGGACAGCGGTGAAGCAAGCCTGAACTCTGATCTGAGAACATTGATGACTTGTCATCCACACTCGGCAGCTCTGGCCCTTTTCAGGCTCTGAGGGATGTGTGTCAGCAAAGTGGATCCTCACCGCTGGAAGATGTACAGAAAAGAAAGCAGCAAACAACTTGTATTATAGACTGTATTTGGTAGTAATAGACCAACTTTACATTAAGAATTTGTTTACTGTGACGCACTGTCCCATTTAAAAAATGGCATATGTATTTTTGATGATAGTGCATTACTGTATAATACCAGTGCAAACTGGTTGATGTACAAAACAAGGATTCTTTTGTAAATACTGCTGTAAACTTTGACTAAATCAATTTCATTGCTTTGTTGTGTAGTAATTCCTATTTGTGAGCAATGAAATATTTCTTTGGTATTGTATATTTAAATATTATGTTTACAACCTTATGTGTGTTGGCCAGTAGTTTTTCATATGTGCATGATGAAATGTGCTTTGGGTGTGAATAAGTTAAACTGTAAATAAAATTGCTTAATTAAACTAAAGTATTGCACTTTAAATTTATGTTATTGTTTTTTTTTTGATTGCCAATACTAATGTAATGACTTCCAAGTCATGTAATACACCTTTAACACAATGTCACAACTAAAGCTATAGGTGTAATAGTCCTATTAATGTTACATTAATGAAGTATAAGCTACCAAACATGAATATAATATCTTCTTTCCTGTAAATGCAACAATTATTACGCTAGACACCTGTCACAGGTGCTCATTTGCTCCAATAATACCTTCATAGATTCTGTGCTTTCATTGCAATAACCCACTAGAGAAGAGGTTTTCAAAGTGGGAGGAGGGCCTCCCCAAGGGGCTCCAAACTGTTTCAGGGGAGGCTCAGTGAATGAAAGTGAAAAAATATTACATTAGTTATCAATGGAGATCACATAGACTAGCCTGTGTGTGATTTGGTTAAAGAGATAGTTCAGAGAAACTGTTTTTCCCACTTTCCCAGAGTCAGAAACTAAAAGATACCATAGACAGACCTTTTTTTTATGTATTTGGTGCAGTCTGAAGTTATGTGAAACAGAAATACTAAGCTATCTTGGCTCAATTGTTGAGTGTCTATGAGATCAAATAACATGATCATGATAGGCATCCAGGAATTGAGGAAACTAAGCAAGTAAACTGGGGGTGCGCCTTTTTCCAAGCTCTCCTGCACTAGAGTATGGATCCAGAACAACTATTTAAAGGGCAATCTGTTCATACAAATATAATCCATACACACAGGCCTACTGGTCATTTTTGGGATAAATTATCTCATGTAATGAAACCAGGGCTGCTGCTGGGAATTATGGATTCCGTGTGCTTTATGTGATTTTGGTCCATGGCACCACAACCGTAACATATCTTCAACATTCACTTAGTCATCAGTTATCAAACTCTTCTCTAATTGAAATTAGGGCTTGGGGACTCATAACCGTATTCTCACCAGTAATTCACTAAGGGGGGCAAGTTTGATTTAGTTTGCACAGGAAAATATTTTAGCTGTCCAAAGTAAATCAAGGCACGTTTTGAGAGTGTTTAAGTGTTATTTCTACTTATTTCACTTGGTCCTAGGTAAAATACCAGATGCTTTATTTTAAGCTGGTTTTATTTGTTCACAGTCTTTTTATTTTCATGTCAACAGTTTTTACAATGAGAGAGGCATAAAATATAAATAGAAACTCATCAGAAATGTACACTAGTGAACTACAAAAAAGCATTTAGTCCATACACTTCTGTCCCTGGGAGACATGTAAGTTACCTTAAGAGCTTGATTTGACCTCTGAAGAGTACATTTATTTGGTTGAGTGACTGTCAAACGTCAGAGGTCACTTTGCCCTGTCTCCTCTCTCCCACTCTGCTCTTCATATCTCTGAGGAATCCAGGCTGCTTCACCTCTTATCAGGTCCCTTCTGTGACACATAGAGAGCAGCCATGGCCATGTAAGGGACTGTGCTGCCCACCACAGGCTATTATAGGAGGGTAGAAGATAAGATGGGCCATATATAAAACCCACCGCAGCATCACACCTCGGCTGGGAGTCCACGTACGATCACTCAGACATGGTAAGTCAGTCAGTGTTTTCAGTCTTTCAGTCAGTGATGATTTAAAAAAAAAACTAATTTAGGAATCCTATTATTGTGTTGTATTTAGGCTATTGTGTATTTAACTATTTGTGTTCATCTTCTCAGGCAAGTAAGAAGGCCTCCAATAAGAGACAGAGGGGAGGACAGAAGTCTTGCTCCAATGTCTTCTCCATGTTCGAGCAGTCGCAGATACAGGAGTTCAAGGAGGTAACCTACTGTGTCTTGTCCTGCCCCTGACACAGCTCCCTTTGAAACATTTTTGTGGAGGAAATTTGTGTTGATTTTCAAATCCATGCAAGGGAAGGAAAATATTAAAGCAATTCACCTTCTTGTTTCTGTCAGAATGATTGTAGTGGTCTTATACTGTGAACAAACTGTACGGATGAAAAGTATCTCCATTGCAAACCGTTGTATTTCATGCAAGAGAGATTAAAAATCTATAAGAATTTTGAGTTAATTCTCTAAAGCTTTTATTCCTTTTTGCACAACCTACATTTTGTTCATTTCAACAACAACAAAAAAATGAAAATAGAATAAATGTTTCACATTTTTAAGCTAATTTATGATTATTCAGAAAAAAACATCAGTATTCCACCTGCCATAACTATCCTCTGCTAACTCCTTGTACAACAGGTCCTTTTAAAGATCAACACAACAATTCCTCTCTTAAATTTTTAACAATAATGAATAATGTAGAACTTCCCTTGGAGACACACTAAATAAAATAGAAGCACAGATTGTAAAGAGCTAATTTTACATTTATTATTCACTAATAATGCTTTGTATGACTAAATTCACCTCTTTTGACCGTTGTCATTGAGAAGACAGAAAAGCCTTAAATGCAATTCATGGTGCATTCTTACATTTTGTTAAGGAAGAAATGATTATTGTGAACTGTGCAGGGTGAAATATATGGAGCCAGGACTCCATACAAATACCCACTTTTGCGTATTTCTATCTTTTTCTTTTAATGAATGATAATCAGCCTGCCTGAACTTCTGAAAACTTGTAATTCAAATGTTTTAAACAAATGAAAAATGTGTCCATTTCATATTTTATTTTATTTTACTATTGTTTGTGTTTTATCCTACAGGCTTTTGGTTGCATTGACCAAGACAGAGATGGTGTTATCAAAAAACAGGACCTGAGGGAGACCTATGCACAGCTGGGTATTTTCTTTTTTCTTTACTTTTATCTTTTTTGCTCCTTTGCATTTGATATATTTGTTTAAATTGGTTTACTGCGTGTATATTTGTGTGTGTGTGTGTGTGTGTGTGTTTGTGTACCAGGGAAGCTTAATGTCCAAGATGAGGAGCTGGATGCGATGTTGAATGAGGGGAAGGGTCCCATCAACTTTACCGTGTTCCTGACTCTTTTTGGGGAGAAACTTAATGGTGAGAGCTTTTTACAGATGTTCAAACAAATCTATGAATTTACTTCGATGAACTTTTAGAAGACGCCAGACGATGCTTTGTTTCCCTCCAGGTACCGACCCTGAAGACACCATACTTGCTGCCTTCAAACTTTTTGACCCCAATGGGACAGGCTTTGTTAATAAGGATGAGTAAGATCAATTTTATGCATTAGCTTTCATATTATTCATATTTTCCATATTAGCTGTAACATTACAGTATCTTATTTATCCTCTCCTTTTACTCTTTTTTTTTTGTTTGTTTATCCAGGTTTAAACGATTACTGATGAACCAGGCTGATAAATTCACAGCAGAGGAGGTTTGTGCTTTCTATTTTTATAGCGACAGACTCTCAAACTATTCTTTAATATAATCATTTTCAGCAGGCAAATTGTCACTTCATAAACCCCTAGGTGGATCAGGCCTTCGCTCTCGCTCCCATTGACCCCACTGGCAACATCGATTACAAGTCACTCTGCTACACCATCACTCACGGAGATGAGAAGGAAGAATCCTAACAGGGACTGCAATCTGTGTAGTCAGCTCATATAGGTGATCTAAACATGCTGATAACTGTTTTTTTTTATTTAACACTGGCTAGTTATTAATCAAAAACATTAATGACTGATGGAATAATGTTGGAATATCTGATTCATTCAACGTCAACTGTTCAACGCCTATAAATGCTGCAGTTCTGTTGGTATTAGAAAGTGGCTCATTTGTGTTTGTATGCTGTTGACAATAAAATGTTGGGCTCCTCAAAAGCTTCTTTGTTGATTACAAAGCAACACTGTAGATGGAATAAGACTAAAAACCCCTTACCATGCCTGTGAAATAAAGAATCTCACATGAAAAAAGTCCTATCCTTAGGTAAGATTAACTCAACTCATCAAGAAATATGTAACTTGAGTCAGGATCATATCCACACACTATACAAAATTACATTAAAAATAAAGGAAAATTACATAAAGACTCAAATTTGGGTGTTTATAATATTTTAGCTTCAGCTTACGTAGTAGTATTTCTTGTTGTACTGTAATTTTTGCTTCTATGTATACTGAGAGAGTAACGACAACCATGATGAAACCCTTTCAGGACCAAGTGGATAAACTCTAAGACAACTAACTGAGACAAAGGCTGTTTTTTCTTGGTTGGTAAAATGTTTTGTGATACAAAGATTTTCCACAGGCTGCTTGTAAAGGCTTATAGGACTATTTGTAAACACTGCAAAGTAAAGAAGATGTCAGTGGTTCCACCACATTCACAGAGGCCTCACTGCTGTTCCATTCTTTCTGGACTCTGTTGCCATGGACACAACAACAAACACTTCCATAAACTCCACAGCCTGCTCACACAGCAAACAGCCAGTCAACAACAAGAAGGCAAGGAGTGTGTGAAACTCTGCAAGGCAAGCTCCACTCAGGAAACTCAGCACATTTGCAACAGCAGAGTTGCATCCAAATGACTGTGAGTTTATTTTTGATTTCTGAAATCTGCAGTCCTACTGGCGGAGATGCCTATTGCATCTGGAGCTGCAGGCAGGGTGGATGTGGGAGTAGATAAAACCACAACATTGACAACAGGTGGACTGAGGAGGAAGACCAACAGGAACTGTGACTCCTATCTGCAGCGGTGGGTAACTATTTCTGCACATGTACTGAAATGTAACTTTTCACATTTACTTGAAAAAGATTTACAATGTAGTGTAGTTACACTATTGCTGTGACTTTCCAGTACACAGAGCAGAGAATTTTCTGTGTGTTTTAACATTCAAAGCACATTATTACTTATTGTTTTAAGAAAGTTAATAGAAATTTGGCTCTATCGTGTTTCTTTTACTGATAGAGACAATACGAGCTCTATATACAAAAGGTACCAGTGTTGTTAAAGGCCCAGTCTGTAGCTTTGTAACTGTTAAATTGCAGTTGTATACATAAATAATTCAAAAGGTTGCCATGCAAATGAAAAATCAGCATTTTGTGTGGAATGATGACACAAGTGAAGGCTGATGTTATCATGGAGACACACTAATTCACCAGTTTTCCAGCAGCTAATTAAACTAGAGAAGGCAGTTTCTGAAGAAATTGCGGTGTGAATGCTGGCTGCTGAAAGGCTGACGCCAAACTGAATAGCTGGCTTGAAATGTTGAATGATACTGAAATATATGAATGATGTGGAATAATGTTGAAAGGCTTGCGCTACACTTGGATAGCTGGCCTGAAATGTTGAATGATACTGAAAACGTATGAATGATGTGGAATATCGTTGAAAGGCTTGCGCTAAACTGGATAGCTGGCCTGAAATGTTGAATATACTGAAAATGTATGAATGATGTGGAATATTGTTGAAAGGCTTGCGCTAAACTTGGATAGCTGGCTTGAAATGTTGAATGATACTGAAAATGTATGAATGATGTGGAATATTGTTGAAAGGCTTGCGCTAAACTTGGATAGCTGGCCTGAAATGTTGAATGATACTGAAATATATGAATGATGTGGAATATCGTTGAAAGGCTTGCGCTACACTTGGATAGCTAGCCTGAAATGTTGAATGATACTGAAAACATATGAATGATGTGGAATATCGTTGAAAGGCTTGCGCTAAACTGGATAGCTGGCTTGAAATGTTGAATGATACTGAAATATATGAATGATGTGGAATATTGTTGAAAGGCTAGCGCTAAACTTGGATAGCTGGCTTGAAATGTTGAATGATACTGAAAATGTATGAAATGTATTGATGATTGTTGAAAGGCTTGCGCTAAACTGGAAAGCTGGCAAGTTTGTAGTTTAAAGTATGAATAAGTAGAAAAACCTTGAAAATGCTTGAAAAAGTGTTGAAAAGGATGCCTGAGTCCTGTCTGACCCCTATCTGGGGTCTTTTATTTTGAAAATGCAGCCTTGTCTATGGACACCCAGCAAACTTCTCTCACCATCTATTGGTTTTTATGTTGAAAAATCAGCCATGTCCACGGCCCCCAAGTAAGGTCCTGTTACTATTTGGGGCTTTTATTTTGAAAATCTAGCATCGTCTGTGACCACCAGATAAGCTCCTGTTACCATCTGGGGGGTTTTATTTCGGAAATCTGCTCTACTGTATCGTATAAAGGTCCATGATTTGAGTGCACGCACACACACTGGTCGCTATGGCGACTGTTGCACCCTGAGGGAGTGGCGAGGGGAGGGGCAGACTGCAACTTAAGACAGGTCAGACAGTTCATTTGATGGAGACTAAACCTCTCAAAGTCCTGCTTATAGCGCAAAGACCGTAACTGCTATTGGCTAAGTTTTATATCAGAAGAGAGACAAAAAGCCTGCTGAACACACTGTGTGAAATTTATTTGTGTAGTGTCAAAAATGTGAGCTCTGGAGCAGATAAGAAAAGCCCCTGTCTCTGCCTCCCTCCTGAAATTTCTAGACTCAGTTAATATGAGAGTCTATGTGGCAGTTGGTGAGACATGCCGTCACTTGGAAGCTCACACAGTCAAATGTGTAAGGCCGATTTCTTCCATAGTTACATTTTTTGAAAGAGCACAGATTTTCCTACATCCTCAGTAAAAATGATGTATGAAGAGTGAAGATTGTGGGAACAGGAGCAATTTGAAAAAGTTTTTAGAAAAGATTTTAAATCTTTCCACTCTGACAGTTAGGACCACCACTGTAGCCCTGAACATTCCGCCACATACACACTCATTATAAACTCTCAGAAGGGCTGAAAATTTCTTGAACTTTGAAAGGCAACTGTGGAAAAAGTATGAATGATATGAAAGAGTTGAATTAATATGGGAAAGCCCAACATTTTGTGAACATTTTAAAGTTTGAATGGAGTTTCTACGTGACAGTATGAATGCATGGGAAAAAGTTGAAGATGAGAGGGTTTGAATGATTTTCTAATTGACTCCCATTATGACTAAGTTTCAAGGAAAGTTGAATATTTTTAATACTTTGAATGGGTTTTGAAAAGTTGAATAATTCCTGCAATTCCTTTCTTCCAGCATTCACACCAATGATGGCTACACATACGTGATGAAAAACTAACATAACTAATTAGCTAGCTAAATTTTAAATCATAGCCTACAAGAAACACAACACATCTAACAATGTGATAACAGATTGTTAGAGTCAAGGGTGCTCTGAAAGTAGAAACTGTCGTATTCATTGAGGCGAAACCCACAGAAGATTAGCCACAGGGCAGCTTTATTGGCTTTTGTTTTTGCAAAGAGATAAAAGAAGCTTAATTTAAACACTGCTGGTCTGAATCAACAGCAACCTGTTTGTCATTTGAACTGTGCAGAGGGAGACACAGATGTGAGACACTAATCAGGCTCATAAATATTTCAATGTACCATTAGTTTCTCCTGGCTGGTTCACTAAAAGAAAGAGACAGGAAGTCACTTTTAAAAGAAAACTGTGACACACTGGCTGTTGTCCACGGCACATCAGTGTGAATAAATGAGACTCAGCTGAGTTTCTTGGCAATCACATGTAAACATCTTTTCATTGTTGATGATATTTGCAGATATCAGGAACAGAGAAAGAAAAAGAAATGTACCTTGTTACAGGTAAGTACTGTCATCAAGTAGAGACTCATAACTGAATGGTTTAGAGGCTGTCAGACACAATGTGATACTGTGACTGTCATTCATGTGATTAAGTGATTTGTTTGTTTTTACACAGGGAATTCAGGAGAACACACATCCGAGTGATCATGAGAATGATGGTGAGAACACTGACAATTTGAAACAAAACAAATATCAGGATTGGGTCAGCATTCACACAGTTACAGTGAGTGAATTTAAAACAAATCCTTCTTTAATCTACTTTAAAAGGGGCCAAAGAGGGGAGCCCGCGGGGAAATGGCAGCAGTGAGGGTCACACCTCAGGAAAACCACCCAGTGCAGAGACGTCCAAAAAGTCTCTGCTGTGTGTTCTCCTTTAAGGCCGTCGCATCTCATGTGGACATTTAATGAACTGGGCTTTCACACGCAACGTTATCATGTATTATTTAAGTGCCAAACCCTTGTGTCTTTTGTGTCCATGTTTATACCTTTGCAGTTCTGTGAAAAAAGGGTGATGGGTCAACGGTTACCAAAAACACTGTGCAAGAAGTTTCCTTTTTAAATAACTAAAAACTAAGCTATATACCAATCAAGTCTTAAGTTCAATAATGGAGGATTCAAACAGGTTGTCTTTTAACTGAAAACTATGTTATATAGGTGCTTATCAGTGTTAATTATGTTACAGCATAACACTGCAATATCTAAATTTCTCTTTGTATCTATTATATACATTAAATATCATGTTATAAAACAGTACAATTACCTCCACCATGGGTATTGAAATTGTAAACTAAAATTTTCTTTAAAAACAATGAACATCATATGAATGCGTCAACTGACTGAAAGTAGAGGCATTCATGAATACAGTTTTTCTAACCACTAGCTTGTCTGCAATCACACATTTCATTCAGAGCATTTTCTCAGCATTTACATTCAATCACAACAGTAGCTTCAGTAGCTGTAAAAACATAGAGCTTTCCCTTTTCAGTCAGTCTTTTTCTCATAAAGTTCAATATTGCACTTGTTTTCTGTGAATCACTGAGACTCTCCTCCTTTTAGCTGTACCTTAGGTTTCACAATGTGTTCAAGTCCACTTGGCAGTATTCCCCCATCAGGTCCGGCTAATGAGAACATACTGGAGGAGAGAGGCATGTTTCCAGTGTATATTCTCCAAAAACATGGCAGGGATTTGTACAGCGTACTGGTTTGGGATCTCAGTCACTGTTGTTGCTGCTGCTGTCGTCTCCCACCACCATGCTGCTGTACTGCTTCTGCTGCTGCTCCTTAAACGACTCCTTCACCTTTGCTCTCTTCAGGCCTCCATCCCTGCAGAGGCAGCCAGGTTGAGACAGGACTGAGAGTGGTGCTAATCATTTAACCGCATCTGTTCAATGTCTGTGAATATAACTGTCAGGCTAAAAAGAGACTATTTGTGGTGTTTTTCATGTTTGACAGTCAATTAAAGTGTTCCTTTGGGGATTAAAACATGTTATAATTCTTTTGGAAACCTGTTCAAAAACCCATTAAGTGAATTCAAAAGTTGATAAAAGATTTCCAGCCACCAGCTGTGATATAAAGGTACAATTACAACACTATGGGCTGGTTTCTTAGTCACAGATGAAGCCTTGACCTGGACTGAACTGAAGTTTGAGAGGAAATTCTTCATATAAAACTCAGTTCCTTACAGATCAAGTCTTAAGTCTGTTTCTGGATAAAAAGAGAAGAAAAATACCCCAGAACAAAGAAATAACAATCAATTGAAGAAAGTGAGGTTGAATCTTACCACTGTAGATCTACCAGCCCTCCCTGGTGAGCGATGGCCGACTTAACTCTGTTGGCAAACTGGACAGCATCTTCCCCCTCCTGCCATTTTTGAATAAAAAACAAACTCAGTCTACCGTGCTGTGTGTCTGTGCGTGTACATATAGGGAGGGGTGGGGCCCTGAGGGCTGTACACGAGGCTGTATGCATGCATGTGCTCACGTGCTTCAGCACGTCATACACACCTGTTGGTGCATTGCTGGCAGGTACCAGACATTACAGACGAGGGCCCAGCTGGTCATCATCCTCAGCAGGTAACTGACCATGCTGTACTTAGAACTGTTCCAGAAAGCATCTCCAAACTTTGGGTCATACTAAGAAAAAGTTCAAGAATACATAGAAGTGCAGTGAGGAATTGTACATTGAAATATGTAAGCCAGTAGGCCAGAAAAAAAAGTCTGAATGAGGGATGGAGCTTGAATGACAGACAGGACTGAAGTACCTTAATGGCTACTGGGTATATCGTTGCTCCAATTTCAAAACTTCCCTTTTTAAACATCATGACAGATGTGTTGTTGATACAGGTTCCTGTGGAAACCAGACATCAGGAGATTAAAGGGGACAGAGTTGTGTGAGCTCTGTCCAAATCCACATAAAATAGCTGCTCATTTGTCACTGCTCAGTGGCCAGACTGCCGTCAGGCACCGAGCTAAAACAACAACACTCACTGAGTCTCATCTTTGATGATACAAAGACAAATGTAACACTGGTGTGGATAAAGTAACTCTACCTCTCTACATTGTCACACTTACCCTCTGGAAATATCAATATGGGAAGCTTTGTCTTGTCATTCACATGATCCTTCAACCTGGAAGCAACACAAAGAGGTAATGGAAACCATTTCCTGACTATATAAATATCTACATATTGCACCCTTGAAGAGTTTTTTCACATTTGGGACAATACATGAAACATCTGGAGTGTCTGGGTGAAGAAGGTGATATTATGAGACACAGGAATCCAAACTGTGTGAGTCACCGTTCAGTAGCAACTTTCCAAAACATATCTGTTCTTGTTTGGATAATAAGAGATACAGAACCTCTAGGAGGTTTTACAGCCAGGAAAATGCCAACCTATCTTAGCACCAGAGCAACCACAGAGAGAAAATACAGAAAGACATGCAATAACAAGCCTGAAAAGGCATGCTGAAGTTAAGGAGTGGAAAACTGACCTTTTGGTCACTAGGTGGCGATCTTTCATCTCTGCTCTCTCAAACCAGACATGAGGACAGGACCTCACCATGGCTCTCTGGACGACTCCCATCAAACCTCCATGTACCTGACCCACCTGACAAACACATTCAGGCGATTATGGCAGCAAGTCACGATTTATCATGAACAGTTATCTATCAGTATGGAAATGTTAAAATAAAAGAAGATGCTTCCGTACCATAGCATAACACCCATCGTTGCAGAGAATCACTATATCGATAGGAGTGGTGTGATTGGCGACACAGATTCCACCTTTTTGGGGTTTATTTTCCCTGTTGTTGCGAGGTGAAGACATGAAGTCAGTATCTGAAGATATTCCTGATCTTGGTTAGAAAGTTCCATGGTGAGGAGGCTCGCTTACCTGTTGTGATAGCGGATGGTGGCAGAGAGTCCTCGAGCACAGATCCTGTAGCACATCACGTGGACCCATTCACTGAGCCAGAACTTCATCCTAAAAACACACACATAAGCAATCAAGCACAAATGAGGAGGGAACCATTTCCATGAGAAAAAAAAAGTTAGATATGGAATACGACTATTATTGAGATGATTATAGTTTATAGTCACCTCCAATTTGGAAGTAATCCAACTGCAGATGTTCCTATGACCAACCAGGTGAGGCCAATGCAGGCAAATGTAATCCTGGAGAAAGTGGAACACATTTATTTCTCAATTTTCCAGCAGAAAAAAAATAATACTCATATACATATAAAAATACTGAATAGTCAGACAAAAAATATGTAGGTCAGAGGTCTATAAAGTTTTAAGTTTTATATTTGTAGGCCAAACTTAAGTGAAAACTAACTTAACTCAATAGCCTTTACAAAATAGAAGAAGCATGGTCTGATAGCAGGTTGTTAGAGAAATGTACCAACAATGTTATTCATGACGGTGAACTCAAAAAGCAGAGCCAAACTTCCACAATTATCGGTTATTAATTAACAGTTATGTGAATGGCAAACTTATTAGAAAAAGAAAAAAGCTGGTCACAAAAGAGATTATGTTTTTGTATTTCCATGACTTATTCCTCTCTTACACCTTATCGTTGTCAGTTTATACATAATGTGATAACTGTGATAAACTTCCACCCACTGAGGTTAGATTCAACCTGTGACATTATTTCTGCCTGGAGGGCAATGCCGCATTTGTAACACTACAGCTCCATTTTGCAGTAAGCAGACTCTGTTCAGTATTTGTGTACCTGAGGGGGGCGAGGATGCAGTATCTCACAAAGATGCCGAGGCCATAGACCAGTGTCAGCTTCAGACTGATGTACTGGAAATCGTTGTTGGTGCGAGTCAGTAGGTTCCAGGAGACCAGCTCCTCTGAACTGAACCGCTGGGTCACCTAAATTTAAAAATGAATACAATTAAAATCATACTAGCATAACCAGACTACTTAAAGTCTGAAATGCAAAACCAGGGAATTCAAATCACGTATTACCATTTACGTAGCAAATTGTGTTCTTGGTAATAAAGTAAAAATGTACCTCATCCTCTACAATGCTCTCAATTCCTCTCCGGGTGAAATAGAAACAGTCACTAAGTGTAAAATCACCGCCCACTGGTGGTTTGGGGCGACTGCGTCTAAGTTCCTCTAACTCTTTCTCCATAGAGCCAGCTTCCCTCTGGATGAGACCTAACCCCCACACACACACACACACACACACAGTCGTCATAATCTTAGTATCAACCTGAGAGATAAATCAGCCTTGCCATATCTTTAAGGTTGTGTTGATAGTGTTAGAGGACGAAATGGTTCATTCAGGAACGTGTTTCTTGGAAGGACGTTACATTCTGTACTTAGCTAGAATGATATAGAAATCAAAAACACTACAATAAATCAAAGCATAAAACCATCCTGGGACGTGAACTTCAGAGGAAAAAAAAAATCAACAGCAACTCTGCATCACCTACAGTAAGAATGTACAACATGTGTCCTTTGGCATAAAAAGCAAATTTCAACATGAAATACTGGCACTGATAGTAAGAGCCCAGATAAGATATTGTATTAAGTTTCTCATCGCAGCAAGGACTTCACCATAGCCAACAACCCACCTAAAACATGGCCTCTCACCTCTTGACCTGAACTGAGTGATCAGTTCTCAAGTTAATAATAACTTGAGAACTGAGCTGTTCAGAGAGCAGTCTTAAGTAATGAAGGCTGCACTGCCTGGGATCTAACACTATCCCCTTTACAGGTCTCAGAACAGTTAACAGATGACCTCAGCTTAAACTCTGCATTATCTGATAACCCAGCAGGCAAAGTCCAAAGCCTGGAGTAACAAATCCTGTACTCAATATTCAATCAAAACTTTCAGAGCAATGCCAGCCTTATTTCTGTTTATGAAGCACTTTCACTTCTTGTATTCATTTAAAAATGTAACACTGACATACTTTGGACTTTGCAGAGGCCACATTTTGCTGACATAACTAACGTCTTTATGTGTTACAGTGGGGGATACCACCCTGTGTAGCTTAGTGGCTGATAAAGAGTTGAGTAATTGCGTCTTGTGAGAAAAGCAGAGTTCCGGGAGCAACTTCACCTTGTTGCCTATCATAAAAGTTCTAAAGTTAACGGAGCCACGGTGCCAGACAGAACCTGTCCAGTAGTCTAAAATAAAACCATTTAAACCTGCCATTTAAGGTCACAGGGCTGTCATCCCGTAAGAAATGTATCTGTATGCAGAAACAAAAAGCATTCTGAACTGCAAAGGTAAATCAATTACTCTCTCAAAACCGGGCTATATTATTGCAACATACATGCCCAGACACGTAATAAAGTGTCTTGTGAAATCCAGTATTGCAGTACAACATGCAGTATATCTGTCACTAAACCCCCATCTTTCACAAGAAAGGATATGACTACAACTTTTCTTTAGAAGACTCTATCTATCTTTCTGTCTATCTATTTTCCAGACATATAGTTTTCTACTCACCATTAGATGCAGAGGCTTTGAGTATCTGTTCTTCTGAGTTTGCCTTCTGTATCTTCAGAGTGGCCCACTGTAGAGGAGGACAGGCAGGAGACATTCATGGCCATGTCTTATGTGAACCAGTGGATGAGAATCAGAATATCTGCAGAGGAGCCTAACAATATAAACAACAGTACCTCTAAGGTTTTGACCAGGATGGTCATGTAGGTCTCGGAGATGCCCAGTGAGAAGCCAAACATGGCTGGGATCATGATGAGGCTGATAATGAGGTACAGCCAGATCGTCAGCACCCAAAGCGCCAATGCCCAGAAATCCTCCATCTCCACCTTATTCCCTGATGTTACAGAGCAGCCCTGTGGCTCAGATGTAGTGCAGTCCTGTATGTGGGGAGGAAAGTGTCAGATATTTTCACTGTTTCACTGTCATCAAAGTATTACAGACAAGATAGACCCATCCTCAACCTCCAACCTGTGAGCATATGAAGGTCAACAACAGCCACAATGACAAGGGGAGCAAAATAAACACCCCAGTTAATTTAATCAGGAGTAAAACCCTCAACAGTCACAGTACACAGAAACACACACTGTCACCGCGCAGAGAAAACACTGACGATCAGAATCACACGTATTCCTGCCAACATAAACAAACCCATGAATAACCAAACTATGAGAAGACTCTTCTATACTTAGACTGCAAGGCTGTATACAAGACTGCATTAGTTCGACAATGTTCTGCAGTTACCAGCGGCATTATTTTCAAGTTACATCGGCTGATCTCACCTGTCAAACTTGAGTCCATGTCCTCTCTTCCTGAGGAATAAGTCAAAAGACGGAGCAGAGTAAACACACCCATTTACTACTAGAACAAAGTTCACAGGAGCAGCGCCCAACAGCGCCTCCTGTGGACAGAAGGGGAAGTGCAGACAACATTATCTGGACAGAGTAACCTCCAGTGTATGTTCAGCTAAGGGCAAGAGGAGATAGTTCACCCTATAAAATGGCTAGCTCTTGATACACCATGAGTAAATACTGACCTTGGGAAGACTTCATTCCAGTACTTTCCACCATATACCTGTAAATGGACTGAATTACAAAGTGAAACAAGTAAGTATCATCCCACTGGATAAATTTAAACTTTTTATTTTGGCCCTGAGAGATGTCTGTGATTGTTTCTGATGCTGTTTGTGTGTGCTTGTGTGTGGCTGTGTTTTGTTGTGTGTATCTCAGTTCTTCTTCTGCTGTACTCAGGTCTCTCTTGAAAAAAGGGACCTTGATCTCAATGAGATTACCTGATTAGATAAAGCTTAAAATAATAAAATACCATAAAATAAAACCAGATTTCAGCTTGTTGGTTCATTCTTGACCTTGGACATTCTTATGGTCCACTTAGGGTTTTCCGTGAGAGCAATGTGCTCTGAGTAAACTCTATCCGCTGATGAAGACCACAGGATTTGGCTGAAAGCTCCTAAAATGTAGAAAGTAAGTGGACCTAGTGATAAGATGTTTTTGGTCAAATTATAACTATTTCTGTACTGAAAATTGAAAACACTGATCTTTGGTCAACTTCATGTTGCGGGCTACACTGATGCATTAACTTTATTTCACTGATATAATTTTAATTTGACTTTTTTTGGAGTCATATAATGTTTTTCAGTTTCTCCTGTCATTGGAGAGCATTGATCACTATTCCAGAGGTTAAAATACTAAAATACTGACCTGAAACTGATTCATTTTGTGAAACAATAATACTTATTTTATAAAAGGCCCCAAACCTCTCAGACATGTTACTCACCACAACACAGGGAAGCCTTTATGAGGAATGTGGCCACAATCTCTCTGTGTAAAAACCTCTCTCTCCCACCTAAGACTAACAAAAGGTCCTGATTATTTTCCAGGTTCAGACATTTCACAGTCTGTTGCACATTACTGTAACAGGGGACTTCGGGGGGTCAGTTTGGGTAATGTCTCTGGGAATGATAAGAGGGCGACTCATTCTGGGATTGAACCTAATCCAGAGAGCTTTCTGGACCACAATCTGGATATTTGGCAGATATTTTCAAAAGAAAACATGCTGCCTGCCACAGTAACCGGTCCAGTCCTACGATTTTACACCAGGTAGACATTCCTTGTGTAGTAAAATACTAGCCAACAACACACTATTCTCCTAGTAGTCCTTTAATATTAGGGTGTGTTAGTTCGAGTAAGGCAGTGCTTGTTAGTTCTAAAATAGCTGTTTTTTATCCTAAAGCCTCAACACAAAGAGCTGACTTCCCATGTTGCATGCTGGTTTTATTGGGTCATATTGGGGAAACACCCTAGTATGGCCCATTAGTCATATATCTATGTGGAACTATGGGACATCAGTGGTTTGCTAAGTTATTTTTAGCGGGGCCTTAAAATTTCCCAAATTATCGTCTCTCTACTTCACAACAGATTTCTGAGAGATTGAGAAAATTTAACAAACGTTTCCCTGTTTAAAAGCCACTGCCCCATTATCCAGCAGTCTTATGTGCAGCCAAACCAGCAGGAACTTCAAAATGCTTTGCTTCAAAAATAACTAATTCAAATCTTCCTTGACTCACATTTGGGCCTTTGCCAAAAACACTTTGAAAAACACTGCAGAAGATAAGGCTGTGGTAGGTCCATAACCACATATGTCTATGTACAGACGTCGTTTGTACTTTTGTAAATAGACAGACAGATTCCATTCCACAGTTAAATGAGTTCATTGCATTGTCCGCCTCTGTGTCTCCCATGGACCAAGACCACGCAGGAGGGAATGTGTCATGTCTCAGTAGCCATTTAGACACACATAAATCTGCTCCAGGGATAAATATTAGACAACTGAACAACAGCAGTATTTACTGAGAGGGGTTACGGCCTTCAGAGGACACGCCTCAGAAAAGCCTTTTGCCCTGCACTACAGTATGCTGTGGTTCACATGGACTTGAAATGATAATAATGTCCTACAGAGGGCTATTCCACAGTGCACCACAAACATCTCAGGTGTCATGATATCTCAGGCAGGCAGACAGAAGTAGAACATGTCTGTATAGAAATCAATGTTCAAAAAATTGCAGCAGCAATATGGAATGAACAAATATTTATCCTTTTATCTCAAATAAAAGTAAAGAATGCATGTGTTTGCAGAGGGTGTGTCTATTGTCTGACTTTTAGGCTGACTTTTCTTCTTCATGGGATTAAGAGATGCAAAAATGTCACAAAAAAACACAAACAGTAATGTATGCAAAAACAAATGGACTGTGGAACACTAAAAGGTATGGAAAGGTCAGATATAATTGCATAACTGTCAATTGCATACTGAGGTAACAGTAGTGTGAGTCATTCTTATGCATTTTTGTAATGTACAAATTTATACACAGCATTAGGCCTACTTGCATTAGTAAGTGTTGATTTCTGAGTATGTTGTCTTATCGTGAAGCTTAGCTGCCAAACAATATGTATTTTTAGCCATTCATAAGGACTGAGGAAGTTTAACACCTTACTGCTTATGCTGAATACTGGTATAAAACATGTAAAGGTGTTGAATCAACTCTAATTAGTGGACTAATATAAACACAAATCTCGAGTCCTACAGTTAGATTAACAGTGATGTAAGAAGTGCAATAATGCTGTAGTTAAATAATTCCTCCTTGCATCCATAAAGTTGCATCCTAAAATTTGCTCAAGCGTTTTTGGGGGAGGCAGTAAATTGTCTCGCGTTTAATGATGACAGGACAGAGCGCGTGCAGCTTCTTCCTCTGCAGCAGCAGCGATCCTGCTCTGCTCCCCCTCGCTCCTGCAAAGGAAAGTAGACACTGGCCCAAAGAACACGCCTCCCCTCCTTCCTCCCCAGAGCCGGAGCTTTCTCCCTCTTTAAACCATGATCTGGCTCCCAGTCTTGCTCCTCGATGCATGCTTCCCTTCGTGAGGGCTGATTTCTGAGCTTGTTCATGACATGACACAGTGCGGCGCAGGATCGAAGTGGTCGCCTCTAACGCCACTGGAACACCAAATGCCCAGGACTCTTTTGCAGTGCTTTGAGTTTGGTTACATGAAATATGCGATGTTCGCAGGAGTGCCCGGTTCTTTTTCTGCTACACTTTGTTTTCATTTTGGCAGCCAGCCACGACGAGCTCTCCGACTCCGGCAGACTCCTCTCCCTCTTTGCAGAACAAGGTCAGTGTGGTGCTGTTAGAATAGAGGCTGCATTTCCGTGCATGTCTGAACTGAATGCATGACTGGAAAAGTTTGCTGGTTAAGTGCATATCAATATTAACATGCACTAAAGGTACAAATCTGTGTAATCAATACATCACAACTGTATGGACCTTTTCTATTGTGTTTTATCCAACTCTATTCTGCAGGTCAGTTGTCCCAGTCAGATGTGTCCATTGTCCAACCAGTTAAAACCACCGCTGATGGAGAGTTCATCTCCCACTCTCTGTCTCACCACTTCAAGGGTGGGCGAGTCAGGCGTGACCTGCGACCCCTTGGTTTGGAGGGACAGGTTTACTACAAGGTCAGCTACGAGGGTCGCTCTTTAATGTTCAATTTGACTGCAAACAATCACCTGGTTTCAAGCGACTACATCCTGGAGAGGAGGAACGGCAGTGCCAACAGGACTGAGCATCATCGCTCTGAGGGGAATTCCTGCCACCTCCTTGGCACTGTGGAAGCCTCTGATGTGCGGGGAACTGCTGCCATCAGCACCTGTAAAGGCCTGGTAAGGAACCACATTGTCTTACATACATAAAAGGGCAAAATGGTCAATTTAAACCTCTGTCTCATTCATCAGATTGAATCCTCTAATCCACATGAAGCTTTTATGCAGCATCTTCCTCCTTAAATCTGCACTGAAGGTCATGTCTCTTTGAAAAATCTAGCTGCTTTTGGCAGGAAGGTTTTTTTTTTAATAGCCTACACAGAAGAAAGGGGGGCATCACTCTGGGGAAGCTGGTATGTGGTGTAGGCAGTCATAGGCTGTTAAGCAAACCCTTCCATCTGACAGTGCCCTGTGTGTTAGTTTGCCCTTCAAAGACTTCCTGACACTATTTGCAGAACGACTGCGCTGCAGACCCGCTGACGGCTGCTGCTTCTCGGCCAACCACGAGACCCTTTCTGTCTTCTTTGTCTCTCAGATGTTTTCCTCTATACTTTCACCCTCTTTCATTCATTCATTCACATCGCTGTCTGTTCCTGCAGAAACTCTCTGCAACCCCCACCCTTGGACGTGCACTGTTACTTTGTTCTACGCTGAGACAGAGCTTCAGTAATAGATTCTGGCACATTTTTATAGACTGGAACAATACGGTTTGGCAGATGGAGAGACAGGAAATAGGGCCATACTTGTTGTTCAGAGAATTTGTGCTTCTTTTTTTTTCTACTTCAGCTGTAATGTTTCTAATCAAATAAAGAGTTCAACTACAAAGGAGAGAGACAGCTGGACAGCAGAAAGATAAGAAAGCAGCTCAACATATGAAGAATTTCAATTATGAAAAGAGAAATTTTTGGTGTTCTCATTGCTGAGAATTTTTTTAAGGTCTTTATTCACCAAATAATAGTTGCTCAAAATACTCTCTTAATAACTGATTCATTTGATTTACACCTATATGTTGAAACAACCAAATAGTAAGAGGATGTGGAAGAGGAGGAACTTCCCCGGCTCTGAAATGATGGGATGTGTCAGTTTTAGTCATTTCGTGTTGGATTGTGTCACAGCAGCAGGAGTGCCTCTCCTGCAGGGTCTTGCCTCCTGCCTCTCTGTTATGTTTGTGTGGGTTGCACTGCCTCTTCCTGCCAAATCTTGTAAATGCAGTTTGTTTGAAAAGTGTGTTATGTCACTCTAAACTCCAATTATCTCCAACCTACCGGCGCATTTAGAGAAGTTTTTTTTCTGCAGTCCTGAAAGCTCCAGTTTGTCCCTTCTCTCCAGCCCACCGGGGGAAACCACTATGATCTATTACACTGATTTTCTGTTCTGTGGAAGAAGGTTTATAGCAGCTAAAACCACAGAGAGACCACTAAACAGCAAGACTCTGCCAGACAGATGTGGGAGGGAAACCCTGCCAGCTGCTGTGGAGGTCATTCACCCTCAGGAGACAGATAGAGATGGACGGCTTCAAAATATAAATTCATGATCATCATTTGTGTATGTAGCACAAGACTGAAGTTACTAAAGGCTATAATAAAGGCTACAAACTGGAAACGTAAGAACACAGCAAAAAACCATAGACATTTACCATTGATTTACAAAAAAAAAAAAAAAAAAAGAGGCCAGTTTTCAAAATGGGTCCATCACTGATTCCTGATTATCTAATATAAACTGTTGTCAGCAATGTAGTGGTATGCTTTAGAGCACTCAATTTAGGGCTGCTACTAATGATTATTTTCAAGGTGACTCTTCAAGGTCTTTGCTCTTTTTTTCAGACCAATAGTCCAAAACCCAAAGATATTCAATTTACTTTTATATAAGACAAAGAAAAGCAGCAAAGCTTCTCATTTGAAAAGCTGGAACTAGAGAAATATTGGCATTTTGCTTGAAAAATAATCAAAACGATCACTCAATTATCAAAATTGTTGACAGTGAAATTTCTGTTGGTATACTAATAGATTAATCGACTAATCGCTTCAGCTCTTACTCAAATTATTCTTCCTCAGAAACAAGGAGAATAAGTTAAAGGTTGATTCCAATAGTGCTAATTGCCCACCTCCCGTGTTGATCAAAATGATGTTAGTGCCAGCAGTCGCGCAATTAAATTGCTCTTGCTTTTGTTGGTGAAGCAAACCACTTATAAACCACGATATGTTTGCACAACAGAACTTGTTAGGAAGTAGCTGCATACTTGCCTTGTGCTGTAGCTGTAGGCAGGTGAGATGGTCACATTGTCTACAACCTGATCTGTCATCTAGCTGTGTTTGGTGGGCTGAACCACAAAAAAAGAAAACCTGGCACAGAACAGGCGACAGAGCAGGATCATGACTTTTAAATGTCATAAAAGCCACAATGTGGTCCCTACTGCTAGATTGTGTCATTTCAAGTCATATTTGCTCAAACAAATAGAGCTGTGCTGCAGTGAGCCATATTTACAGGTTACCCTTCACCTTTACTATTTACTGTACATGTGAAACCATGAGGACCAGAGTAATTGGGTGGAGGTTGCTGTCACTGTCATTTTTTTGTTTCCGTGGGAAAACCTTCAATTCAAGCCAAGCCGAAGCTTTCGTAATCCCGGAGGCACAACACAAAGCGAGAACGTGCAAGTTCAGACCTATTATATCGGTATTTTCCTCACTTAAATGCATGTTTCTTCGCACTATGCAGATGAAAAATGATAATGTTTGACCTCTGAGGAAGAAATTAGCTCACAGGCAGAATTATCTTGTGAAGTAAGAAAAAAAAAAACGGAGGGCAAGTAAATGTAGTGAAACCTGTAATTATCAAGAAACAGTTGTCTAAGAATAAATGTAAGTTTGTTTGGCAGAAAATAGTTATGATTAATTATATTGCAGTAATGAGCACCATCCACCCCCACCTCTCCTTGTGTCCCACTAATCACTGCTGAGGCCACAGGCTGTGTAACAGCAGAGACTTTCTTCCAGACCCAGTTGGCCAGCACTGCAAAACCCACAGAAGCAGGAAACAGAAGTAAAGCAGTTCCACATGGCCGATGTATTTAGAACACAGACCTGTGTTATGGTAACCTCCCCTGGCTCTGGCACCTCACACCCAAACACGCTTCCTCTAGGTCAGAGGAGGGGGATTAATGGAGAGGAGGAGGAGAAGGGCAGGAGGTGGCAGAGGGAGAAGAGGTGGCGAAAGTGCAAAGTGAACTCCAGGCCAAGGCTGTTCCAGCTGGCAGAGCATTCAGGATGTAGAGCAAAAACTGTGCCAGAATAATCCCTATTTTTGTCCAAATGGGAAACAAAGTCCTAGTTGGTGTCCTTTCAAGTTGTCTTTGTTTGTTGAGCACAGACATCACACAGGAGCTGTACATGGTAATTTAAGGATCACAAGTAACACCGTAACCACACCGTACAGTACAAGCAAAGCCTTAAAGGTTGTGTTGCACAGTAGGACTGCATTTGGTATTCAGATCCTACAGATCATGCAGAGCAACGGTCTGAATGTTTGGATGGGCCTCTCTGTAGCATTCCTTCCTGGTTGATCTCCACCACCTGCTTTTTTTTCTGCAGGGACTTGCTTGGAAGTTTAACACTCAGGAAAACATATATAAGACGACAGGGAGGCACAATAACCGCCTAAAACCTGCGTGTGTTTTGTCTTGCAGTGAGATGATGCAAATGCAAAAACAAATCTTAATCTGGTAAAATGTTAATCCCGTCAAATAGGAGAGCAACAGTGAATTCAGCTGAGTGCCTCTGGGAAGCTTTTGCATCTGACTGTAGACATATCAGCCTGCATGCTTTGTGGATGAGTCCACCACAGCTCAGGGACCCCTGGCTAAAGGCCTCGCTCTGAGTCAGTGGAAAACCCTTTCTCAATACTTGATTTAATCTGAGTTTGGAAAAAAACAAACATAACAGACCTCAGACATATACAGAGGACTTTTGTTGATCATTTGTTACGTTATTGTTGTTCTTCTGGTGATTTCACATTGAAAAACAAGCCCGAGCAGCTTAGTTGTATCCTACAAAGTTTCTGTCCCAGTTTGTGGACACTCGGTGTAACAGGTGGAGTAATATAGTGTTTCCAAAAGGAGTGCTCCTCTGGATTTGTACTTTCTGAACTCCCCCGAGTGGAGAAATGGGATACCCAATCAGAGCTCTGCAGACTGCTGAATGAATGTGGATGAAACACATGTTGCAAGAAACACATGTAAAACTTGTCAGGATGACCCAGAAAGCTGAACAGTGTGTAACTGCAGCAAACAGCAGGGTAGACCCTTGGAACCACAACTGGCCAGACTGTAAGCACTGCATGGCCTAATTTTTTACATCTGCCTTTGGCTCCTCAAACACTGAGACGAGATCTAAGAATCCGATTCAGCAATCATTTACAACAAATTCTCTGTTTTGGTCTTGTTTGACTCAATACATGTGCATGTTAAGTGATTTTTTAAAATAATCCTGGATACATTTATTCATGTGCACGAACATGTTACTTTACTCAGTTGTTCCATCCATTTGGCTCTTCAAAGAATTCTGTTTCCTTTTCTGATTCTGTCTTTTGCAAGTTGGTTTAGGAGGCGAGGGAGGGGTTTATCCCGGAACAGTCTGGGCTTGTTTGGACTCAGCTTGACACAAAACCCACACACACAATCACACACACACACACACACACACACACACACACACACACACACACAATCACCTCAATGAATAGATCTTGCAAACGCTGAGCTGGAGGTGGAACATTCATAATGCATGTGTTTACAAGGAAAAGTCAGAGATTTGACAGAAGCCTCTTTTGTGTGTTTGCATGCGTGTTTGTTTTCATGTAGGTGTATTTGTGTGTGGGGGTGTGTTTCTATGTGCTATGTGTGTGTTCACCAGCAGACCTCACCGATCAGCAAGTAAATAGTCTGCACCAGTAAGAACACGCATGGCATGCTTAGGAAAAAGGCTCTGTGTTGCTGCTGCAGCAGACGGAGAATGTGCCTCAGGGAAGGAGAAAAGGTTCATATTAAGAACTGTTGACTAATGATGGATTCCACCCCGATGGAAATTACTGAGGAATGACCATTTCAGCAGGCTTTGCAAGAGAAAGTCCAACCTCTCACCTTTTAAGTTTGGGAATTATTGAAACACTACAATTTTTGGTGATTTGTTGCACTCATAAATGTTGCATGCTAGTTACTATGCTGTGACCTTTCTGTTTTAGTCACAGTCTAAGAATGCATGGCATTACAAAAGAGACGTAAAGCTGCATTAGGCAAGATTTTGGGATAAAAAAAATAATCTTTTTAATCTTAATTACAATTTGGAGCTGTGATTAAGTAGAACGCCATGTTCCTAATAATTGAGACAATGTAGATTTGCCCTATTTTTCAGATGCACAGGAAGCGATTGATCAAAGCCTAAACTTGCTCTGCCCAGACTCAGTCATTTCTACTCAATGCATATTCATCTGTGTAATTTTTATTTTCCTCAGAGAGGCTTCTTCTCCCTGCCAGAGGGACACTATTTTATTGAACCTGTCCAGAAATCTCCTGACGATCCTGCAGGGACTCCAGAGCCCCACGTTGTCTATCCAAGAGTTACTACAGGAAGTCATAGAAAAAAACGCAGCCTTGTGTCCAAAGAGACACCCAGCCCCTGTGGAGTTCAAGGTGTGTATCTGAGTTTGTATGGTGCTGCAGATGTTTGTGTAATTGTACACAAGTGAGCATTTTTCTCCACCTGCGCCTGTGTCAAGCAAGGATAAGCCACAAGTGTACTGCAAGTGATTTCTTTCTATTATCCATGCTTTAGATGCTCCAAGTGACTCTGTCCAGGTGGAGAGGGAGCGGGAGGAATGGGAGAGAGAGCAGCGGAGGGGGGAGGATCAGGCTCGGTCCCGCTCGCAGCGCTCAGTCAGCAGAGAGCGGTGGGTGGAGACCATGGTGGTGGCTGACTCCAAACTCATAGAATACCACGGCAGCGATAATGTGGAGTCCTACATCTTCACCATCATGAACATGGTGAGGAGTTACAAAAAACCTTTGATTTTACTATTTTCTTTTTCCTCTCACCCGTTCAGAGTTTCTGCACAGATGTTAAGTTTTTAAATACTGATTTCTGTGTTGGACAGGTGGCTGGGATCTTTCATGATGCAAGTATTGGCAACGCCATCCACGTCATCTTGGTTCGCCTCATTCTACTACAGGGAGAAGAGGTAACACGAAAGAGTTTTCTCAAGAATCTTTAATCTGACTTTTGCTTTGGCAATGCATATATTAAAGTTGGAACAAGAAAAGCGCATGCACATCTATGAAGCATTCCTCATTGGGGTAGTTAGGAGGTGAAATAAACTGGCAGACTCTCCTTCATTTGGCTGTGGTTCAAGCTCCTTGCACACTGAGTATCCAGCTGAAGATTCAAGTCCCATTTACATCAGACTATTGCTGCGAGTGTGACAAACTGGAAAACAAATTCAAACAAAAGCCAACAAGAACCTGGAGGACCGACCACGAAAAAACAATCAAAATCTTGTTTGTACCAGTAAAAATATGTGATCACACAGCAAACCTTAATTGCAGAACTTTCTTGGCTTTCTTGAAATCCTGTCATTATTTGTGTAATAAACACCTGTTTGAACTGGTTGCACTAAAGTCATGTCCATTATGGCCCTGCTGGAACTGTGCTCACACTGAAGTTGATGAATAGCTGCCTCTACGGGTTGATGCTCTGTAACCAACACTTCACTCTAAATTCCCCGTGAAATAATGAAAATGAACATTTTTCTTCAGGGTCAAAAATATTCTCAAGCTGATCTCAAATGACAGAAAATAAAAAAATTAAAAAATCCAAATGATGCCAAAAATGTGCAGAATGAGATTTCTAATTCTGCTGTTTGTTGCAGAAAGGGCTGAAGATTGTCCACCATGCAGACACCACTCTGGCCAGTTTCTGTGCTTGGCAGAAAAACCTCAATCCCCAGAGCGACACACACCCAGCTCATCATGACGTGGCTGTGTTGGTCACCAGGCAAGTGACACACACACACACACACACACACACATGCATTTGTAGGTCAGCGATTTCAACAGATAACTTAAATAAAATAGAAATACTGAAATACTGCATGTACACACATAATCTGCCTGTGTTTCCCCTCCCAGGAAAGACATCTGTGCTGGAATGAACCAGCCCTGTGAGACTCTGGGTCTGTCTCATCTGTCTGGGATGTGTCAACCACACCGCAGCTGCAACATCAATGAGGATTCAGGACTACCTGTCGCCTTCACCGTCGCTCATGAAATGGGCCACAGGTCTCTCTCTCTGTGTGTGTGTGGATTTGTAATTGCTGTGAAACCCTGAATAATGGAATATCATAACAATGGGCAATGTGAGAAAGGAAGCATCCTGTTCCCATGATGAGTTACTATAGAGGAATATACAGTTGCATAATTAAATCTCCTACCATTAGCGCATCAGCCGATTACTGAATTGGCTCTATGCAAATAATGGCTAGTATCTAATAACCAGACGTAAATAAAAAGACTGATACCTGAGAAGATTGATGTGGTGTGGGTGTAGATAATTGAGTAACAGTAAAAGTGACAGAGAAGTTAGATTTGTTTTCAGTTTTGGATTTCATATAAAAAAACATTTTCTTTAATCCCATTTTTCTACTTCAGGGCATTGTTGAGTTTTGGCTTCAGTGTCAATAAACCAGTTCATGAATATAAAGTGTTTCTGATAAAATAAGTGTTGGTACAGACTCCATTTTTTGTTAACATCTGATTGGATGAAGGAATAGTATATGAAAGAGCCAAGAGGCATATGGATTAAATAGAGTAATGAAAGGAAGAAAACGCAAATCAACTTTCTCTAAGCTTCATTTCACCTAAACACCTGAGCTGAGACCAAATTCCACACTATATGTTGCTTATTTAATGCATAAATGATGTACAAACAGGAAATGATGTAAGACACGCACAAACAAAAGTCATCAAATGACTTAGCACCTATTGCAAATGTATTTCTTGCACGTATCACAGGATTGGGACACACACACATCACTGTTGAATTCTGTTGAGATCAGCAAGTTGTTGGTTCAGAGGCACAGTCAGTCTCCACCATGGCAGCCACAGCATGAAGGCCATCTATTCTTGTAAAACATTTGTTTGTGTAATGATAATAATATCGTAATTGGTCAAGTTGGTTGTGTTTGAACGCAGCTTTGGAATTCATCATGATGGCCAGGGGAATGACTGCGAACTGGAAGGGAGGCACCCATTCATCATGTCCAGACAGCTGATGTATGATAGCTCGCCTCTCACTTGGTCTTCCTGCTCCAAAGAATACATCACACGCTTCCTCGAGTAAGGCTGAATTCCTACATTATTCTGAAGCCATTAATCATAAAATAATAACATGATTCACTCATCTTTAATAAGACTTTTCGGGAACACATGAGTTGTGGGCAAATTGTGTGAATTGCCAAGTTTGTGAAGTTATAGCGAAAATGGGAGTAATTCCAAACTACAGTGACTCTTCCTGGATGCAGATAAAGTGGATGTGCTGGTGCAGATTTGAATGGAGGTGGTGAAAATGATAATAAAAAAAAAAAAATCCTGCAATGGGTGTGGTGTGTGTTGGAACAAAACTAAGTTATAAAAACATTGATGTGTAGCAAACCATGACGAACTAAGTTTTTAAAAGGGCAACAAAGAACATATGTGCAAATATGCAGAAGAAGCACAATTCGTTTGAAGCCAGAAAATCCAGCAAATGACAGAAAAGCATAGGAGCCTGAAGGAACATTAGAGGGCGGTTACACTTTGCACAAATATCTACAAATGTTTGCTTTGACTCTCATTATTTTCTATTAAAAAATTGTCTTTCTGACAACAACAGTTTCACCTCGAGCTCCTGCAATGTCAGAGGTTAGAGTTCATGTCTCATGAATCAACATGTTTTTCTATTAGAATAATTGCCTTTTAGCAAGTCATTTTCTCTGATTCTGGTGTTTCCCCGCCACCCCATTTGATTTAATACTGGGCTAGGAGACTGCAATGTTCAGTATGAAAGCAAACGGTGAGCATGTTCCCTAAGTATTCAAAGGATGCTAGTAGCCACAAGCAAGGATTTCTCTCAAACAAACTCCTCCCTGATGAAGTCTTATTCTGTTGACCTTTCAAGATTTCTCTTTTTGTTTCTCTGTCAGGTTTCTCACTCAACCACCACACCTTTATGCCCCTTTCTCTTTTTCAACTCTTTCAAAAAGGTCACACATTCAATATCACATCTTTGTTTGTCTGTCTTAGCCGTGGCTGGGGTTTCTGTCTGGATGACCGTCCTTCCAAGAGGGACCTAACCACCCCACTGGCTCGCCTCGGTGTCCGCTACACCACGCACCACCAGTGCCAGCTCCAGTATGGCCCAAATGCTACCTTCTGCCATGAGGTTGATGTGAGTATTGCACGCCTAAGCACCACCTGAAAATCTTTTATAAAATAGTCCTTTTCTCACTGTTTTTGGATTACGTCTGTCTTTCAGAACGTTTGCCAGATTCTTTGGTGTTCAGTGAACGGCTCCTGTCGCTCCAAACTGGACTCACCTATAGATGGCACTCGCTGTGGACCAGATAAGGTGGATGGTGCCAGTCGCTTTGTCTTGTTAGGGTTTGGATTTCATTAGCCTGGGGATGAAGATGCTTAGTTCTATGGATATGAGGGTGGTACTGGCGCAGAGCCTTGAGTACTGAATGTGTCATATTACTAGTGTTATTTGAGTGATCTTACCAGCACTTCTTCCTTCAGTGGTGTATCTCAGGAGAGTGTGTGATCGTGGGTAAACTCCCAGAGACGGTGAATGGAGGCTGGGGACAGTGGAGTACCTGGTCTCACTGCTCCAGGACCTGTGGAACTGGAGTTCAGTCAGCAGACAGAGAATGTAACAACCCTAAGTAAGAGCTGACTCTAGATCTGCCTCACACCATGAAGCACATTTGCTATTTCTCACATTGTTTTTGTAATTAAACCTTTCCTGCAGTTCTTTGGCATGTCTTCCACAACAGATGACATCCTGAAACGATGCTGATCACATGGCTGATTCAAAGTGTGCTGCTGTTTCCCACAGACCGGAGTTCGGCGGCAAGTACTGCACCGGGGAAAGGAAACGTTATCGAACCTGTAACACAAAACCCTGTCAGAAGAATAACCCAACCTTTCGAGAGATGCTGTGCAGCGAGTTTGACACTGTGCCCTACCACAATGAGCTCTACCAGTGGATTCCTGTGGCTAACCCCTGTAAGTGATCAAAACCTCAAATATACAATTAGATACTACAGATAGACACATGTATGCTAGTAGCCCTTTTTTGCTCTTCCCCTTTTCATATCACAGAAGATATGTAGTAGCTGCGATTGTATATGTCACCCAACAGGGGGCAGCATTTACACTGGAAAGCCCTCAGTGATGCAGCTACCCCATCTACACTATCATACAATGTTTCAGTGCAGTCTTTTTGTGTTTTGTGTCATTCCACATATTCAAATCACTGTTTATACATATTAGATGTTATTTTATTGGGCTCATGAGCTCCAAAAATGTCTTGTCATCAATGAAAACAATGCTTTATTATCCGTCCCTGATACTTCGGCTTGACATTAGTTGACTGGACTCACACTCAGCATTTTATTGGAATGAAAATAAACTAGAATCCTCTTTTCCCCAACCCCTTAACCGTCTTTAGTGCATCCCTGTGAGCTGCACTGTCGACCAGTCAATGAGTATTTTTCGGAGAAGATGCTTGACGCTGTGACAGACGGAACGCCGTGCTTCATGAACAAGTCCAGAAACATCTGCGTCAATGGAGTGTGCAAGGTAGTGTGGCTGGGTAAGAGACTAAAAGAGAGTGAGGGGCAGGGTTCGTACAAAGTCTTGAAAGTTTGGAAAATGCTTAATTTTAACCGTTACGTTTTCAAGGTTAGGAGTATGCTTGAATTCGAATATCCTTCTTGAAAAATGCTTCCAACATAATCTGGTGTTTCAACATCTACACAATCACTCATGTAAACCAAAATTCTTTTAATATTTGAAATGAAACGGTCCAGTTGTCGTATTTGTTTGTTTTCTCCTGGCATTTATAGTAACAATTTAGATGTGATGATAAAGGCTTTGAGAATCTGGAAATTTTTTTGGTTTAGGTACCTTGAAAGTGCTTGAATTTTACTCTTAAAAAGCTGTACGAACCCTGTGGGGGGTTATAGTGGAGCAGGATATGAGATGAGCTGCAGTGTAACTACAGTATAATGGAGGAAAGAGTTTTTCTGTGCAAACTTCCATCTTACGTGACTCTGTAGTGTATGTGTGCTTGTATTTTTGTGTTTGTGTGTGTGTGTTTTGTCTGTAGGACGTAGGCTGTGACTATGGCATTGACTCAAATGCGGTGGAGGACCGTTGTGGAGTCTGTTTGGGCGATGGCACAAGCTGTGAGACGATCTACAAGTCGTTTGATGAAGAGGGCTTTGGTGGGTTCAACACAAAGGATATTTGAGCAGCTGGAAACAAATTGAATTATCTAGACATAGGATTTCATACAATTATAAAATTGTAGTAACACAAAACAGACAACCTATTAATGAAGAAAGGCTTTGATGTACCCACCAGAAGAGTGTGAAAAAGGCCAGAATTCAAATTTATGTCTACAGGCGGAAAGTCATTTCAGGACAGTTCATTAGCATTACGCCATTGTGTTGTTTCTTTGTTGTCATGGCAGCCTTCTTGTCCACACTGTGCAGCTGTTTGTCCTGCTGTACTTGGCTGGTGTGATGGGTGCGTGTGTATGTGTGTGCGTCTGCAGGCCCATGTTTGCATTTGTCTAAAGGGAGACATGTCTTTGGCTGATTTTACTGTGCTTGGAAAACTATAACTCACATGCAGAATCAACACACGGCACAGACAGATTCATCGAGAAAGAGGCTCTAAAACAATAAAAACATCCCTCCTTCTCCCCCTCTCTCTTTCTCTCTGTCTGTGTGTGTTTGCCTCGCACAGCATCCTTTCCAGATAACCAGCCCAGATGTGTAAGACTTCAAAAGGCTTAGACCAAGGGCAAACCTCCCCCTCCTTTGCACAAACACAGAAACACACACACACCTTCCCACAAACATCATTAAACTCCAGAGACCTACTCATAGCTGCTTTCGTCCTCCCCCATCCAGCCCCCCCATCCACACACAATAAAAAACAGAGACAGGGCAGTGCCCCCCACGCCGAATACGCACACGTACACTCACACACACACGCCAACCACCCCCACAGACTGAGCCCACCCTCTATTAAAGATCAGAGAGAAGCTGTCTGGTAGTCTGGATGTGAGTGTGGCAGCAGCCATGGTGGGCCATCCATTACCTCGCTGTGACTTTGACTCCCCTCCCGACTCTCCCAGGGTACATGGACGTGGGTGTGATACCTGAGGGGGCACGGGACATCCTGGTAAAGGAAGTGGAGGAGGCAGGTAACTTCCTGGCTCTGAGGAGCGAGACGTCGGAGGAGTACTTCCTCAACGGCAACTTTATCATCCAGTGGAACGGGGAGTATGAGGCCGGCGGGACGACGTTCTACTACGAACGCAGCGGGAACTTGGAGAACCTCACCGCTCCTGGACCCACCAAACAGCCAGTCATGCTCCAGGTAGGCCATCATATTACAGAGGTTTCATGTCTTTGACGAGAGTCGAGGGTATTCATTTTTATAGTTTTCAGTATTCTGAGATTTATAGAAGTAATCAGCAATTTATATTTTCCCTAACCGTCTATGTAGAGTGATTTCAACCAATCAGGGATAGAGAAAAGGACAGACTTCAAGGATAGCCAACCAATCAGAGCATACAAACTTTGCATGTTTTCCAATTCAGCCTATATATTTCTGGTTGAAGGATAAGATAATGATAAAATGTCTCCAAGCAATTAAAAGTAGAAATGTTTCAAAGACACTGGAATCAAATTGAATCAATTGAATATGTTTCATATCAAATATCTAATGTTGACAGTCTAGATAATCTTGAAATGATACTCTACATAATAATTCATGTGGTTGTTCAGTTGCTGTTTCAGGAGAAGAACCCGGGTATAAAGTACGAGTACACCATAAAGAAGACCAAAGAGACAGGAAATGAGATCATCGAACCCATTTACAGGTGGAGACACGGGGCATGGACAGCCTGCAGCACCACCTGTGGCTTAGGTTGGTGTTGCATTTGACAAGAAAAATTCTTGTTCTTTACATTTGTGGTAGTTGGAGGATTTCAGTGACATTTTAGTTCTGATGTGGCCACCTTCTTTCTGACTTCCCCGCCTGTTTTAGGTGAGCAGCACCAGCCTGTGAGGTGTTTTGAGATGGACGTGGGCGTAGTCGATGAGTCTCTGTGTGACCCAGACAGCCGTCCAGAAGACAGACACCGAAAATGCAAGACTGTGGATTGTCCTGCAAGGTCCTTACTCTCCAATGCTCTGTTTTTCTGTCACTGTCAGTACGGTAATGACCTCAAAAGTGAAATGACTGCCTAATCTAGATTTTTCAGTTAGGTGCAAGACTGATATGCTGTGGTTCATTGTAATGACAAGCAGCAAAAATTCAACCAATGAAACTAATTATTTCAATCACTGATATTTTCATCTTTAGGGCTGGGTATGGAACCTCAATATGTTTTTGGTAATGACCTAAATGTGTTTGTAGAATAGCCAAAGCAAGTACCAAAAGCTGGCGTCAATGGTCTGGTCAGATTTATAGTCTTGTTTACTTTGCTGTATTTTAGTTAGGCAAAGTTCTGTGTTTTGAGAACATATAACATTTTAGAAGTTTGGCTTCTTTTGGTAAATGAAAAAAAAGGGTTTTGTAGAAAAACATGTGTTTTCCTCAAAGCAAAATATTCTAAAACATATTGTTTTGGTTTAGGTACCGAAACTCAGGTAACATATTGGCAATAGCATCAAACATTTTCAAACAATACCCAGCCCTGTTCGTTGTTAGATAAAGACGACAACGTTGTTGAAGGTTAATTTTTTGAATGCCATCAAATCACATCTATCAGCAGTCTCTCTTTTATCTTGTCCATCCCCTCTTCCAAGGTGGTGGGTGGGTGGCTGGCAGCAGTGTACAGCCACCTGTGGATCAGAAGGGGTACGGAAGCGAACGGTGCTCTGTGTTCGTACAGTGTCGGGGGAGGAAAGGGTGCTCCACCCCGTCGAGTGCAAGCATCTCCTTAAACCCAAACCTGTGGTGCTGTGCAACAGAGATGTACCCTGTGGACAGGACTGGGCTGTCGGCAACTGGGAAGAAGTACGTTTTTTTCTATTTGACTTTGTTGTTATTCTGTTTTCTTGCTTCTCTGCAGATTTCATCTCTCTGACTTTGGTTTTTTTACCTTTTCTGAATGAATGTATCATTTGTGTTCTTCCTCCTTTGCAGTGCCCAGTCACATGTGGAGGAGGTGTTCGCTCACGTACAGTCACATGTGGACTAGCACCCAAGAAGACCTGCGACCTCGCAACCAAACCTCGGTCCAGATCTCTGTGTGCCCTACAGAGCTGCCCTAACTCAAGTCTTCGTAGGCGACCTGGGCTTCCTCCTAAATACCGCCGCATCTACCCACCTAAGAGCCACCCCGACAAGCATCCTGGTACAACTACCTGGGCTCCCACGAGCACCACAACCACAGCTGCACCCACAGATGCTATCACTGTGAGGAAGAAAACAACCACCAAAGAAACTACAACGGCTTTCATCCCTACCACCACATCCCTTTCAACCCCTGAAAGCACAATCCCTGAAATCATAGACCCAGATGATTATGAGTTCAATGTTAAACTGAGGAAAAATGAGAATAAGAGAGGGAAAGTTTTCCCATCTAAAGCCAGTTCTGCTAAAAAGGACCGAAAAGCAACTGGTGTGGAAAAGGAAAAGGTAGAAGAGAGGGAGGAGGGAGAGGAGGGAAGTACGCCAAATGTGGTGATGTATACCCCAGGATATGATTATGTAGTTGAGGACAGGACAACGGAGGAGGAGGGGATTATTGACCTGGATGCTACCACACCTACATCACTCAAAAATCCTCTTAAATCAACCACACTAACCCCAAATATACTCATCACACCCACTTTACAAACAAGTCCACCTACCATGCACACAACCAAAGCTCCCACCACCACCACCTACACCCCACACACCAGTACTGAAACATGGGCAAGGGCCACTCACCACTATCCCTTCTCCAACCCCCACACCACCCCTCGAGTCAGTCCATACTGGACACACAGGCTTCCCCTCACCACTCCCATGTACAAGGACCACTTAGTCCCACCGAAAGCTGGCTTCCACACAACACAAGCTCCTTCCACAACTGTGAGAAAACCAGTCACCGCCGCAGCATCGCCCCAGCCCACAGTGAAGATAATTAAACTAAAGAAGCCTGCGATGACACCCAAGAAAAACAGTTCTGTCTCTCGTGCTAAAAAGCCCTCTTCCTGGTCCAAAGGCGGTCGCTCCAAGAGCCAAAACCAGCAACCAGAAAATCCCATGAGCAGCTCCTCCAGTGACCAAAGCAACCTGATGGTCAGAAAGCCAGTCAGCATGGATATATTCTGGGTTGTAGGAAACTGGAGCGAGGTGTGTACAGACATTTTCTGACCATATTATCCTACTCTCTAAAGCACCAAACCAGTACATTTGCATGTTTTAGCCCTTTAACTACTGACTTGACATTAATGCTGTCCATTTTCCAAGACATACAAGAACTTTTTAAGATTGTTTTCCCCTTTTCAGGCATGCTATGACTGCTGTGAAATTGAAAGCTTTGAAAATTGACCTGCAAAGACTTCACATAATCACATAATCTATCACAGTGAACATTTTGTTACCTTCTTTTTTTAAAGTTTAAGTTTTAAGTCCTTTTTTTGCATGGAAATTACGTTGCTAGTGGGGGCTGAAAACTCTCTTCAGACGCTTCAATGAAGCTGTCACATCCAGGTTTTGAGCGTTAATTTGGAGATGCCAAAAAGCATTATGTTACCAGAAAACACAGAAGACAAACAATAAGCAAACATGGTTGTTGGGAAAAGTATAATATTAATTTAATAATTTCTTCAATGAAATGATGTTGGAGGATTAGCTAGCTGCGCATTAATGTTCATTGTCTAGTGAAAAGTTATTTCCAATGTCTTCTTGGTGGTGGGAAATCAAATGATGGTTGATTTAGAAAATGGTTACAGGATTTGCTTTTATCAGGCTAAAACATGTAAAACCACAGGCACAGTCCTTTAAGAATTTCTGGTTGTTGTTTTTAAGATCTCTAAAACATCTACTTTACAATATTATTGCCTCACATGTCACTTTAATCAGTCTGTCACACATAAACCCAAGCCGAGTTTTAATCAGAAAATACCCCTCCCTCCCCAGTGTTCAACTACATGTGGGATTGGAGCAATATGGAGGACAGTAGTGTGCAGCTCTCAGAATGATGAGGACTGTGCCAACATGAAGAGACCTGAGCCTGCACGTACATGTCACCTGCAGCCCTGTGCCACCTGGCAAAGTGGCAGCTGGAGCAAGGTGAGTAACGTTAGATTTCCTCCAGTCACTCAATCCAATGCACTTAATACTTAATTATAATTCCACTTATTATCTGTTACTTTTCCAGATGACAAAATGGGTTTGTTTCTGTTGCAGTTCTCACTTGTCATGTATTTGTGAGCCATTGATTGCACTGTGATATTCTCCGCAGTGTCCAGATAGCTGTGCGGTGGTGGGAAGGAGATACCGTGATGTCCAGTGTGTCGATTCTCAGAGTAAACGTGCCCTCAGACCTTTCCACTGTCAAGCTTCGTCCAGCAGACCCCCCAGCACCTTGACTTGCCCCCACAAGCCCTGTATGACCTGGAGTATATCACCATGGGGACCGGTAGGAGCATTATACACATCAAATCGCTATATATTACACTTTTGACCTAATTTCTATAGCTTTAAAGAGTTATACATGTTTATATAAATATACCTCAAGTAGCATCTAGTTAGTTATATATAGTTATATATAACCATAGTTATATAGATAGTTTTGGTTTAATTTGGTTTAAGTTTCATCCTTAATATTTTTGCCACAAGTGTTTTTGTAATTTTTCATTTTAATTTTTTAAACTTTTGATAACTAATCTGCTGTATTTGGGAATGATTTGTGTTTATTTATGTGGATTTCATCCCATTTAGTAACCAGTTTCACCAACGGCCACAATTATTGCAGTTCTGTCGCAAGATCTAGCCTTTACTATATTATATTGAGGGCTGAGGATATTTCGCCTGTGTAGTCACGCCCAACTCCACAAATGTACAAATATTGTCACATTCATGTCCCATATTATACAGATTTTTGTTGCAATCTCAGCAAAAAGCAGATACCTCCCTTAAACCCTTGTGTTTTCCTCAGTGCTCTGGCAGCTGTGGTGAAGGCATCAGGGAGCGGCTGGTGTACTGCCCCGCGCCTCATAGATGCAGCACCACACTGAGGCCAAACAGCACGGAGCCGTGCAACCTAAAGCCCTGCACTCATTGGAAGACTGAGGACTGGGAGGAGGTCTGTAACACATGATTGACATTTCCTCGAGGCATTGAGGGCATTTCTAAAATGTTATTTGCAAAAAATAATTAGGCTGGCAGTTGTAATAGTTACGGAAGTGGACTGATTATCACTCTGTGTGTGTGTTTGTGTGTGTGCGTGTGTGTGTGTGTTTGTGTGTGACTTTGCAGTGCTCTGTGAGTTGTGATGGGGGCCTGCAGCAGCGTGAAGTCAACTGTGTGAGTGAGCGGGATTTGGCTGTAATGCCAAACAGCCTCTGTGAGAAGATTTCCAAACCAGAAACACTCAGGAAGTGCAATATGCAGGAATGCAAGACCAACACAGGTTTGTACGCAAAGCTCAGTCTGTCTGTTTGTCCGGCTTAGTGGAAGCAGACTCACTATCAACACACATATGCAATTTCTATGACATTACAGTATGTCTTTTGTTTTTTGTGACAAACCTCTGGGTTAAAATCCCTCTAAATAAACTTGACCTCACATATTATCTGTATTGCAGTGTTTTGTGGCGTTTGACCTCTGAGTCGTGTTCCTTGTTATGCAGGTCCAGTTTGCAGGAAGAACACCATGTCCTCTCGCTTCTGTGACAAGCTGAAGCTGTTGGGTCGCTGCTCTCTCAGGTCGGTCCAAAGACAGTGTTGTGTCACCTGTGGGTCATAGCCGGGGTTACGCACCCACATATATTACAGTGGACACATCCCAACTACAGTAATGCTTACTGTATCCTCATGCAATACTGGCATAAAGCCACGCCATCCACAGACTCACACGTCCAAACCAAAATGCTAATGACCACAACACTACAACAAACACATCTTAATCAGCACATTCAAACATGGGTCGACTAACATTATGTTATTATTTACATATTTAGGTCTTTGTAACTTTTTCCAGTGAAAAAATTTAGCTTGGAACCATGAAAAAATTTAAAAAGTGAGCAAGAGAACAAGCCAAAACACTGATGATGAATACACATTTGGACTGTTACAAATGTTAGAGCTTAATGTTCATGGAGCCATGTTGAGGTGAGCAGAAATCAGAATAAAAATATTTCTTTTATTAAAACATTTTGATGAAATTATTAACGGGGAAGTTTCTCGTGCTCGAAGACAGTGTGCAAAATCTGCCATAAATTGAATGTGATTTAACTGGTGCAAAGTACAATAATTCATTCAAAACATACTGAACAAAAAACATTAAAAAAAGTACAATTACTAAGTAAAAAAAAATCAAGAAGCACAATTCAAAATATACAAAAGCTCAAGCCAGTACAAGAGCTACTCCTGTATTATATCATAAGGTACAGTATGCATCTTCTTTATTCAGTAAAAAAAAATCAGTTATGACCTACAGTAGGCTACATATCTTTCTGGGCCAAAGGTGCTTTTATAATCAAGGTGCTGATGATTCACAGCTCAACAGTCAAGTTACCAGTTATATTGTTCTTTCAAAGTGAACTGGTGAAAACAGAATGTAAATATCGATTTGATTTTTTTTGTGACCTCTTTATTAAATTGTTAATAGTAATGATAATCTCTGTGTTTTTTACTCATATATTTTGCTTTTTTTTCTGCTTGAATTGTGGTTTTGTTCTCAGAGCTGGCACTGTCTGTTTACATTATTCTGGGTACAAGTTCCCACTTTAGGCCTTTTTTTTTTTTTTGTTACGATTGTCAATGACAATTAAATCAGCTGCAGAACCTGCACAGTTCTGCAGTGGAACCTGTGGTGCTCCTCCTCTGGTGTGACATTGACCAATGAGAAAGAGGTGTTGCAGGTCATCCCTCTCAGGTCCCTCTAAAGATGGTCACTGTGTTTGTATGATGTTGCACAGGTATTACCATTGTCATGCATATGGTACATCACCTTGACTGATTTGTACTTCACACATCTCCATCAATAAATGTGACAATAAAAGATGCTTGCGACAAAACTGCTTTGTAACTGACATGAAATAAAAATTTCTTTGAATATATTTAATGTGTTGGTATGATGCATGTAGGCTAGTCTGGATGATCTCCGCACATCCATCCCAACATTTCTAATATCCATTATCCTGTTCAGGTGTGAAGCCAGGAACCTCCTGGGGTGAAATGAAGTCGATATTGTAATATGCAAGGCCATAGCATTGCTTGAATACCACACTAATAACAGTGTAAATAAGAGCATTATAACATCTGCTTTTGCATCATGGTCTTCTGCTTTATGACCTTTCATGTCAACAAGGTCATTCTCACCTGAGAGTGCCAGATGCTGCTGGATGTGTAACATCAGAATCAGCAGCACCAGGCTCTGTTTCAGGGATCGGGTTCAGCTGGCCCAGATTTCCCAGGCTCCTCTGTGCCAGATAACTTGACACGGGCGGACGCTGGCCCGCTCCATACACCCTGCTGCTATCATTCAAGCCAGAGACCAAGAGTTAGTCAGCAGTAATGGAAGGAGTAACACAATACTGGGTCAATGTGGAGCATAATGTCCTAAAAACCAGCAGTGTGTGTGTGTGTTATCATGACGAAGCAAACACCATCCAATTGTATTACCTAACCCTCTCTCTCATTCTGTTATGTCACTGCGTGTTGCTTCATTTGTGGAGCTGCACAGTGGAAAGAAGCGATTGAGCTCAAAATCAGGAAATGCTGAAAACATCAGCCAACATCTCTGATTCTGACTTCTTAGCAGTGAGGTAATATAAACAAAACTTAGCTTATTTATGATTTAAAAATTCTCAACCACTGTTCTAGACATCTTTATACATTCCCTAACTGAATCCTGGATGATTAAGAGTAGACAGAGAGCAGAGCTGGATGAAAAATGAAGGTATTTTTCATAAAATAATTGAAAATTTGAAAATATTTTCATCTTTACTCATCAACACATCACTAAAGTGTGGATGTCAGTGTAACAAACAGTGGCTTACCTGGTGCAGCTCAATTTAATCTGCTTTCAAAACAACATAAGTAGCTGATGACTGGTTATTCTCTAAAAAGGGCAAACGTGGCCATAAAATTACTCTTCACAGCTTGTGCAACAACAGCAACAGTGTTCCAAAGCCAAACAATTGTGGTTTTGGATTTCAATAGTCAAATGTTTACTTCATTATTGGTAGATTTTCCAGACTTTCTCTGCACAGTGCCAACAGTAGCAAACAGATGTTGCCTCCAAAGCTTTAGGACATATTCCAACAATGGTTAGAGCATGCCTGGCAGGTCAGTGGTAAATACAAAATGCCAAGATATGACATTTGTCTAACTGTTTGGCTTTCAGGTGTGTATTCTTGTTATAGCAGCACTGAGTAGGTGTGTTCCACTTGGTTTTCAAAACAATTATTATAAAAGTGTCTATTTAGTTGTTTTTGACTAAGAAGTACTCGGACGATTTCCATTTTCAATTTGGATTTTCAAGAAAACCAAACCACCAGATTGCTATAGTGCAGGTTGAGCGCAGTGAGCATAGAGAATGAGAAAGAGCACAATGCAAAACTCTCATTTGTGGGCAAATAAACTATTTAAATTACAGTATATATTATCCCACCTAGTTTGGTCTGATTATTACAATCCATGATATATTTTGATACCTTTTTAATTATTGCTATAGCTTTATTGCTATATGTCGTGTGCATCAAGGTATTTGATGCTTATTATTAGGGGTGATATCACTTTATGTTATTTTATATCACAATATCAATAAATATTGTGATATGATACATTTTCTGGAAAACCAATTGAGAAATTGTTAATGGATAAAATAACTAGACAGGAATGTCTGCTTTTGGCTAATCTAGCAAATTAAATACCTGACAAAACATGGTACTTAATCACATTGATGCAAAAATATTAGAAATCCACTATTGCCATAAAGCAGTCCTGCTCATTGATTTGCAACTTTGCCTGCTAAGCCTAAAACACCCAGACCACGTTATAAACAGTACGGCAAAATTCCTGATGGTTGACAAATGTATATTCTCTCATAGTATATTTCGTCATATATTGCCTATCGTTATACTCATTAGAGTAAAAAGTTTGGTTGTAAAATGTACTGCATTGTCATGTCACATTGCTCCGAGAAAGACAGGGGACAGTTCAGTGCGGATCAGCTGATCCAGTGTCTGACCTGTAAGTAAATTCCTCTGCCCTGCTGAAACTGACACTCAGCAGAGGAGGATGATGTAAGTGCCTGTTCAGGACGGAGAAGATAACATGACAAACATCAATTGATCACCAAAAAGCAGGAAACAGCAACCTCATCTTGTAGGTTACCAGACACCCCCCAACACAATGGCCAGGAACATATTAAATATTTACATTTGATGACCAACAGAAAAAAAAGAGGCCTCCGGTATGAGCCGAGCACATGTTTGCAAGTGATGTTGGAACATGAGGTAACACATTTTCCTGTGATCTATGAAAAGCTTTAAAGTACCATTAAAGGAGAATGTTACTTTAATCTGGTGGCTTACCCCTCAAATCCCAGTGTAAACCCACAGAAAGGCTCGAAGAAGAAGGCAGCGGAACGTAATCCATGCACCAACTGGCTGTTGGTTTGGAGGAAGAAGTCCAGTCTGGTGGCTCTCATCTGGACCCCATCAGGTTGCATGTCCCCAGGCAGTCAGACTGGCATCCTTGTACCAGGCCTGTTCCTTTATTAAAGCCTCGGCCTCCTCTGACCCAGCACAAACAGAGCGGGCCCCAGGGAACGCAGACAGACACACACATGGTTCCCATAGGTCAGTTTGGTTGTTTGTGAGTTGTGCGTTTGACTCCCTCATAGACCACATATGGATTTGAGCTAAAGTAACTCGGAGTGAGGTGCTTTTCTTCGTAAAACATCTGCTTAATGATAGTGTACCAAAAGGGAGGGGCCAATATACTCACAATGAGGCCAAGCAAAATCAGAGACACATGACATGAATAAGGTGAATTTCCACAGTTCAACTTGCTAATGTGATACAGTATGTTGCGCAGACAGAGCAGCAGATTGCATGGTACTCGGTGCTGCATCCACCTGCTGCCACAAGGATCAGGATTAAGCAAATAATAATAACGTTAAATTGGATATGGATTCACTTGGTATGTTACACTTAAACCTCAGATGTGAGGTTCTGCTTGCAAAATGCCTTCTATGTTAGATCACCAAATAATGGATGCTGTTGAAACAGAGTGGGACCTCACCAATTACCACTTCTACTTTGACTAAAAATGGGTACTTTGTTTCTGTGATGCCGTTCAGCAACCTTGACAATAAGTCAGTGAAATTTATTGTTATAGTGCCTTTTATAACCAGGGTTACAATGTGCCTCACAGATGCACACAAAATACAATTCCATAAAACACAAAAAGAATTTCAGATAATGGTCAAATCTTCACTTGCATTTTTAAAAAATGCATAAAACCATTGTACAGCCTCTTAGAGTAACAATCCGAGCCTGTCAGTGGCAAAAACAAGCACTTTTAGTGGACGTACTTTGATGGGCGCAGTTGCCCACAAAGCCCGTTTCGTGGCTGCCGGCTGAAGCTATCTATTGGACTAATTCCAAAACTTTTTGTAGCTATTAGTCATTTAGACACAAAAATATGTCAAAATAGGGCCCAGGTTTAAAAATACCAGAATTACCCTTTAAGGTCAGCACTGTAACAGTGTCTGAATATATATAAGTCTGAATATAACACAAGAAACACCTGATGGTTTTACTACTTTGTCAAAGACAAATGTGGAAAAACAAGAGTTTGCTTTTGTGAAACTTACATTACACACTACAAGGAATAAAAGGAATTTTTCCATGTGTTTCGCCTTGATTCATTTTTCTTTTTGGCAATTGGCACTGTGAAATCACTTCTCCACTGACGCGTATCAATTTCCGGTATTTGACTTTTCATTGCCTTTATTGTAATGATGTTTTTGTTTTTGAGAAAAGCGTAAGAACCCAGCTAGAGCCACAGCCTGTAGGGGGGGATCAGAAGCACATTTGTCTGTTCTATTGCCTATTGTTTTGAACTTTGAAATGCAATTCAGGGAGATAGATCTATAAAGATACGCTAAATGCTAAAGCTGTAGAGCAGGGAGGGGGATGAGACCATCTGCTGACCCTGCAAATCTCACTTATATTGCGTCTACGAGAAAAAACACAGGCACGATTATGCTTACAAAGACTTACAAAAGCTCCTTGGCTTCTACAGAAACCCTCCAAATGTTGCGAGTCTGTCAGCATCTTTGCAGGCCTACATCCCTCTGAGGCACCTACAGAGGACATTACTGTCTTAGTTGAAAGAACACTAAGAGCTCAGGGTATATCTGTACAGTTTTAGACTCTTTAGTCTCTGAACCCCAATCTGAGAATCTGACACATGCCTTCGATGTGAAATCATTTCAAATGCAATCCTGATGTATTAAACTGAGTGTAACACACTGCTTCGAGCTGTCAGGTGAGGAATGCTACAGTATTTTAGCTCTCAGAGTGCTTATGGAAAGTATAGAGTTTTAGAATATAAATGTCCAGTTAAAAGAGAATACACTCCAAGAATACAGATCACAACATGTCCACCATAACAGTGTATTTAATCTAGTATTTATCCCAAAATATTATATTCTTTTAACATGTTTCATACATTTTCTTTGCCCAGGGGGACACTGTCTTGATCTAAGATGTTAGATGTTATTTCAAGATGTTGCCACTTAAATTACTTTGAAAAATCAAAGTGCACTAGAAATTGGTCAAAGTATTTAACCTCAGTGGGAGATTTTTAAGAAGAGAAATAAAATACAATTATTCCACTAGATTAAATGACTTAAAATGGACATTTGGTACTACTGCGTTATATTTACAATACAAGTAGAGAGGTTGCAGACAAACGGAAGACTATAATATGTAAAATTAGGAAGGAAAAACCCACATTGTTTTTATTTAACCACAACATGTTAAAGAAGAAGTTATAAACCTTGAATATAGTTAAAGAAATGTACATTCAAATTTCAGTGGTGGAAGAAGTATTCAGATATTTTACTTGAGTAACAGTAACAATACTACAGTGTAGAAAATACTCTGTTACAAGTAAAAGTCCTGCATTCAAACTCTTACTTATGTTAAAGTACAAAAGTATTAGTATCTAAATATACTTAAAATACTCAGTCATATATATTATATTACTGGATTATAATTAGTGATGCATTAATGTGTTTAATGTTACAGCTGGTGAAGGTGGAGCTAATTTTAATTATTTTATATGCTGCTGGGTAGCTTAACCTATAATAATATATTATAATTTATTAGTTGATTTATATTTTAAATTAATAAAATAAATCTGCAAATGAAACTAAAGCTATCAAATAAATGTAGTGAGGTAGAAATAAATGGAAATACTCAAGTAAAGTACATGCACCTCAAAATTATACTTAAGTACAGTACTTGAGAAAATGTACTTGGTTACATTCCACCACTGTCAAATTTAGATTAAATAATGCATGGTGGACCAGTCCAATACCATTTAGATTAGATGGAGGCCATTTTAAGTGATGCAAATACATTTGGAAAAACTATTGCTCCACTATTATTGCTGCAACAATAATCAATATAAATGATGCCTGCTCCTCCCAGCTCTGTTTCCTCTGCACTGATTCGGGTTATCACAGTGGGAGGGGACACCACAAAGGAAGCGCTGATAAGATTGCTTTGTTTGTTTGTATCCCCAGATACAGACTTAAGACCAGACTGCTGCTCTGGCCGTAGATCGTTGACAGACATTAAAGCAGGCACTAAAAACTAGGACTCAAGGGAAGGAAAGCGGGGAACAGGACAGACCCGGACATTAAAGACACGAGGATCAGGGAGAATAGATAAGACTGCCAGCACAAGTTTTGTTTATCACAGTGGATTGTTAAAAATGTCACTATATGGTCCTTGATCATTGCTATCATCTTAATAAGCTACAAATTTTCTTACTGGTATTGTGTTGCAGCCCTCTTTGCACAAAACTTATCTTCTAACTCTGCTTCTCCACACCTCCTCATGTGTGATAGGTGTTGATTTAATAAGGAAAATCAATAAAACCAATAAGAGAAGTTTTTATCTGGATTTGCCTCATCAGTGTACTCTGTGAGAACAGTGACCATCCCTAATATTTTGCACAATAATTGCGCATACTGTACATTGTTGTCTAGTCCGCTATGGCATTGTCCATCCTGCGCTTGCCTTGCCTTGAGGAGCAAATGATGCATGAGAGTCTCATTGGCGGAGGGCCACTCAGACACCTGAGTCACAGAGGAAGGCGGAGGTCTGGTGAGTGAAACTGGAGAGCTTCATTGCATTACAGCGCTGCAGGAGAGATAACACACTACGATAAAGTGCCTTGAGGGAAAGAGAGAGGCCTTAGCAAGATGGCAGTGATAAGCCAGCATCCAGAGTGGAACCGGCAATAGTAACTTAATATGATTTTTATCTGAAGAGATAGAGAAGGATGGCCTCTTGTCAGGATTATCACGTCTTAATGAGTAATAAGTGGGTCCATTTCAATTTGTCATACTTATCCCCTTCACAAGCAACCATACAGGCACATGTGTGTATTGGATAACAAAACTTATCATGACATACTGAGTGGAAAATACAACTTGACCCCATTTTTTGCAACCATACACAATAAAAACAAGACCACTCTTTGATTATTCAATAAAGCCATCATCAGCATCTGTAGCTGTGGGGACTGATCCAATACCAGACAGGACTTCTTCCTGCCCTGATGCATTTACTCATATAAACCCTGCTATCACCTCTCCCCCATTCTCATAAGTTAGATTTGCTTGTATGTAGGCATGCACACACACACACAAACACACACACACATGCAGAGCAGTACTTGCTCCCATATGTGAGAGGGGAAGTGGAGTAAAGGAGGGAGGGATCAAATAACTAACAGAGTCACACAGCTACACACAACAAAAACACACAGGCATTTTCTGTGATCACCCATCAGGTGAGGAGATCACACCAGGAATCCTCATATCAAGGACCTAACGGACAGGAGGCGAACAACTCTGACTCAACCCTGAGACAGAGAGAAAGACCTCCCCCAGACCGTTACCTCGATGCTGTATGAAGGTGGAGTCATTTGGGGGTAGAGAGAGAGAGAGAGAGGGAGAGAGATGAGGAGAGAGAGCGAGAGGAGCAGGGCAACAGAAGAAGACAGATGGATTATCTGACATGCGCCTGGATTGACCAACGTTCCTCTTTAAGTCTTGAATCCCGTTTTTCCCCCTCAGAGTGAAACCTGAAAATGCTTTCCTGCACATGTGGAGTGTAGCAGCTATCGGACAGGTAGATTGTGTGGTGCACCTTTTTTTGATTTCACTGGAACTAAGGAATTTTACACATGGCAAACTTTCTACCTGGATATCAGTGAACTTTACATTTTTGGATTTTTTTTTTTTCTTTTCTCTTCTTTTTTTCTTAAATTGAGCAACTGCCTGGAAATACAAGCGTCACACTGGAGCAGCCAAGAACAATAGTCAAAATTTCACAAACAATTTAGAAAGAATTAGAAAACGGAAGGAAAGTGGGGGAAAAAAACAGGTTTGTTACTGGAAACACACTCATAGTAATTGGTGTATTTTTTTTTACGTAGTGTTTGTTCATTCAGACCTATTTATTTTCCAAAACAAACTTGGACTGCAGACTTTCTGATCATCAGCCTAAAACCTTTCAACAGCGGAGAAGAGAACTCAGTGGAATATCAGCGTGAAACTCAGTGACTTGTTGAACAGTTATTTTACTATCCAAAATTATTCAGGGAAATCTAAGAATTTCATACAGGTGCTAAATAATCTGGACTCTGCAGGGGGACCATCTCGCTCAGTCTGGACTGTGGAGGGCTCCCCTCCCTGCCCTCCCAGCCTATCCTCGCCCCCAGCAGCATGTCCCAGGCTCTGAGGCTGCCTCTAGTCCTCCACACAGCACACTACCATGATCAGATGGGCTGCTGGAGGGAGTAAGGCTGCCTCTGCCTCGTCCTGCTCCAGGGCTGGGTTAGGGGCTCGTTCTGGTTCTGGGACCAGCTCCAGACTTAGGTCATCAACACTGCTTTCCTCCCTGTCTTTGCCTCTCCTGGTTGCCCTGGTGGTTTTCTCCTTCTCACTACCCGGGGCGACCTGCCACCAGCACCGCAGCGACAGACTGAGGCTCGCCAACCCACGAACTCTCAGGGTTCCACTGAACATTTCTGAGACTGAGGTCGTCTCTAGGCCCAGGGCCACTGAGGGCCCCCTGGGTCGGACTGGGGGACCGCAGGGTAGGCATGTGCGCAGCTACAATCATCTCCAAGGGGACATACGGAGGAGGAAGCTGTTCTCTTTCCAGAAGTTTTTCCTGAGGATCGATAGGAATGGAAAGGTCAATGGAACCAAGAGCAAGGATGACCCCCTCAGTAAGTAACTCACTGAGTAGATTAATGTACAAAAGTAGACAAAAAAGATAGAATCAGACCCCAAAGATGATCTCTGCGGTGGCTGCAAAAGTTAAAAGTGACCCGAACCTAAACGTTGAGCTAAAACTTGTCAGTCAGTGTAAAATCATGGCTTTTAACCTCTGCAACCAAAACTTCTGACCTTGTTTGGATTTCAAGGCATTAGTGTATTACTCATAACAAAAAGCACCTGTTGATTGCTTTAAGTCAGGGACATTTCTGGCACTAAGAAACCCTCTTAAATGTTTGATTATTCCTAATTTGAGAAATTAGGTGTTCATTCTTTGAGAAAAAAAATCTTGTCTTACCCAAAAAAAGTTACATAACACCAACACAAATATATAAATTGGATATATAAACATATAACTTGGTGTAAACATTGAATTTAAATAAAAAAACAAATTCTTCTGTCATTTCCAGAGACTGCCGGCCAGCCTGCCCATTGGTTGGTAGTTTGAATGAAGCAATCCCCGATTAGAGTCGTCTTTTTGTTTTAAACCAGACATCCCACTGATATCTCTCCTGTCCAAACACTCAGCACAATGATGGTAGCTCTCAGAAGGCTTAAAAAGGAGCAGGGGCAGATAACCCGACCACTATCAGGCAGTCTTCACAGCCCAGGGTAAACAGCACTGATAACAACCACAGAAGAACAGGACTTTGGGGTTGTGTGTGTAGGATATGGATGTCAGTCTCATTGATGCTTTTAGACTCTTTCTGCCTCTCTGTGTCTGTGTGTCTCTCACTCTCCCACTCAGATTGCACGCCTCGGAGAAACACGTCTTTAAAGTGATTACATGTTGTATGTTTCGCCATATCAGTCAGTAAAATAGCATTCTCATTAGTCTCCCAGCATTCCCACCGAGCTACGTGTGTGTGCCTATCAGCCAGCGGGCACTCACATGCTCCAGTGGGTGTGTGATCATATAGCAGCCGACGACGACACATGTGCTCATTTATTACTGACACACATATGCATCGCTCTCCTTCTCACATGCTCTTTCTCTCTGTCCCCCAACCCCATAGTGAGCATATATGGAACCTTTTAATGTTCCTCTTGGGAGAGCTAAACCACACATTCAATCAAAGTGACTTAGGGGAAATGGCACGGGGAGCCAGAATGTCAGGGGAGATGTTTGTTTTGACAAGGTCACGACAGAGGCAACTTTATTTACTGACCGTATTACATCGTGATGCCTTTACTGCCGCCTTTGTCAGTGGTTTCTTTAAAGTCGTAAAACTGAAGTGGCGTAAGGAAGTTTGACTCAGTTTATCATAATATTGGTGTGTGAATCCACCCTAAACTTTATGTATGTTTGGAAGACGATTTATCCCTCTGTCTTCTTTTTTTTTATTGACTCAAACTTTTTTTTAGGAGCGTGTTGCCTTTTTCCAAAGTCCGTTTGAGTTAGTCCAGATTGAGCGTTGGGGAGAGAGGTGAAAGGGAGCACAGGGGACTCTCTAGAGGTACAAGTTCATGAATGACATGGCTGAACATCATTGTGGCCACATCAAAGCCGTGCGTCTTCAGTATCAATGGTGGTGCCATCAAAAAGCTGTGTCCTGAGGGGGTCTGGGGACACTGTGTGTGGATTATGTGCCCTTGTATCAGGTTCTCACGGTAAAGGATACTACACAACAGCAGCTTCAGTCTTTCCTCTGGCCCCTGGGGCTAGACATGATCCCAGGGCTGACGTCCTTTGTAGACCCTCGATGGTCCCTTGAAGTGACAAAATATCAAGTTTTTTTGCGATGAGTGGAAGTGGAGCCAGAAGTGGCGAGGCAAAGACACACTGCGTTCAAATTGTACGACAGATGAATTCATATATTCATCATGCTTTGTCTAAGAGGTGTGTGAGATGTGGAGGCTTTGGTTTTTGGGTGCTGCCTGTGGCCCTGCGAGGACCCGGCTCACTGTCTGTTAAAGAGCCAGTATCCAGCCTCCCACAGATTTATGGGGATGCCAGCGCAAAACTGTCCCACATGGCTTTCCAACCCGCTGGGAGTCTGTGCTGAGGTTACAGAGAGGCAGAGAGAAAGGGAGGGAGATTATGTTAAAGTCAGCTAAGTAGCTATCTGCATGGCCTAAGTATGCAATTAAACTATCTATGATTCACAGCTGAGTTCTCTTAAATTTATAGAAAACTAGCAGCTCTGAGTGACTAGTGAAATATTGCTAAATAAGACTCAGGCAAAAGCTTTGGCGGTAAAATCGTTTGGTTAATTATCCACGGCTGTGATGGTGTGAGAGGGCGAGCCTGTCAAGACTGTGTGTGTGTGTGTGTGTGTGTGTAAATGTCTGTGTGTATTTGCGTCGGGCCACCAGTTGTGTTTCTGTGCTGTAGGGGCCAGGCCATGTGTGCAAGATGCGTCTGGACATGGCTCAAGAAGTGTGTGTGTATATAGTATATGTGAATGTGTGTGTAAGTGTGTGTCTTTGTGCTCATTCATCTCCTTTAATCAAAGCAGTGGCCTTTTGCGTGGGAAAAAAACAGATGGTGTTCTTATGGAGGTTTGAGGAGAGAGATGTATAGCTTTTCTCTGAGGTGGGGAGGAGGATGGATACCCCTTCTATGTAAATACACTCAGTGTGGTCCTTATCAAGTGTTATTACTATATATCCTGATTTACGCCTCACTCCACACCATTTTTCTGCATGGGAATGGCACCAATCAAAATGTACTTACTAACTTATCTGTCCAAATGGTATTTTGTGCAGCCCCTGAACATTAATCTTTAAAAAAGGAGCAAAGTAAGAGTGAGAAAGAATAACAATACAAGCTGCAAAGCACATGGTTTTTGGCATCCCACTGTGGAAAAACCACCTTTAATTCTCACTGGCGTTGTGTGCCTCCATTCCACAACCAACGCACCATTTACTGTTGTAACTCCAAACAGAGCGTATCAAATAAGCCACACATTAGGAAAAAGCAACCAGCATGTAAAAGAAAAACTGCTGTCTCCCCACTTAAACAGCTGAACCTGGCTGGCTGACTTTAGGCTACGTTTTACATTTGTGGTTTCTAAAATTTACCCCACACAAAGCATTGTTGTCACATTTAAGGCTTAATATTGTGATCTGGAGGAAGCTAAATTAAGAGCATGTTTTCTGTTATGGCATTTTCCCATACTCGCAGCCATACACTCATTACTCTCCACTTGTGGGCCAAACTAAGCATTCGGCAGTGAACAGTGAATGGAGATTTTGTAGTTTCACAGCCAGGTTGAGTGTGCAAGTTGTGTGCAAGTGCACATTCACCTGCTGCAATATTAACTGTGTGTGTGTGTGTGTGTGTGTGTGTGTGTGTATACAACCTGTCTCGCCCCTGCCTCCGGTGGCTGACTTTGATCAGTGATCATTACAGCCTTACTAATCCTCACTCCACCCCCAGTCTCACTGTCATGGCTCCTCTGTCCTCCTCTGTTCTCCTTCCTTTCATCCCTCCCATGTTTACAGAGCAGCCAGAGACTGCCATAGATTGTCTTACATCCTCACTCCATACCCGACACCCGATCCCATACAGAAACCAGCTCCTCTCAGATCTTCAATGGCCGTTGTGTCACAGTCCCCACCACCGCCTTGCCGCTTCAGACCTCACTGCCCCGAGGTGCCACTGTTTGAACTAGAAACTGATACAGGCAAGACCTCACGGACGAGGAGAGAAGCTGCTGTATTTTTAAGAGAGGGATTGTTCTTTGGGGGCACACCTGCATCCTCCACTGTCAACTCATGTACGAGGCTGGCAGCTTCAGAGGGCCCCCCAGCCACCGGAGAGTGGGTCTGACAGTAGAGCAGGCTGCCACACAAACAGTCATCAGACAGAGGAGGGGCTGCTGATCTGATCAAAGGATGTCGTCGACTCTCTGGAGTTCACACCCCCACGCTGAAGTGTGTGTCTGAATGTGTGTGTGCGTACACATATGTGTGCTTATCGGGATAAAATAACGACAGCTCACAGGAAGTGGGGAAAGGAAGTCAGGGAGGGAGGCATGAAATCAAACATGCCATGGGAACCGGGGAGGTTCACTCACACACACGCACACACACACCAGCATAAGACGAGACAAGTGGGTTCTGTGGTCAAAGGACACATTGGGAAGTTATATCTCTCGGACCTCTGATACTGAGACCACACAAATAACCACAGCTGTCTGCGGCAAAAGCATGCCCTTGTTAACTGAGGTATAAATTAGCCCCTCTAATAGCCTGAATTACTTGTATAAGGACTTGGAAACCTAAATACCAAACAGAACATAAACAACCTGAGAATCTCTGCGGTATACACCTATTAATTTTCAAACTAAATGGCCTGCGCAGCTGGAATCTGTTACACAGGTGTAGGTTGTAAAGTAGCTTTATAATATCACTCAAATGATAAATGTGCTCAAAGAATAATTGTGACCTTACACAGAATTCCCACACTGTGTGTTCCCACATGTAAAGCCCTGAAATGAGCATGCAATATGTTGTTACTCTCACCAATGTCTGTAAAAATGTATGGATTTATCCCAGGCTGTATCTAGACTCTCAAGTGGTTGGCCTGTGACTGCTGAGTGTCAATTGTTCTATATTCTTATCTATAGCAACTATGAGTCAGGAAAACACTTTATCACCTTTACTTCCTCTGTCCTTCTCTGTCACTTCAGCTCAAACAGCTAAGAAACATATTCTTGAAATATCATTTTACTTGCACAAATGACGTAGGAGCTCTTATGCTCACTCTGAATGTTGACACATATTGATATAACCGTCTTTTTGCTGAATCCTAGGTATTCTGGAAATCACATCAGTGGACGTGGGAGTGGTGGCCATCAAAGGGCTGAACAGCAACTACTATCTGGCTATCAGCAGGAAGGGAGAGCTGTACGGAGCGGTTAGTATCCGGGTCAGGGGTCAATCTGAACACTCCAGAGAGAGAGATAGTGTTAGATTCTTCTGTCCTTATCAAAGTCCTGTCCTTATCTTTACTTCTCTAACTGCTGGGTCTACTCTGAATCACAACCAGGCCAGTGCACACACGTGAACCTCCAGGGGAACTGTGCAATTTTCAAAATGCATACTAGTTTCTACACAAGCATGCAAAGCAAAACATGCAATGTAGATTAAGGAGTGGTATATAAACAAGGTACCATGTGCAGCCACAATGGATTTGCAAAAGAAAAATTATCTGTGTTTTGCCTTAACCTCACACGTCGGGGTTGTAACACTGAAACATGATACCTACTGTTTTTCCAGAGAGAGTTTGGTGTCGACTGCACCCTGAAGGAGCGGATTGAGGAGAACGGCTACAACACGTATGCATCAGCTGAGTGGAGGAACAAGAAGCGGCAGATGTTTGTGGGTCTGAATGTCCACGGGAAGCCGCTGAGAGGGAAGAAAACCCGCCGGAAGAACACAGCCACCCACTTCCTTCCAATTATGGTGTGAATTGGAGAACTCAACTGGAGAAGGAGGATATGCAGCACTGGACAGAGAGGTTTTCAATACTGAAAAAAGCTGTAAAATAAAGACATTCACTGAGAAATCCCTCATTTGGAAACAAGGCACTAACACTGTTACACAAAAATATGTCTCTGCTCCTGACTTTGACTGAGATCATGTACTTTATTTGGTGGGAGAAGATGATATCTGTGTTTTCTGTGGCACGGGAATCAATATTTATCCTTTTTTCTGTGCCAAACAGTTTGCAACTGGAGTACGTCTGTAATGTGGACAACACAGAGATGCAGAAGTGTCTCAAGATGTTATTTATAATCCATATTCTCCTGTGAGACACCAGATAATCCACAGCATAAAGGGGAGAGATAAAAAATGGATAAGATGAGGGAATTTATCGGTCAGTTTATCATGACAGCATTAAATAATAGAGGATACAACACATTTAAAGCAAATGTTTGATACTTAACCACTGTGTTTTGACTGTATTGTAATGATTTATTTATTTTGTGAAATATTTAACTGGAGGGGAACACTTACAAGGCAAGCATTCCTTTGCATTCTTTACTTTTTATAGGAACTCTATTATGTGAAAATAAAATACCATTTTCTCCTCTGCAATGCAGTTGTCTTACTTCCTCAATGCACCAAAAACTGACTTTACTAAGTTAAAAGCTAAGTTTTCTCTCACAAGTAGTGAGAAACCCTGGTGAACGTTCAGGTCATGGTAAGTCTATTCTTATCTGGCTCTCCGAGGTACGAAGGGACAAAAGGCAACTATTAATGCCTAGCCAGATATTCCATGTGGCAACCATTGCACTAATGATTAGTTCCCAAACAAACGGGAAACACACAGACCGACCACAACAAAATGGGAGGGAGGTTGACATCATTTCCTAATATCACCCCATTACTGTGGAGCTGCAACATTCCCCGATTGCAGGAGAGCTTGAACAGTAAAGATAGCTGCTAAAGCACCTGCTGATAATAATAGCAAAGTCATGATTGTCATGTTGGTCTGCATCACTGCTGCCAGTAGGTTTCTGAAGGGCCTTGGAAGACGATCTGAACGTGTGTGGAGGCAGAAATGTGAATGAGGGAGAGAGAGAGAGAGATGACCTGTGTCTGACCACCCACTTCCCTCAGTAATCATCTACAAACACACTAATCAATGACAGCTGCCTTGATGCCAGATCAAAAGACCACGGGGAGAACATTAACACCACAGGCTTCCGCCTCTCTGAACATCCATCTCAGCAAAGGCATGAAAAATTGTGAGAGTAGACTAAGACAGGAAGGTGAGAGACAGACTGTAAGAGACTCTGGCCATTGTCTTCATTCCCAAATTCATCCAAGTTGGCCCGTGACTCTAGATTGGAGGGAGCAAAAACAACAAAAGCGATCTGAGCTATAGGAATCCAGAGCACAGGAAAGCATTTGCTTTAAGCTGAAGTATATTGTCCTTTAATAGTCGTTTAAGGAATCACCGCAACGAATGTTTAATACAGAGGAATGCTGCAGTGCATTCCACCATGACAGTCAGGGCCAATGGCAACATATGGAATACTATTTCATAACCATTTCTGCACCGTACACAGCACTGTATATTACATTTTCTCTGCTCTCTCAAGTGATTGTGCAATATGTTGTGGCTGTTGTGCTTCTGAGGCCAGATTCTGAACAGTGTCTTGAGGATAAACCTGTAGATGTTATCTAAGAAGTAAGATTAGGAAGTTCAACTAAGGGCTGTTGGGTGCAATTTCTGAATGAATTTAAATGGAATAATTTAGAAGGATTTTCTTTGAAGTCTGGCACAAGACTTCATGTGTTTCAGAAATGTTTAGATTTTTGTTTTATTTATATTATTATTTATTTTCTATTAAGGACTAAAGTTATAAAAAAAGAATAGACAATAGGAAAGTTAATTTTGTATCAGGTATGAAACTACAGCACATACAGTACTGAGGAAACTACTGCACTTTTTTGCATTTAAAACCTGTGGTGATGAGTATGTGCATGACCCCCCTTGAACACACATCCAAGTCATTTGTCATCTTGTGCATTCCTTGTGCAGACTGACTTGTGAATGTTTGAACTCCCCTCCAAGACACTGGCATGGGGAGAAAAACAGCAATAACAGAAAATAGGGGCAGTAATCTTTTATCAAAGTGGGTCTCCGCATTTCTGGCACGGGAATTCTCTGTGGCATAATGTGATCCAGCTTTGGGAAACAAGTGGAAAATGACTGGAGGCTAAAACAACTAATGAATACTTACACTGAGAGGTCTGGTGCAACACATGTTTGTAGTGGGCAGCTACTGAGTGAGCTCGGGGAGAGAGGCACTTCTGAGGGGTTGCACCGGTCCAGAATCTTCTCTGTGATGCATAAATGTATGTTTGAAATATCAGTTAAATGTAATTACCCACCCCTTGGTGCTTTGGCAAATATTTTAGATCAATATGAAAGTATTTAACCCACTCAGCCACACATACGCTTTAACAGGTCCATCATTATGCATTCCTGTTGTGCAGACAAACCCACAAACAGGGCAGTAGCTAACATTGCAGACACTGAGGTCATGTCCTAAATATTTTTTCTGGAACTTTCTGGTGATTTTACACAACCTAAGCAGCAGTAACATAAAATCTAAAAATTCATACAGGGGTTTTAATTTGTTTTTCTAAATGTGACTGTGACTGAAGGCAAAACAAGTTAAACTAAATTAAAATCAAGAGATTTAGCATTTCTCTGCCAGAATTCCTGGCAGTGTATAGACTATTTTGAAACAGCATTTAGACAGATCATGCAGCAGATACAATTTATAAATATATGTTGAATTAATAAATATAAGGTAAAAAATAATTAAATTAAATTAATATACTTATTTCTTTATAAAAATACCCAAAATACTTGAGCTACTTTATACTTCTATACCACTACATTTCAGGGAGAAATATTGTACTTTTTAATCCACTGCATTTTAAATAAAATCATTTTATAATATAACTGTCATAATGTCCAATAATCCAATGTATAATAATATAACGCTCACAGGGGCCAGTTTTTTTGCATGGCGAATGCTTTAACTTTTGATACTTTAAGTACATTTTTCTACTAATATTTCTGTACTTTTAGGGACTGTACAAAATTTTTAGGATGGAGAGGGAGACTTATATTTATTTATCTTATATTTTGTTTTATATAAAAGCAAGACCTTCCCCAGCGCTATTATTTTCATTGGACCCTGGATTAATTTTTTTAACAATAAATCTCAAAATGGAAGAATGAATCTGGAAGGGGAAAAAGTTATAGACTACCCTCCCTGCCAGCATGAAGAAAGAAAAAGTACACCCCCTCTTTACCTGACCACCTCTCCCCCCTAATACTTTTTGTGCAGTACTTGAGTAACAAAATACATGACTTTTACCATTAAAGGAATGTGTATGCACATTATTATATTGTGATTTGTCTACATTTACTTAATCTGAATACTCTTACTACCACTAATGACACCGTGCTGTATTTTGAGGCTGCACCGTACACCATTTATGGCTGAGTTTCTACTCCACGACAGTAGAGGGAACCAGTTTTATTTTGGTACCAAACACTGTCAATGGAAAATCAATGGCAGCAAGTTTGTTATTAAAGGAAGTGGCCAAAAAAGTTGTGGGAAAAGGAAAAGCCATCATGCAAGAGAGATAGGGCGGGTTTTGTTGTGCTAAAACACAAACATACGCAAAAGAAAAAGCAGTTGGTACGGCGAGCAGCATTTCTTCATCTTTTTCTGATGCTGTTTTGAGAGTCGAGGCTGACAAACAAGCAGTCATGAACGAGAGTTTCGACCGAGCTCCCGGAGCTGGGAGGACCCGAAATCTTCCAGCAGAGCCCGGGCTCGTGGGTACCGCCGAGGATGGTGACACCAAAACCACGCTTTTTAACCAAAGGGAGCCGTTGAGACAGCCGCGAACATCCCCGCCTTTTGCCGAGAACAACATTAGCACGGCCAACGACATGGGCGGAGGAGGTAGGAAACTGTCAACTATCACTGAGCTAAGTTAGCTAACGTTAGCTACTTTCAGAATCGATTTCATGTAACGTTAGCGTTAAATGCCACTCGCTGACATGGTCGCTGAAGGCCAAATCTGTGTTTGCCTGGAATTAAAAGTAGCTACAAAATTTCCCTCGGCTGACAGATTCTTTGAGAAGCGTAGGGGGTTGGGCTGCTCGTTTAACCTGATCTAAATCTGGAGCTGTCATTAGCTAGCTTAGCTGCTAAATACCATTAATGTTAGCTAACGTTAGCATTTTGGCGTTGCGACATGCACCTGTTGGATTGTTATTTCATGTGAGGTAACGCAGTATCTAAATAAAGCCCCCACTCATATATCACATAGTCGACTAGTTTCGTGCCACAGTTAAGGCTGTCTTGCCCAGCTAAAATTTGAGTTTGTAGAGCTAACATTCGCTTTAGCTAACCCAACGTTACGTTGAGTTAGCAACACAGAGCAAAGGGTAAGAATCGGTTCCCCTTCCAAATCTGATCAAGTAGCTGGCGTTAAGGAATAGAATAGGGTAATAAAGTACAAGTGAGACAGTTCACGGTGTAGATGTATCAATAAAACCTTATTCTTTGGTTTTCAGCTTTAAAACTCAGAATCAGAATGAGTTCAATGTTTGGACGATTGGAAACCCTATTGTGATCTTTTTCAAAAGGACAATGTCACTTTATACACCTGACAGTGCTGTAAAAAAAAAAGTATTGTCAAAACCACGTGATTACATAGGCAGGTCTGAAAAGTTCAACCTGTTTTAAACTGCTTGTATATTAAAAGTCTCACAAAAGCTAATCAGTACCAACCAGTCCAGGTGGAAAATGTATTTGCTTCTGAAAAACATTTCAATCCATCTCTACAGTTCATAGCCAGCATGGTCCAGAGCTAATTTCTGGGATGACAGCCAACCAACAACATATGTTGCTCCACTAGTTTGATGTGTACAGTCCTCAGCCAACAAACCACATATATTGCTCCACTAGGTTGATGTGAACTGTCCTCCCGCTGCCCCTCCAATATGACTTTAAACAATACATCTGGGAATCGGCTCTGCTGTGACCGGTGGTGTGGCACGGCTGTGATGTGTATTTGTGCCGTGTCTTTTTCCACAACACCCCTTGCTCGTGATCTTCAGGTCCTTCCATAAGGGCAACGTCTTTGGGACCCCAGTTGCAAAAGTAACAGAGCCAGTAATTCCCTAATCCCATCAGCCATCACACTCTATAACACACCTGCATGTGCTTCAGCATTGGGGGGCAGGTGCACACAAAATTAGTCCTGCATGAAACTCTTAGTTTCACATCAACACTGTAGTTACAGCTACATAGTAGTAGTTTTGTCATGTCGAATGTTTGTACTTAATAAGCACTGCAGGATAGTGCTGTGTAGTATTGCGTGCTGTTAACTGTGGGTGTCTGCCGTGTGTAATTTCCCTTTGGGACAATAAAGTTAATATCTTTTTTATTGTCATCAATAGAAGACTATATATGAAAACTATGAAAAGACTAAAACCAACAAAGAATTGATCCTACTGTTGTCTTATTGTTGTCTGTGTATCCAAAGACTGATTATTTTTAGTCAATTCCACATACAGTACAGCATCCGTTGTCCATCATTGTGCCGTAAATACTCGCTAGTGCACCAAATCTGTGGCTGAAAATGGTCCCAAACAAAAGCACAATATACTCCTGTTTGAGTAAAATTTGCTCAAAACTACAGTGCCTAGCTGTTTCAGGAAAAATAAGTCAGCCTTTTTAAATTTTTAAAATGAAATATATATATGTATATAATGTTTTTGAATTAATAGTTTACAACAGCAACAAAATAGAGTATGGCCAGCCTTATCTTTAAAGAATAAAGATAATATGTGGGATGAGTAGTGTCACATATAACAAAGACTGTGAGAACATGTTTCTTCTTCCTCTTCCAGATTTTAAAAGACAGAGCAAACCCCAACAAAGTGCAAATGCCAACAGTACGTCTGCCTCCAGAGGGTGTAATGAACTGGATTCCATGGTCAAGTCTTCAAAGCTTTCAGCCAGTGCCCCAGAGTTTGTCCCCTCTGGAATTAACCTGTATGAAGTAAGAGGAATTTTTATGCCATCACTGCCTTTATCCTGTTACTCTTATTTTTAAGAGTTTTTTTAAACAACATTATATGGTAATGGTTCAAGTAGGAGTCAGGAACTGTGTCAGTAGCACATCCATCGTCACTTTAGTAAAGATCAGAATATCTCATAAATTTTGAATTTTAATATTTTGCTCACTAGGGCTGTGCGATATGACGATATACAGTATATCGTGTGACGATAGAAAAACATCTAACTTTTCATATTATGCTCTATTGTTTATTTCGTTGTGTCGCAAATCACACTCTTTACAGCAATATGTTTCGTCATTTGGACGGCGCTTTGCATTCTTTCGCACAGCACGGATGCGGGCAGGAAATTTGCATGAAGGCAACACAAACAGACATGAAGGTTCTAAATAAAAGCAGAAACATAATCAAATATTAGTAATTGCCTTTTATTTGTCGAGAATATAATTCAAAATGTAGTAAGAAATAGGCCTTTCCATGCAGTCATGTTATATAAACTATTCACTGAATTTACAGAAAATGTGCTATATCCTGATATGTATCGTTATCTGGATATGAAATGACCTATATCGGGATATGTGATTTTGGTCATATCGCACATCCCTATTACTCACACGTGTTACTCTCTGGATTTTTCTATTAAGTTTTTCATCTTTTTATTGTGATTTTTGTATAGGACCCCACTTTTTATGATGACAGCGAAAGCTATTACAGTGAACCAACCTTGGCTGATATGGTCACAGACTTCCTTGGCCACCTGAGCTCCTCACCAGGGTCCTTTGAGTCGGATGTTGAACACATAACTGGCATGCTCAATTCCTGGGTTACTACTGAAGAGTTGTTGCATGAGCTGGTGGAACTGATCTACACACAGGTTTGGAGAGACTCATGTAGTCTTCATTTTGCTCTTTGTATAAATATTAAACAACATGATTTTAAATCAAACTAGTCTAAACACAGCATACACATAAAATATAATATAATATATAATATAATAATATAAATGCATGTTTCTGACGGTATTAAGTTTTCTTTTCATTGCAGTCTACTGCCATTCCAAATTTCTCTTACACGGGTGCCAGGCTCTGTAACTACCTGTCCCATCAGCTCACTATCAGCCCCCGAAGTGGCAACTTTCGTCAGCTGCTCCTGAAAAGGTGATTTATTTCTGTTTTTACTGAATTTAATATGGGTTCATGTCAGGGGTAGACAGGATCTGGTGACATAAATCCCCTTAACTTTTCATTAAATACAATTTTTTTTTAATTTAAAAATTTTTAATAATTAGATTGTTGAAAAAGGTTAAAAGTGTTTATTAGAGGATGTAGAAGCAGTAGAAAATGTTGGTATCACAAGCAATAGAAGTAAAAATATTTTTAGTGTTACAAACTGGCTAGCCAAATAATAATAAAGTCAATATGCAAAGCAGCATGATCTGTCATTGTCAATAAGGAAGAATGTTGTCTTTGGTAGATGTCAAACAGAGTATGAACAGAGGGATGTAGCTGTTCGAGGAGACCCGGAGACTCAGAAGAAATTCCACTCGTTTGTGCTCTTTCTGGGAGAGCTCTATCTTAACCTGGAGGTAAGAGCTTCTCTTTAAGACAGCGTTATCATTCCTAAAGTTTTGTAAATGCATTTATTTAATCAATTTGTAAACATTTACACAACACAATATTGACTTTCTTTTTGAATCACATTATTATGTTTTTATTTGGGCCACACCTGGCCCTGCATTTAGCCTCGCAGGCAATACAATACTCTGTTGTACTGTAGAGAGAGAGCAAGTTGGGTTCATTAAGCCACCAACACCAGGATACTACTCAGCATGCCTTCATCCTTTTCATTGTGTCAGTCAGTCATTTGTTGATGTTTATGCCAGTCTGTTTTTGTTTGTTTAGGTAAAGAGTGGAAAAGGACCTCCAAATCGAGCCGATGTCCTCCTCGATGCTCTGAAAGAACTCATGAAAAGTCTCTTTTCCAATCCTGTGGATGCAAATCTCATCTGCGCTGTCAAACTGCTTAAGGTGAATCTCAATTAGATATGTTTGCAGATTTCTATGGAAAGCTTTCCAGGTAGTTCTATTGTTTAAGGAGGTAATGAGAATGTGTTTTGAATTTACAGCTGACAGGCTCTGTCCTGGATGACGCGTGGAAAGGGAGTGGAAAACCACACATGGAAGAACTGATCCAAAGAATAGAAACTATTCTACTGGATGCCACCTGCAGCAGGTATGTGTATCAGTATGGTCTTTTGTGTGCAGCTGCTACTCAAGGCTTATGCTTAAGGTAACTTTAGATTGAAAAAGCTTGAAACATGCTTCTGATTTCAGTTTCAGAGTTTTATAAACAACTGAGATGAAACCATGTGTACCAAAGAGTTTTAGCTTTTTATCACATGGCATTAGGAAGATGTACCATCATTGCCAAAAACTGGCAAAAGGCTGAAGTGCCAAAAGCAGAACAGTTCAGATTTAAACCTTCACAGATGCCCTGGGTAAAACTTTCTGAAAAGAGCATTTTACTCTTCAGGGATGTCAGACAGATGCTTCTGAAACTAGTGGAGTTGAGATCTAGTGACTGGGGCAGAGTCCGTGCTGCTGCAGCAGCCAGCAACGCCACACCAGATAACGACCCAAACTACTTCATGGTGAGTGTCAACTGTGCCATACTCCCCATTTTTCTCCTTTTTAATGCTACATTTATTTACAGTCTCTGTATTTCTGTTTGTCATGGATTTGTTTTTTCCCTCTCAGAATGAACCTACATTCTACACAGAAGATGGCACTCCTTTCACAGCTGCAGACCCAGGTGAGGCTATTTAAACATGTTCATGAGTTCATGATAGATGAAGCTCTGCTCAGTCAATCACAGGCACAAATTAATGAAGCCTTTCCTAGATGTTTTGCTACTTGTAATCTTAGTGAATGTTAAGTATATGCATGTGGTAATAATTTAGAGGCCATGGATTGGCATGCTTATTCATATCAATCATGTGCACAGTTTAATGTGGAGCTATGGTCTTTAATAATACTAGGCTAAAATTCAAAGTGGAACCAGTGTTGAAACAAATGGACTTGTTCAAGATGCGTTATTGTTGCTGATTGTAAAAAAACAAGTTCTGTGATTCGGAAATGGCAACATGAAGCAGTATGCAGACAGGTTTTCTAAGTGTAAATGTACAAATATATTTAAATATGTTGTTAATCAACAATTACACAACTTTTTCTTTTAAACATTAATACAAAATCTGCTGGTAAGGAAATAGGGGAGAATATGTATGTCATTAGTCATGGACACTAACACACTTCATTATTATTTTAGATACAAATAATCATTATAAATAGGCATTTTGGCTTGACTCATCCTGGTTACTTTCCTCAGCCAAGTCACTAAATACGTCCTTTAAATGGCAGAATAAAGCAGTCCTCTCCTACTTTAAATGGAAAACATTTCAACCTTGTTGCAGCCTCTTTTGTGCTTGAATGTTGGTCTCTCTGCTTTTACAGAATATGCTGAGAAATACCAAGAGATCCTGGACAGGCAGGACTATTTCCATGATATTTATGGGGAAAATGGAAATGAAGAGTAAGTACATATCATGGGGATAATATGATATATATATTTCTGTTGTAGTACATGTATTAAGGATGTAGCCACTGTAATGATATGAGATCATTTCAGTACTCATTTTGAAGAGATTTTCTCTTAACAGACTGATGTTTCATTAATTATCTGTATTATTCATCACTAGTTTGTGGTTTTATTTAGACACAAATCAGGCAAAGTCCAACAGTACCACCGCGCTGGCACATCTTCGGTCATGTGACTGCATAGCGGCTTCACACATGTCATATGACCACCACTGACCCGTGGGCCCCTGAGCTTGGCGAATGTGTTTGACTGGCCCACAATGCAACAGGGTCAACCACAGCCTCAGATTCAGTGTAGTCAGCAGTTGGGTGTGAAAGAGGGCTTAGCTCGCTCCTGTCCTCTCTCTCAGAGCTGTGTGTGTCTGTGAGCTTGTGTTTTTGTGCGTCGTGTAAATGGCAGTTACAGGCACATATTGTAGGTTATGTTAATATTGGTTACACAAATCATCTATACATTCAGTCACTCGTTTTGTTGTGTTCGCAGATTCGATGACTCTGAAGATGAGATGGAGCCTGAGATGGAAGAAGCTTTTGAGAATTTTTGTTTAGAATCAGAGAGGAAACGACAACAATGATGCGAGAGTGAGAAGCTGTGAGACTCAAAAGGCACATACTGTACTTTTCCCACTCAACTTGCTGGAATGTTGAAAAGCAAAGGAAACTAGCATCGATAGGTTCAAACAAAAACAAGCTGTTCATAGTTGCACTTCTGACATTTTTTAAGTCAGTGTTGATTAGAAAATGGGGACAATCAACTGGATAATTGTTGGAAATATTAAGGTATTAAGATTTTTTTGGACATGGAAGGTCTCTCTTTGTTGTTTTGAATTCAGAAACCTCTTTCCTTTATGCCTAAACTAAATGCCAAGGGTGGAAATAGTGTGCTGTGGATTTCTTTAGAGTTCTTTTCTGAAAGGCAGATAGGTTTCATCAAATGTGTGCATAATTTGTGATATACTAATTAATGCCCCCTGCATAAAGTACAGGCCAAAAAACTGGAATCATTCATCAGAGATGTATAATCTTAATGTAAAATGCACTGTAGATGGGTGAGGTGGTGGTTTTACTACATGCCTATATACAATGCATATTTAGACTTTATCTCCACCGTTGTGAAATTGTGTCCCTTGTCAGGTTGCCATTGAACACTATATTTAAAGCTATTCACCTGCTAATCTGGTTGCAGTTCACTTAAATTGTCAGGAACTCTGTGAAAGGCTGTGCAGTTTGGAAAATGCAGTACTTACTGTAAATTCGGTCACAATCTGGGAAGTGAATATAGAGAAAAACCCTTTTTTTAAAAAAAAATCTCTTTCTGTGGTTAAAGTCAACATTTTAAGAAGTGTATAAAAAGTAAGCTAAAAAAGAAGGTTTTAAGTAAACGATTCAAAATTCGGACAATGCAGTGCATCTAAATCCATTTTATTTCCTGAATGTAGCTTTAAATATCTACACATTTTGTAGCAGTTGTTTGGAGGGGTCAGTGTAACATAACCCAACTGCAAAAAGCATTCAATCTTATCCAAGACTGAAAGACTGTTTACCAGCAATCCACGGAGCCCATAAAAAGGAATGTTGTTTTATAGTTTGTAAATATTATTTATGGTGTTGTTTGCCTGCAATAAATTCTTTATAATGTGAGGTTTTATTTGCTTGATTTGTGTTTGAGCCTTTTAGGAGATGTAGGGTGAGGTACAGTCTGTATTTGGTACGGCCACACTAATGTTTGGCTCCAGAGATTTGATTGTGAAGGGATTTAATGGCTATGATCTCAGGCACAGTCACACTGAGTTACCAGTTTATTAGGTACACCAGAACTTAATACATGAGAAATTTCACTAATCCCAATTTTTGCATAGAATTATTATTATTTTTTTATTTTTTTGACACTGTCGGTGGTAGTGTCAATAAAAAATAGAGCTGACTCAAAATCCATTTTATTGTTTACCAGTTTCACCTATACATTTTCCCTCTGGTCTAAGACCCCATCACTCCGTACTGCATGAAAATATGCTGGATTTCTGAAAAATAAATAAGTCCCTGGTTTCTTCACATTTGCAAGAAAATGCACATTTAGTGTAGGACTAATGAAAATACTCTAAAATAATCCGATCATACTACAAGCTGCAAGAAAGCAATCTGTAAATTGACCTGTCCTGCTCTACTTCGCTGCGGTTTAAGGAATTCAGAAATATTTCAGTATCCATTTAGTCTGAACAAACTCTGCCATCATCTGGTGACTTTGTGCAACACTTTGCAGCACAGTTTTTATGTGCAAAGAGCAAATTACAGCTGATCATTTAAGTCATTGCTATCAGGACAGCAAAGCGCTAAAATGAAATGTATTCTCTGTCCTGACATTAGCAAGAATAAACGTTCAGATAATTGAATTTACAGGTCTTTGGAAGATTTGTGCAGAGATACTCTGGTTTGCTGATTTACAATTGACTAGTACAGGGAAAGAGAAGGCTGATTTAGTTCACAGGTTTCAGATGGTCAAATGGCTCCGTTAGCCATCATTTGTGTGCATTACAAACAATAGTAATTGGAATATTGGTAGTTATTGATGTAATCAATAATTTGACATGAAACTACAATTTAGTTGCTTTGTATTTGAAAAGTGAATGAGTCATAGATCACCACTTTTTTTGTAATCCCATACAGTATGAGCCCAGACATTCAGGGGTTGGAGACAGAAAAAAAACACCTTTACAGTCTAATAATCAAATTCAATACTCTGCAAAAAAAATCTCTTAGTGAGACATTTTATTGAGACTAAAACTTGATTTAAATGTATGGTCATTTCTGAGAACATAGTTTGTGATTTTGTTGTATTAAGTCAATTTTATTCACAATTTGCCTCAAGGGGGCTTTACAATCTGTGAAGCATACAACACCCTCTGTCCTCTGATTCAATTAAATTGTTCTTAGTTGATTGGATTACACATACATGTATATAAATGTCTTATGTACATACAGCACTGTAATCATTTTTTATTACCGAATACATTATTTTCTTAATTACACATGCTATTTTGGTTTTACAAGTTCTTAACTGTACCCCAGTTTTCATTCTGCAAACTAAAGATCATGTTAAAAGCGGTCTTTCTGTACATTATATTTAAGCCTTTGTCGCCATCTGGTGACCAAGTTGAGTAACTTTGAGTTAAAGTAAAAATGAACAGTTATTCATTGTCAAGAAACAACATCAATGATTTATTTAACTCAGGACTTTTGGTACTTTGGTATTTTTTTATCTAAAATTGTCAGTATTTTAGCCTTAGCAAAATTCTGAATAAAGGACTTTGAGAATTTGCCCATTGTGAATTGACTAGAGGATTAACTTTTTTTTACACTGCCAGCTTTAGGTTAGTGTAACTAAGGGGTTGCCAACAACACTCGAACTAACACCATACTTACACTCTATTACAGCTAAGACAGTCACATCATGTGGGTTTGTTGCAGCAAGGAAACAGGATGGTGAACCTCTGAGAGTCCAAACATTAAAGATGACAACCTCCCAGTCTCACACCATTTATATTGTTCAAATTGTGAAAGAATACAAGCTTCTGCCCTTTCCATGCGTCATACAGGCACCATTTCCTTATAAAGAAAAGATAAGGAGCATCTTTGTTGCCATGTCAGAAATTTGTCGTGTGTTCAGAATGGCCGTGTAAATTCTTAGTGGTTGCCTGAGTTCAGAGGAAAATGACAAACAGTCATACCATGACAATCCCTTAACCTCAATGACATGCCACAGCTATTTTTCTTGCTACAGTGAAACACGTAGCTCTTTTGTGCTTTGTAACTCTCAGCACCAAGAATATGTTGACATTGTAAGACTCACAGCTTGGATTACATCTAAGAATATTGCCTTCTGCTCTCTTGACACGGTCTAGATGTCTTTCATATCTGTCAGGGGTACAGTAAACTGAGGCGTCCTGGTGACCCAGCAATGTAAGATGCATGCCATATAACCACAACAATCCTGGTTCCAGCCTTGCTTGGGTGCTTTGTTGCGTGTCACCCCCTCTCACATACTGTCAAAAACAAAAATCAGTGATGGGACACCACTGGAAGCTAGGTAGCATACCCATGTGGTTGTCCCATCATATTTTAAATGTAATACAACACGTTCTTAGCATGCTGTTTCGATGTACTTTACAATACAATGCTTCGCAGTGAGTTCAAGTAAATTGTTAGCATCTGCCAATTGATACTACTGTAGATGAAACACTTTCCCACAAGTCTGTCTCCAATTTATTGCCAACAAGCAGTTGTGGCACTTATCTAGACCAAGGAATGATTATTGCGTACTGTTCCGTGAAGCACATTGAGCTTACATTGTATAAAATGTTTATAAATACATTTTACTTGACTGTTCTGTCATAAATATTATTTACTGTATCTGGTATTTTCATTATCTGGGAAAACAGAAATAATATTAATTTCCATGTGGGTGCATTTTGAGTGTGTGTCTGTGTGTGTCATCCATAAGGGTGCTGAGGAAGCACATCTTCATCTGCAAACTGCTGGTTGCCAACTCAACTAATGCATCATCTTGCTTAACTGCATTCTTCACTTTTTGTGCTTCTCTTGAGGATTGTTGGAAATGCACCTGTACAAATCTAACAAAAACAAAACCTTTGGTCATGTGACAGGACGGTAACTTTAGCCACAAGTCACATGACCACCGTGTCTGTGTGCAGTCATTGACTCGTGAGCCCCTCTGAGCCTGCTGGATGTGACTGTCTGGCTCACAATGCATCAGGGAAAACCAGGGCCTTAGATTCCCATCGGTCAGCAGATGGGTGTGAAAGAGGGATTAGCTCGCTGCTGCAGTCTACTCACCCAGAACTCTGTGTGTGAGTTTCTGTATCTGTATTCATGTCTCTGCATATATCGCGTAATGTGGTTTTAAAAACATATTGATTAGTAACAAAACTAAAACAGAAATGTATTTCTTCCTGGGAGCACATTCATCTTAAAGTTCTGGTGACAAAATCTGTGACTCTGAATCACTATTTGTATAATGTCACAAATGTTGTTGAGATGGAGCCTAAGACTGAAGAAGTCTTTAATAAGGTTTTCTTTACATCAGAGACGCAATGAGGACCTGAATATATTGCTGGAATGTTTTTTATTTGGGAAAATTAAAGAAACTTTGATTTATGATTTTTGATATATTTTATTAAAAGTACGGTTTCTGTTTGCATTGGCCGTTAGATTTGTTTTGTCCACAGTGAATGAAATATCTGATCTGAATGACACTGGAACATACAGTACGGAGAGTGGACACTAACATGAATATCTGTAAAATGTAATGCCAGAGCCTTGCAAAGAACAACACCTTTGTGAACCTTGTGTTTTGACTGTGTCAGAGAGGTGCTGATTCAACTCAGCGTGGAAACACATTTACAACAACAACAAAAAAAAAAACCCCACCACAAACCAAAGTAAAGACCTGGTTATGAACAGTTTTCATAGGGACTATTTCTCTGGTAGAAAGTAGTTTGGATGAAAACTGTTGACAGCGTTTTTTGTGGATCATCCAGAGTAGCAGGGAGACTGATTGTAAAAAGGCATGTTTCTGTTTAATCTGTTAATTGTAATTGTTCTGTTCTTTGAGAACCACAAAAGAAATGCAATTCACCTCTACTGTATTGGACTTGTGGAAGAAATCTCAGAGGTGAATATGTCAAAACCTGGAGAAATACAGTCCATCCAAAATTACTTGTATGGCAAAATGCCAACAGAGGCAAGTGGGAAAATACCTTTCTTTATAATGGAATGGACCCTTTAATAGAAAGAAAGACAAAGGCTTGTCCTGTGATTATAAATGGTCTCCAAACATCCAGGCCAACTTCAAATGATTCATGATCCTCCTCAGTGGGGATTTTTAATGACGTGCCCACACTGCTCCATTATATGCCTGACAGGAAAATACCACAGACTTTGCTGTTTCAAAATCTCCTTCTTCCTTAGATTGTTCAACATAATTCAGCACAGCAAGCTCCTAAAACTCTTGGCACTGTTGTTAGTGAAATAATGTATACAGATGAAGGAATGCAGTATCCTGTTTAACGGAGAGGGATTTAACTGATGCTGTTTGCTTTGTCAGTGAGTGAGACACACAACCTATTACCTTTTTCACTTCTGTGAAAAGTGAATGGTTCAGTGTCTCAAAGCAAGTCCTGTCAATGTAATTATGAGAAAAGAAGGCCGACCTTTTTCAGGAACTGCTCCGCGTCACTTCCACAAAAATGTTTGATCTTGCTCATTTTGAATTCTCAAGGTGCTCCGGCTCACCAGATGACTTACACTGGAATCATGACTGCACAAATAGAGGAGTGGGCGTAGGGGTTCAGCAGCTGAATAAGGTTGTACATTGTTTCTTCCAGGCCCCCCGAACCTATTGAATCAACTTAACTGAATCGCAGCTGAGGGTTGTGTGTCTGTGGCAGACTCAGGCTGTCTGAAGGGCAGCACGGGGGGACAACACGGGGACACCAGGAGGGGCGATCGCGATCAGTCCAGCAGTGGTCTGTGGCCTACCTGCCTCCCCAAAGACTACAGTGTATCTGGACAGTGAAGTCTGATACAGATACATCATTTATTGCTTCACTGTATTTCAGCCCCCAAGGTGTTATTAGTAAATGAGTTATGTTACAATTGCATCAGGAATTCTAGCATTCACATTTTTAACATCTGAACATGTTAAAGATGACATTTGCTTCACAGGTTACTCCTTGAATGGCTTGTATTCAATAGCGAAGTTTGCAGGCTGATTTTGGAGACTACAGTGAGAGCCTTTAATGATTTTTGTGGTTGTTAATACAGCCTGACTCTCAGTGAAGTTTTTTAAATGGCCGAGATATCCTGACTTTTACTCCCTTGTAAGTGTCAAGCTCAAAAAACGCTGGATCCTACATTTCCTATAACGCAACCATAAGCATCTTTTTGTTTGAGCCTCCCTGCCTGGTAAATGTACACATCTTTCAAATTCCACAACACCAGTTCACAATGCAGCTTTCTGTTAAAAATCTGTAGCCGAGATGACGTCGTCAGACTTCCTCAAGAGCCACAGAAGACTTTATGCTACAGTTTTCAAAGGATGAGTCCTACTAAACTGATCTTTTTGCATAAAATCAGTGGAGTTTCCCTTTGATGATGCTATTGAAGTTGTTACTTACAGTAACTACATCTTGAGTTATTTTCTCACAAAACAATATGACATCAGAAGATATAATTAACTGTCTGGGTATTAAAGCACCAGCTAACATTCTTTCCAGAGTAGCATTTTGGAATGAAACCACGCACTGAAAATGAAATGTCCTTCAACTCTTTCACCATCCTGCCCATTAACACTGCCACCAACACATGATCCAGTGAAGTGGTCTTACATCATCGTTTTCCAAGGAAAAAAAGGGTTTGGTCATTCTTCTAACAGTTCTCATAATAGACTTTCTATTGTTTGGGCTTCAGTTTATAGGTTCTTGATATTGTATGTTTCTTCATATATTCTTGTTTCATAACTCTCTGCTCTGCAATGAGTTGTAAATACAGAAATTATAGGGTTCAGGATGATGAGAGATGAGACAAGTCTCAAACTGTTAATTGATGATGTTTATTTTTATTTGACATCTGTTGATTTAAGTGTTTGTTTGTCCACTCATGCTGTGGGTCTGGAATGACGATTAAAAGAGATTTGAACGAAGGCTGATGGGTGTGGACTTGTTTTGAACACTGACATTTTGTTTTTAGTCTATTATCTAACATGTGCTTCCATTTGAATTTATATTTTAAGATTTCAGCTTTTATCTTTAAAGCATTACATGACTTGGACTTTAAAAACTTGACATTCATCTTTCTGAGGCTCTTTTTTTCTTCTGTCTGCTCATAACTGGATTTCAAGCTACAGTACGTGTCCTGACAGCCTTTACCCAGTCACACTTTATTACAGACTTCACACCCTTTGACAATTACTTGGGTCAAAGTTTGTATCGGCAGGTAAGAGGAAGATAACACAAGTCCTTATTTAGGAAGTCTGTCCGGTGCGTCACCGGTGACTGTGGCGCGTTGCGCAGCCATAACTTTTGACAAGTGCGGCGGCTTCATTTAATCACCTCATACAAATGGAATAAAGACGACGATGGAGTTCTTCTGGGGGAATATCTTCTTCTTTATACTAGTCATTTGTAAGTACTGAACTTGTTTTTGGACTTATTTTCACCATTATGCAACGCCGTCCTCTCACCCAAAGAGTAAAAAGATCCAAATTGTCTCGCCACGAATAGCGAGGGTTTTATATCGTTTTTATTAGGATTTGAGTCGGAAAGTTTTTTTGTTCGTTAGTTATATCCTTGAATGTGATTGTTAAATCTTTTCTTACACTTTAAACACATCTGAAGAGCAGCATAAGTCCCTTACGCTACTTAATGAATCCGCCTGGAAGTGCTTTTGTTTTGAATAAGATCACCCCGCAGCTTGTCTTCCTCTGCTATCAAAAGCATGATCCATAGGATACTCAACCCACATGCATTAAATAAGACCAGAATTTGTGTTTTACTTTGTATCATCATGGCTTGTAGTGGTGAAAAGTCAAATAATTTGTGTTGCTCGATGTCTGCTCTAAAAGCTGTGGAAGCTTTCAAGCTGCAGCCAGACGGAAACCTTTAATTATTCTGCTTTATGCACAATCCACCATTTCTGAAATGAAAGGAAATATGAATATGTTATGGGGTTTGCAGAGCCCCAAGAGGAGGCAAAGTGCTACTTTGTGCTGCAGGTAAACAGGCGTGGCAGAAAGCTGTGCTAGTGGAGGTCTCCTGAGTCCAGAACCCATCCACATTCCTCTGCCTGCTGATTGAGGGGAAGGCAGGCTGTTAGCTGAGCTCTGCCTGTATGGGCTTGTGGGTCTGTTTGATACTGCAGTAACACTCGCTAGTAGATGAGCAAATTCCATGTCCTGAGGGGGTTCAGAGGGCTGTGTTTGAAGGTGGATTATGTCTATGGAGAAACACACAGTTCCAGGAAGAGCAATGTCTATTAACGCAATCTTCAGTACTTCATGAATAGTATGACCTTCATGTGTTGTGAAGCACTTTGAGTGGGTTGTCTTGCTTTCATGATGAGTCAAGCTAATGTGGTTTTTAAAACGTACATGATTCAGCCACAAACACCAACCACCTCCTCAAAAGAGGAAGCCAGGATGGCTGAAATTGTTGGAGGAGATAAGACATCAATGCTCTCTCCCATAAACAATCCGAGTCATGATAACAGTTTAGTGTTGAAAGTTTAGATACACAGATACAAAAATGCAAAATAATAGTAATATTATTGGTAGTGTTTATAGTAGGTAAAGCTTTGACAGGGTCATAAAGAGAATTATGTGATCTTATTGAGGTTGTGTTATAAACTATCAGTGTCACTGTCATGCAACCTCATCTTTCTTTCTCCTCCACCAGCTGACAGAATCTGGCACTCACAGTCCTTCAACGTCGGCACTGCAGGTGCCAAGATTTTCAGCGGACCAGCTGCAGAAGAGTTTGGCTACACAGTCCAACAGGCGACAAACCATGAAGGCAAATGGTATGAATTTGAGCCATCGCTTAAGGATTTTGTTAAATGAAAGGAGCCCTAGACTGCATTGCTTTTATCCATGTTTCCGTCACAAACTATTTAGTTCTTTGCAACGTCTTTGAAATAGCAATAAAGGTGAGAATGATAATGACATCCCCAGAGTATATAAACATCATGCAGAGAGCAGTTTACTCTAGAGCAAACAAAGTGCAGATAGTCAGTGGGCCACTTTTGTAGATACACCTTGTTAGTACAAGCCTGTACACCAGAACAGGCTGAGTTCCAGGTTCAACAAGCTGCCTGATATGCTTCACAGGGATCAGTCTTGGTCCATGCTGACTTATGACTTTCAAACATGCCAAAAAGAATCCATGTACCTAATCCCAAAGGTGCTCTACAGGGTTGAGATGGTTGTTGATGTACACCAACTGTAATATTTCTGAATCTTTGAACTGATGCAGTTTGGAGAATTGTCCTCGTAGAAGTATTTGGCAAATGAAGGCCTCTTGCTGTAAAGCGATGCTCCTGCTTATCAGCAAAGTCTAGGTATTCTGTGGCATGTAAACAACTCTCCACACTGTTACACTACCACCACTAGCCTGTACTGTTGGCACCAGGCAACACGGAGCTAAGGATTCATTCTCTTTATGCCAAACTGTGACCTAGTCATACAGTACCACCACCTGTTTTAGCCAAGCTAGTGGCATGGCTCTAGGAATGGCAATGTCTGTCTGTCGGTCAGCTGCTCAGTCCACCACTAAGGTCCAGACTGAAAGACCTAGGCAACTACTATTGATTGCCATGAAATTTTGCACAGGTATTCATCCCCTGGCTTTTCTTCTTGCACCACCATGAGGTTGACATTTGGGTTTTTTACTTAAATAGCATACCAGTGTTAGCATTTAGCCTACTGTATGTCAAAGCACCACTGTGCCTGCACAGTCATCCCAAAGTCCTCTAAACCCCTCTCATTTACAAGACTGTCAGGATTTTATTTTCACTTATAGCAGTTGGTAAGTGTAGTGCAACCAATACTTGATTTTTGAAGGGCCGATACTTATACGAAGCGATATTTGGGAGTTTGAAAAATCAAATTTTATTGGTTTAGCTCTACTGATAAGTTGATGTTACATTGTTGAATCTTATAACACCATCCTGGGTAAATTCCTGCAAACCTGTAGTAACTGTAGTCATAAAAAAAAAACCCTGGGTGCTCAGTTTTGTCTGAGTTGCTACAATCTGCGTGCATGACACAAACAATCCTGCCATGTTTAAAGCCTCTTCTTACATTTTGCTGCACTCATTTGTAACATTTAGTTAAACAGTAACTGAGCGTCTCAGTGATGTCTGGATGTGGTACACTCTGAGTCACAGTCTCATAGAGTAACTCACTGTCCGGAGGAGTGTCCCGTTTGCGTAACTGGGGGGAAGTGCACAATATCTGATAGTGGTCTCTGACTGTCTCTGACTTCCACATTAGTATCCATGAGAAAACAACAGTCCTGTTTCCTGTCCTCTAACTTTTAAAGAATAATGATGTGTCCCACTCCTTGTGCCTAGTTTGACACTGTGGGGAAATGACACTGTATTGAAGTCATGTAGAATTTTAGGTCAGCCTTATAGCAGTATTGGGACTTACACATTTCTATTACTGGTGGTTCTGGATTTTTGATGTCTTAAGTAACAGCTTCAACAACAGCAAGTATCACCTGGATGTTGTGATATGGGGAAAACGTGGGCCTTTTCTGTGTGAACCTGTAGACTCTTGTTTGCTATTTCATAGAAAGATAGAAGAATGATACAGCTGACTTGTTGGCACTTGTGCCGAACAAAACCATTAAAACTTACTGCTACAATGAAACAGACTGATATTTATGTATATTTTGTATTGTTTTTGTATCACAATTGTCCCAGAGGTTACTGCAGTAAAGCGTGTTCCTGACTTTTGATTTTTTTTAATACAACAAGTTAACATCTATAGATAGACATTCTGTAACCATTTACAGTTGCACCCTGTACACAAAAACATTCAGAGATGACACTTATGGCGCATGTTTATGAGAGTGGGGGAAGAGATGAATATTGTTGTTTTCTGTAGGCTCCTGGTTAGCGCTCCATGGAGTGGTTTCAGTCGAAACAGGATGGGGGATGTTTACAAGTGTCCAGTCTCAGGGTCCAGAAACAGCTGTGACAAGCTCAATCTTCAAGGTAAGGTTTGGTGTGTTATTGTTTCACCTTTGACCTCTCTACCAAACATTGGCCATGTACTTAAAATGCCTAAACAGAACTGAAAAGATGCATCATCCAGGATGTCTCCAGACACCTCCAGACAAAATATATATAAATAATAGCAGTGTATTACAGCAAAGCATATATTTTATTCATACTTTGAAATTATGATAATTGTACTTATTGTATAAATTCCAGATTTAACAACTATAATCTGAACTTTAATGTAAGGGCTAATTTGTTGTCTTTATCCACAGGTTCTGTTAGTATTCCAGATGTTAAAAACCTCAACGACAACATGTGCCTGGGTTTGACCCTTACCCGGATGTCTGCCATCACTGATTTGATGGTATGTGTGTGTGTGTGTGTGTTTTCACACAAAAGATAGAAAGGAAATTATGCTATTTCAGAGATTGGCAGATAGTATCTTTGCTTTTTAACCTAAAATAGTACATATTTCTTCTTGTCTCTGCATTTGGTAATTTATTATGATACTTTGATGCTTTAATGGAATATTCATAATTTTGAAACATGTTTAGTAACATGTAACAGTGTCTGAAATATTGTAATCACAAGATGAACACACTTGGACGAGACAGGGATGCGCCATGAACGTCATGATTTCCTTTCAAATTTACATTAAAATGTTATTTTTAGGTGGAAGGAAGTGTGTCGGTGGCATAGGTAAATTGATTGCTGCAGCGTGAAGTAGTGCCAAGCCTCTGTGTTACTAACTAAAATGAATACTACTTATGTTGCAGGTTTCACTTTGTTGTTATTTACAACCAAAAACACATCAATATGAGTTAACTCGAATTTACAATTAACAGTTTAATTCACTATTAAACTGAGACATAAGAGCTTACTGGGAGCTTTTAAAGGCAGTGGCAAACTTTCCATTAAGTCTCTTGTCTTTTCTTCTGTGGTCATCTCATACAGATGTGCGGCCCTCTTTGGGGACAGCAGTGTGGCAATCAGGACTTCTACCCAGGAATATGTGCAAAACTGAACCCCCTCTTTCAGCCTCAACCTGCCTTCTCTCCTGCCGTCCAGAGTACGATCTGTCATCTTTTCATATGATTACGGATATTTTGAGCTGTGTATAGTTAGTTATTTTTCAGGACAGGTTTCAGTTCATAAGAAGAATAGTACAAATCCATCACAGTGACATACAGTCTGTTATGATGTTAGGTCATTACGTGGTAATGCCGTCAGGGACCATTTTGCTTACAGGAAACTGTAACATCATAGATTTTAGGGTTTGCTTGCAAACAGCAACATTTGTAATGCAAGACATGGCCAAGTTCAAATTATTCTCTGCAATGTTAGTTATTATTTGTCATTTGGGTTTGATTTTTTACGACATAGCTCGTCAATGCCCTCGTCAATCAGCTACTCTCAATTCCTGATTGTCGGAGCGTTCTTGAACCCACCAACAAGACCGTGTCTGTGCTTGCAGCTGTTTAACCACATAATGTAATTTGGAGGAAATGAAAAAAGGATAACTGTGATATATTACCTAACTCAGGCAAGTTTCAAGTCTGCAAAATGATGAACATTTATTTTTATATCGGCATGAACTGATACCAGTGGCTGCATGGAAGGTAGAAAATAAACATTCAAACGTATATCATGCTTCAGAAAATGGTCAGCAGTAAAGTGAAGGTATGAACTCACGTCACCATTTGTTATATGTCTCCTCTCATGACATTTCTAGCATGTGGAGGGCCTATGGACATTGTGATTGTTTTGGACGGCTCCAACAGCATTTATCCTTGGCAACCAATGAACGAGTTCCTCCGGAAATTAATACCCGCGCTCGACATCGGGCCCAAAAACACACAGGTGACATCATGTTTCATCAGCCATAACAGGGAATTTAAGCAGAGATGAAGCAGGGGATAATCTTAAGTTAATTCACTTGGTTACTTTTTTGTCTTGTGCTCATTACTGACAGCTTTATCACACCCTTTTTTATCATGCCAGGTCAGCGTCATTCAGTATGCCGTTGATCCCAAGTTTGAATTCAAACTGGACCAGTATAAAACCAAAGATGCTGTGTTGGCTGCAGTGTCCAAAATCACACAAATGTATGGTCAATCTACCAATACCTTCCATGCGATCCAATATGCCAGGTTGGTGTTGCCTTTTATGCATATATATGTATGCGTTTACTTATTTACTTACATGTTTGATTGCTTGATTGGTTTCTTTTTCTGTCTGTCTTGTCTGTTTATCTGTTTTATTATTACATGATTAGGACTGAATCCTTATTTTGATGTTGAAATTTAACAAAAGTGTCCATTGTGTCTGCTCTCTTCAGTGAGTGGGGGTTCCATCAAAGTAACGGCGCTCGACCAGGCGCTGCTAAGGTGATGGTGGTCGTCACTGATGGGGAGTCTCACGACAGTGATATAATAAATACAGTCATTGCCGATTGTGAGAGAAAAGGCATCACACGCTTCGGTATCGCTGTAAGTGATGATCTGCCATTTACTCTCATCATGTCATGTATACAGCAATAGTAGTGTTTTTAAATTTTTGTTCAATAATAAAATCTACACCAATCATTAGATTAACATTCGATTGACTGAGTTACTGATTTAAGCTGCATTTTTCTAACTTTAATCTTTGAGTTCCTCTGTGGGATTTCATTAGGGTTCTGCATTTTAAAAAATGGATGGATGTTATTGATCATCATTTACTTTTATTCATCTTTCATATAAGTCTTTTTTGGTTAACTGCTCACTGTCTCTGCGTGCAAAAAAAGTTGAGATGGATCCAGAAATATAGCTTTAGTTAAAAATTTGGATGGCTTCCAACTGCTTAGAGCAATTTTATAGTTTAGAGTTATAGTTTATAGTTCAGTTATCTTTATAGTTATCATTGTACATGTGAATGGGCCTCAAGATGTGATGACTGCCGATTGCACAGCATTTGACAGCTTTGTTAAATTCTTATATTTGCAAATGTTTCCTATTAATGTGATGTTTTGATGTGCCAGTGTTATTACCTAGACCTCTTTTTTCTCTTTGCAATCCTGAATTTGAGGTGTTTCCTCTTTTTTCCTAGGTCCTGGGTTATTACATCAGAAACAACATCAACACAGATAACCTTGTAAAAGAAATCAAATCCATTGCCAGTTTACCCACGGAGAAGTACTTCTTCAATGTGTCGGAAGAGGCGGCCCTCTCCACCATCGCTGGAACATTGGGGAACCGCATCTTCAGCATTGAAGGTGTGTATTATTTATTTTCACTTCCTGTTTTGTACGGTCTGTATGCGCACTTAACTTGGCACTGCCACACTGTTCATTCATGCACTCTTTTTATAGCTGAAGAGAGATCAAAATAAAAATGTGCTTTTTTTTAATACACATCTTGCACTTGGTCTGTTTCCTGATCTGCTCCTTTGTTCTTGATTCTGGCGTTTACTCTGTTCCCACAAGGCACTGGAAAAGGGGACGATAACTTCAAGATGGAGATGTCCCAGGTGGGATTCAGCGCTCACTACTCCAGCCAACAGGTACAAGGCGCTGCCGTGTACACCTCTAAAACCTTTCTGTCAATTGTGACAAAGCACATTTTTTTCCACTCAAACTTGTGCGTTACTGTGGACATGTGTGAAATATGACACAGGAAGTTTGAAGGCTTATCTGATGTCAAGGTATTGCACAGGGGTTTGTGCTTCTTTGAAAGAGAATTTCATAGATCTGGAAAGTTATCACAGCAGCAATAACCTTCTCCAAGTGTTCGTGCTTGCAAGGAAAAAAGTAAAATTAGCACAATACTCTAGAATCTGTCACCCATCACATACAGTGATTCTGTGACACTACAGGGTCAACAATGGAAAAACACTGATGCATTGACCACCAGTTTCTGCAATCAAAGCTATGAAAATACCATATGTGACAATAAAGCTGGTCACAGAACTGCTTCACAGCCATCCTGCTGTACCAACGCAGCGTTCTCACTGAAACAAAAGAGGAAGCTGCATTTTCTTTTACAGTTATTAGAACGTGTTCTGTTCTCACACTGCATGCCATTTGTGGCTCTCATCATTTGTTTTAGTTTTACTGGGACACTCAGCGGAGGACTTCTCTTTGATATAGTTGAAAACTTTTGATACTGAAAATATGTTGGTGTTTTGAAGCTGCTCAGTCTGTAACCCAGACCAAGAATATAAATGCTGTGATCTACAGCAGTATGTCTATGGTATCTGTTGACTGCTCTTTGACCTGTGCTGTTTAAGGATGTGATGATACTGGGAGCAGTGGGAGCCTACGCTTGGAGCGGGACCGTCGTCCATCAAAAAGGGTCAAAAGTGGACATTCTCCCTTTCTCAGCGTTTGAAGGAACGCTTCAAGACAGAAACCACAGCTCATTACTGGGTAGGCATTAACAGTTCAGTCAGACGACTCACGTTTGAAATGTTTATTATAGCAGCAGAACATAGTTAGAGTTTGGCGTCTAGGCTCCGACCTCATCACTCCCCGCAGATATGTTTACATAGAGATATTGGGGAGTGATAAGCAAATATCTTAAACCCGCCAGCCGCAGCCCGCAGGTGGATGCTGGGGTGGTGGTGGGGCTGAAAGAACAGGCAGAGGGAGAGATGGGAAATGTTTGCAGCTTAAATAGAACGCCAAATTGGGAGGGTGTATTTGGTAGATGGTTGTGGAGAGTGGGGTATGTCACATGTGTATAGCAGTGCAGCTCGAGTTGACTGCCTGAACTAGCTCACAGGCATTGCTCCATTTGTGCTCTGCTTTTACTTGACCAACTCTATTATAAGTTTTGATTCTGTTACTTTAAATCTTTGCATGAAACAATACAGGAATGGAAGTGTAGGATGGCTTTTATCAAATGTTTTGTCTGGGCTGTGTTTAAATTCTGTGTAAACACTGCAGCTGCAGCTTTGGCAGCCATAGTGGAGGTCCTCAGGTCTTGGGCAAAAGTGTCAGACAGACTGTGTTTCTAAATACAGTTCCCATCACAACACAAGTCTATAGGTGTGGTAAATATCTGTGTTTCTGAGCAGAAACTGGTTTATGAAATTGTCAACTTCCTTGCCAGCTAACCACTGCATCTGTCAGCTAACCACCTCTTTCATGTTGTTAACAATTCTGAGAAGTGGAACATCATTTTACAGCAACATTCATTTACTATGCATGTACTTAAGTACAGTATTTGAGCAAATGTACATAGTTATATTACACCACTGTCTAAGTAAGAATATGTCCCATATTCAGATGTCAACTAAATGTGTTACTTGTGGTCATTTCCAGGTTACTCTGTCACGACACTGAGCGATGGGTCTACAGAATACTTTGTGGCTGGTGCACCTCGCTCCAACCACTCTGGACAAGTTATCGTCTACACCGTCAACCCTCAGAAGCAATCCTCTATCATTGATTCAGAAAGAGGAAAACAGGTGCTGACATTAGAAGATATGGTACTCATATTTTCCCCAGGAACCAACTGTATTCTTGAAGTGTGTAGCCTGAGAAACAAACTGAAACAGCTGGCAATTGTTGTCCTAGATTGGGTCATACTTTGGAAGTGTCCTGTGCTCCCTGGACGTGGACAGAGACGGGGTGACAGACCTCTTGCTGGTCGGTGCGCCCATGTTCATGAGCGAGCTGAAGAGAGAAGAAGGCAGGGTCTATGTCTTTTCTGTCACCAAGGTAAAAATCACTTTTACAATAACATTTTGTAGACAGGATTTCCTGATGAACAATTAACAAGGAAATGATCATCATATTCACACTCAGACATAAAGATAGACGTTTTGCATGACTATATTTCCTTTCATGATTTATAAAGTCTATCAGTACTGCTTGGTACGAAAAGTGGGTGGAAAGACAAAGCGATATTCTCAAAGCTGATATATTTCATTTCTGAAATTCAAAACAGCCCTCAATGCATTGCAAAGCTTTTCTAGTAAAATAAAAGACATCTGGATTTCATTTATAGTTTTCTATATTTATAGTTCTTTAAACTGAAAGGAACTGTTAGCATGACGTTTAGCTCCACTGGCCACATACTTTCTTTTTATCTGAAGGGTATACTGAATGAGCAGGGATTCCTCAGTGGTCCACCCCCAAATGAGAACGCACGTTTTGGGATGGCCATCTCTGCCGTTCCTGACCTCGACCTCGACGGTTACAGTGATGTTGTAGTTGGAGCCCCACTAGAAGACAAGGAAAAAGGTGTCATCTACATCTACAACGGGGATAAGAAGACATTAAACAAACAGTTCTCACAGGTAAGGAGAGAAACGCTCGTGTCTGACTGACAGAGAAAGTTGTTTTGGAATTATTTTGTTTTAGTTGGTCCTGTGCATTTGGAGCTAAATTAATTTTTGTCTCTCATATGATGAATAAAATAATTATAATTTAGTTCATTGAACTCTGTAATAATGAGATTGATGATCATTGTCTTTTTTCAGAGAATCTTTGGCTCCAAACTGGATCCTCAATTGCAGTATTTTGGAAGGTCCCTAGATGGCTTCATAGATCTGAATGATGATACACTCCCTGACATCTCCATTGGTGCATACGGCAAAGTGGTGCAGCTCTGGTAAATTTAACCATCACAATATGTGGGAACTATACAGATAACCTGTAATAAACTGTGAATGATTAAAAATGGAGTAAATTATGTAATGATTATTACGTTCAGTAAATTAACCCATTATTTATAGAATCAGCAAGTCTGGTAATAATTTAAAATTTGCACTTTGTTTTCAGGTCCAGAGGTGTGGCGTCTGTCACAGCTAAAGCTTCTTTCAACCCCGATAAAATCAACATTTTCAACAAACCCTGTGACATTAACGGACGCAAGCTTTCATGTTTCAACACCAACCTCTGTTTCAGTGCTGAATTCAGGCCTAAGAACCCGGTTGGACCCATTGGTAAATCTGATAACTTGTTAGGCTTCTCGAGAATGTGTAGATCTCTGTTACTTAAAACAATAGTTCAACATTTTTGGAAATACGCTTATCTGCGTTCCTGCTGAGAGTTAGATGAGAAAATCAATACCACTCTCATGTCTGTATGGTAAATATGAAGCTACGGCCAGCCAGTTAGCTTAGGGAAAACAGCTAGCCTGGCTCTGTCTGAAGACAAAATCCGCCTACCAGCACTTCTAAACCTCAGTATAAAAATGACAAGTTGCAGTTTGCTGGTAGGTGGATTTGTTACCTTTGTTTGGACAGAACCAGGCTAGCTGCTTCCCCGTGTTTCCTGTCTTTATGCTAAGCTAAGCTAACTGGCTTCCTGTTTGTAGCCTCATATTTTTGACACAGAAAGTGGTATCAGTCTTCTCAGCTAACTCTCGACAAGAAAGCTAAGCTGTTTCCTAAAATGTTGCACTATTGCTTAAAGATATTCAAATCCCATCTTAATCATTTTCAAGAAAAAAAAGATTGTACTCAGGTGTCAAAGAGTGTGTACTATTTTTACTTCTTTCAGATATATCCTACACTTTGACTCTGGACGCTGACTTGCAGGCTTCACGAGTGACGTCAAGAGGAATGTTCACTAAAAACAATGAACGCTTCTTCACAGAAAAGGCAAAAATATCATCTACGCCCCTGTGTCGAGACTACCAGGTTTATGTTCAGGTAATGGATGAAAATCATCTGTTTTGTGAGCACCTTGATGTGATAAGGCTTGTAGAGATATTACTTCATATTTGTTTTTCCAAAATAGGCATTAAGTATTTTGAAAATGATCTCCTGATTTGTCCATATATGGTTTCTTCTCCAGGAGACACCGGACTTTGTCAATTCCCTCAGTCTGAAAGTAGAAATCCAGCAGCAGAATGCAGATGTGAACCCCGTCCTCGATATGTTTTCTCCAAGTGCCTGGGAGTTCTTTGTAAGTGACTGATAAACCACATGACATGTGTTAATTTTTTTTATTTTTATTCTTTGGTCTTCAAAGATCTACAGGAAACAGATCAAGTGACGTAGTTGTTATTTTGCAGAGGTGTTTGTACAGTCATCTAAAATGACATGGTGTGTGTCTGTGATGATTACTGGCCTTTAAAACTGTGTTTGAGTGTTTCACTAAGTCACGCAAGTTCTCAGATTTACGCCCTATGTGTTTTTCCAACAACAAGATTAAAGTTCATCCAATGCAGTAGAAATATAATACATTTTCTTTATGTTGTGTTTTTCCAAAGCTATCGAGATTATAGGAGAAAAGGCATCTACTGAAAATACAGCCTTTGAAGAATAAAGCAGCATCCTGCTCTGTTATTGTTTCAGATCCCCTTTACAAAAGACTGTGGCTCTGATGACGTGTGTGTCAGTGATCTGGTGCTGACTGTGAAGACAGACACAAAGGCATCCAGGTAAGAATGTACAGTATACAGTTTGGAAGTAAAGACAAGATGTGCTCCGTTTCATGAATTCACTTGATGTGTGATGGTTTCCTCAGGATAAAGAATTTTGTTGTTGTTGTTGAACGTAAAAATCATGCTGTGTGTGACAGAACAAGCCTGGGCGAGGCTATGTCTTTCTTTACTATGAGTCATTTGTGAAATGATTATGAAGTGATTATCTTAAAGGCCCTGAAAACTGAATTTTCTCAATCAGCTTCTTAATATAATACATAATAATATAATAAAGATAGAATTTCTGCCAGTTAGAACAGTTTTGGTGGTTTCACATGAGATATTTCTGTATTTGTCATGAATATTTAATGTTAAAAGATGTTTTCTTTTCCTGGGCCTTTAATCCTTTTATGTGAAGTTGTGAAACTGATTTCTACTGTCAAAATCAGTGACTATAACGATAAATTCTCAATTACACTGCTTCTATCACATATTTCTGCTGTCGTTATATATCATCGTACATTCAAAGTTCATATGTGTAAACAGGACTATGTAAAAGCCTCTCTAGCAGCCCCTGGAGGCTGTACTGAACTGAGCTACTGACCGACTGATATTACAGTACCATCCTCAAAGCCTAGTAGTGTACACATTTATATAACAGAGAAGAAAGAATTGTGTGATGATTACACCAAATTTGGCAAAATGGGTATTCCTCTATTTGATGTTATGCCCTGGTAACTCCTAACAACCATTACACCATTTTCTATTTTCTGTGTTTTATGAGTCTGTCTTAATTGCTAATAGCTTCACAAATTAGAGTTTTCCACTTTACACAGCAACTTCATAACCCATAAAATGGTTGGGTTCGACTTGTGAGCTTGGAAAAAACGTTTGGGTGATACGTGCTCAGTGAATTAACTCAGATGAAAGGATACGAACAAGGAGTTTACAGAGACCTTACACCACTTTTTAAAGTGCTTTCCCGCATTCAAACACATGCAGCTGCAATTGATTTTCATTCTTGTAGACTTGGCTGTATGCCTCTTTTTGTGGAAGGCACTGGGATTCATTCCCATATAAATGCAGTGTTGTGCATTTTAAGGTGGAGGTAGATACAATAGTGTTCGTCTAGGTGCTGTACGTCTCCCCCCTATTTATAAATGTTAACGAAGGCTAAGAGTCTTTTAAACAATATGAGGTCCCATCTTTTAGTGAAATAGGGGAAATATCACTTTAACTATTTCTTCTTATTCCTATCCCTCTGGTCAATTAGACAATACTCGTACTGTGATTATGCTCCTTTAATCTGTGACATACACAAATTAAATCACAAATGAATGCAGAGTACGGTAATCTGAGCTCTTGTGTTGCAGATCAGATCCCATTCTGGTCAGCGCAAATAGCCGAGAACTGTCATTTGAAATTGTTGTGAAGAACAAAAAGGAGAACGCGTACAACACTCAGGTCTTGGCCACGTACTCCAACAACCTCTACTACTCCTCCGTCTTTCCTGCCGTGAGTGAAAAAGTCTTAACTGAATGCTGTTTATGTTGACATGATGCTAATGTGAAAAAGTCTAATACTCCTCCTTGAATAGACTTTTTAACATGAAGGTCACCAAATTACAATACACTTAATAAAATGCATCATCATAGAACCATTTAACCTATTTTTTAACATTAACCAAAACAGCTAATTAGGAGTGTAAAGTGTATGAATATTTTCTGTAGTTTTCTGTCTGTGCTGGTGAATCGTTATTTGAATAACATTAAAAGATTTTCAGCCTTATGGTAATGTATTGTCAGTGTAATGAAGCCACATAGCAGTTATGTACTATTCTGGACTATAAATTTACAGACGGATGGAGTCAAATGCAGCTCAACACAAACACAAACTGTCACTTGCCAAGTGGGATACCCAGCATTAAAACAAAACGAAGAGGTAAGGGCAAGAAAAAAAAATCAATTTCTTTACTCGTGTGAACAATTTTGAATTGGTTTTGGCAATACAAATTTCTTTGTTTGACTAGTTACAGTAAGTGTTATTTCATTACAGGTGAAATTTCAGCTCAATTTTGACTACAATTTTGATCAGCTGCAAAACCTAGCCGAAGTGAAATTTGAGGCCAAGAGGTACAGTGAATTCATTAGAAATTCAATGAAAAATTGTGACTCTTAATTAAAATGATTGACATGTAATAATGTCCTGTACCTTTTTTCTTTACAGTGACAGCAAAGAGGAAAGACCTGCAGACAACAACGTTGATATATCCATCCCTGTTTTATATGATGCAGGGATTGTTTTGTCTAGGTGATTTTACTTTTTTTACCTTCATTTGTTTCTTTTCTCATTTTAGTCATGCAGCGTAAGATTGGCAGTGTTCATTTTTGACAAATTCTTTGTTCTAGGCAATCAAATATCAATTTCTACGTGGCAGATTCTGCCATCCCAGTGGTAACAACGGTGAAAAATCTAGACGACATCGGCCCAGAGTTTAACTTTACAGTGAAGGTGATATAAATGAATCCGTCTCTTAACATCATCTCATGTCTCATTATATTGATTCTAAAAAATATTTATTAAAACAAACTGTATTTGAAGGTTTCAACAGGTAATTTCCCCGTCAGCCTCCTGTATCTGACCATTGCTCTGCCAGTGACCTCTAAAGGTGGAAATAAGCTCCTCTATGTTACCAATGTGGACACACAAACAGTGAGTACTCAGTTACCAAATACCAGCAGATTTTTAAAGAGTTTAAAAACTGTTTTACTTCAGAAATGTCCTAGCAGACACCCAATCTGCAATGTATAGTATCAGTAAGTAAAACATAACAGGCTTTCAAGCAATTCTATACATATATGCACAGTGTGTAACTGAGTCGACAGGAGTTGGTGGTAGTCTGATGGGAAAAGTTAAGTACTAAGTTTGATTGGTTACCTAACCCCTACATATTCATATTTCCTAAGTCAAGCTGTGTAACATTTCTTTAACTTTTGCTGTATGATTTGGAGTGTAATATCTATAGAATAAATGACCCGAGGCTTCTCCACCTGCAGGGAGGCTCTGTCAGCTGTGATTCCAGCAGCCTGGTTGATCCTCTGAAGATCGGTGTGAAGAGCCACGAAGTGTCCTTCTCTGAGGAGAGCCTCAGAGGCATGGAGAAACTGGTCAGTCACTTCTTTCTTTGCATACTTTTCTCTTCATATATGTCAACTTTAGATGATTCTTAAATGTTTCTCATGTAGTATTTTCACTTGGATCATAGAGAAGCTAGTGATGCATAAATCTAAATCTGCACACTTGCGTATATTTCTCAATAAATATTATAATAACATAATAAAATATTTTGCAAACAAGTGATTTTATCATATTCTCGTGTATTTGTGATTTGATGCATGATTAATGTAGCTTTATATTTGCTATAAAACTACAAACTGCATATACACGTGTTATTTAGAATTTTATGTTTTGAATATTTTTAAATAATACTTTCATTTATATTGTATATATAATGTACTTTGTAACTCTAAATCTTTCTCTACAATTGTATCAGCTCAACTCTTATAGTTTTAACTAATATATTTAGCAGAATATACATACAAATATATGTATGTACATGTTTTGTACAAATAACCCAGATGCAGAAGAAATTTTAAGTAATTGGAAATAGTGGTTTCACAGACATTTCGTGTTGTGTGGTGATTTCCTTTTGTTAAAGTTTTTTTTTTTTTTTTTTTTTACTGACAGGACTGCAAGAATGCAAAATGCGAGTATATGAAATGCATCCTCAAAGACACTGAAGTTAACAGCAATTACTTTGTGAAAGTTAAAACAAGGATCTGGAGTGGCACATTTATTTCGGTAAATATATTAAATAATTTATAATTTATAATGAATGCTTGATTTGTGTGCTTTCATTACCATTCATTTTCTTATGTCACTCATTCATGAATTCATGCTGATGCTTTCAGTGCTCTTATTTGTATGAATTTGTCGTGATAGGCCACCTATCAGACCATCGAGCTGACCTCCACTGTTGATGTTGAGACCTCCAACCCTGATCTGCTCATTATCGGCCTCAAACAGCTACCAGTAAGATCACATTTCAATATTCTGAATTGATTCCTCACGTAAAGGAATTCAAAACCAAAGAGACTTATGACACTGAACACATTATATCTATAACTTAGAGCATTTTGAAGTTCCGGTTTATTTTAAACACTTACTGTGACTCAATATTCTCTTGATGCAACACTATTGTTAAGCAGGTTTTGTATGTATGCCAAAACATAAGAACCATCATATGTTAGAATATTCTACACTAGAGAAAAGATTAAATGCAGCAAAAGTATGACATTTTACACCCCCCCCCCCCAAATTCAGTGCACATAGTCTGACGCGTGAAGCAGCTGTTTACTTTTTGCTAATCATGCCATATCTGAGTGAGACACACCATGTAATGACCCCTCCTGCCCTCCTGCTGTCCAGGTGGTGTTGACAATCAGCAAACCTGGAGAGAAAGGTGATGTTCCCGTGGGAGTGATAGTTGGCAGCGTCATTGCCGGACTGCTGCTGTTGGCTGTGGCTGTTGGACTGCTGTGGAAGGTGAGTGTCTGTCTACGTTTTGGTGGAAATAATATGAACATAAAGAGGAACATCAGTAAATTATTTATATGGAGCATTCCACCTCTACCAAGCTGAGAAAGGAGAATGAACCTGATCTGTGTTTTCATAGAAATGTGCAGCTTTATATTTAGAGATTCAAAGGAAAACTTGATTTGCTTATCATCAAACTACAATTAACCGTTTCTATATATCAGTATAGTATGGATGTATTCTCACAGAAAATTGACAATACATTCTCAGATCTCATTTCTTATTGATTCAGTTTTTTTTTGTATAAAACTATTATAACTGATATAAGAACTGCATCTGAACTTAATCTGTTTGCTTTCTAGTTTGGGTTTTTCAAAAGAAAGTACCAGCAGCTTCAGCGGGAGGCCGAAGAAGACGCGCAGAGCCGAGCACACGTCAATGAAGTGCTGTGAACTAAAGAGAAAACCTGCAGCCTTCTTTCTTCACTGGATTGTTTCCAGCGTGGATACTGGTACTTGTCACTGGTTCTTGTAAAGTGCAAATGGACTACAGCTCAATCACTGGAAGTTGGGCATATTTTTTGTGGATAACTGGGATTCAATCCTCTGTCCAGTTTACAGAGGATTGTTGTTATTCGTCTTTATTTTTAAGCTTTGTGGACATTGACTATTTGCTTTTATGCACTGACTTTGAATACATGTAAAAACTGTACTTTTTACCCAACATGACAGAACCATATACAATTCTTTTTTTAGGCCTAAGAGGACATTATAGGTTTGGATGCAAATGTTGCCATCCTGAGTTTTACACTGTAAAGGCATCTAATTTATGCATTTTTCTTTTTTTTTTTTGACAAATTCTGGGCAACATGGTTGTCAAATAACAGTTTCAATGAGAAAAATATTTTTAGCACACATGCTGTAGCCAGTCAGTCTCTAGCATAAACTGCTTTGACATCCACTGTCACCTCCGGCTCTCAGGGCTTTTCTTGCATTAAGACTATTGATATCAGTAATTTAATTGGAAACAGGAAATAATACCTATCCTGGTAAGAGTGGATTCTGTCATTACTCTGTTTCATTGTGTTTGTACTGTATATACTGTAAGATAAAATTATGATCTTTCATATTGGGTTTTTCTATATGAAAAGATTCGAGGCAATATGGGTACATGCAGTAGCTACTTGTGTTGTTGTTGTTGATATTTGTGATATTGATGATATTTTGTTTTTTACCACTAGTGGCACAACTTGTCAGGTATGAATATTTTAGTAGCATATTGTTCAGGTCTGCAACTGACCATTATTTTCACAGTTGAATATTCTGCTGATTATTTTCTCAATTTATCGATTATTGCTTTGGTAGCAATAACTTTTTTAGAAAATAGTTTTTTAAAATGCATTTAACAGTTTCCCAGGTTTCAAGGTGATGTTTTCAAATTGGTTGTTTTGTCCAACAAGACAAAGAAAAGAGTTCGAACTAGCAAATGTTTGGCTTTTTTATTTTTTTATTTTTTATTTTTTGCTTAAACCATTAAAGTGATCATCAGAATAGTTGCAGGGCAAAGGGACACAATGCCCTACATCAACAAAACACACCGTGTTCCCCATGTGCAAATACTGTTCACTACAGAGCAAGCAAAGCGTCATACTCAGAAATGCATCTGAGATGGTGCACGGTGCGACGGAGGTTGATTTATTCCTTAAATACACCCAGTCTGTACCTTTGTTCTTACTTCGAGTAGGAAGTTTGTGAGAGGTTTGATCAAAGCTAATCCTGCAGGATGTAAACGTGTATTGGCACAGCTTTGCCACAAGATGGCAGCATGACATAGATGACATGTCATTATTTTCTCACTGCTCTGTTGATGACTTGAACACTCCATACTATCAATTAATACATCATAATTCATTACCCATTTTGGATTGTGTTTCTCTTGTCCTCTCTTGTTTCCTCTCCCCTTGTTTCCTCTCCTCTTGTCTCCTCTCCTCTCCTCTCTTGCTGGAACACCTTTAGAAAACCTGACCCTGCAAGCAACCCTACTTGGCCCACTTCCCTCCTAACATGAGTACAATTGAAGTTTTCCCTCAAACCCGATTAATTTCCTCTCACATTTTTGACTGTCATGTTCTCCCACAGTCAGGTTAGTCTGTCCCTGGACTGTTTTGGAATGTGTTTCTGACTGTTTTCCTTCTGAACGAGCCAACTCCAGCACCCAGCAGAGTCTTTAGTATTCAGTTCTTTGGATCTGGTGTGGTGGAATATGCTATTTGTCTCTAATAAGTAGCATATTTTTTGGGAGCCTGGGCTCGAGCTTTCCTTGTTGGAGGGGATATATAGAATTTGATAAATGATTGAACTGCTCAGTTTCACAATTACTCATGCACAACAGTGTTGTGAAATCGCCTTTGGATTCTATGTATATGTGTACAGGGAGCTATGTGGAAATAGTTGATGAAATGAGATACAGTGGAAGTGTTTGAACACCTTTGTAAATTCATCCCTCTGGGGTTTCCTGCAGATGATAGTTACAGCCAAACAACTGACCCTGCATGATTGCTCACAAATTGCTGCAGTGCTGTTGCAAATCAAAAATGATGTCATAGCACATTATTTAATAACTGTTGGCCTTTTTTTTGCACTTTGTAAGACCTTTAGCATTACCTAAACCTTGACTGTAGTCCTGGTTTCATTGTAACTACTTTTTAGACTTTTTGAAATACTTTAAAGACGATTGTCATTAACTTGACAAATGACTGATGTGCTGGCATGGTGAAGGATTCAGGTCCTGAATGTTTCATTTATTTCAAATAAAAACTTGAACATTTTGTCACCAATGTTCAGAGTAGATTGGAGCAGCTACATCCACACAGTATTACAGTCTAAACTTTAAGCTTTTTTAATGCGGAAATTCTGTATCACATTAAAACAAAATGAATGTCATCCTCTGTGCCATCAGGAGTGTGTGTGTGCAACCAATCACAATCAGTACCATGACAGCGATTTTATTTTTTATAAAATTATTTTTTATTTCAAAAAGTTCCAATCAGTACTAATCATTCGCCGCATGGGTCTGTTTGAACCAGATTGAGCTCAGAGCCTGGTTGTCCCTCTGCTGATGCCATTAATGGCTCCAGGACAACAGCCAGCACTTTAAAGTTGATACAGCAGGGCAGAAACGTACTCGCATGTCAGGAAGTGTTTTGGTAGCTTCGACTCTTCAAAGACACTGATCTCACAAATCACACACACCAGACACTGAATGATTTGCCAAATATAACTCAACATCAAGAGAACGTTTTCAGACTTGTTGAAAGAAGTAATTGTCGCAAATATTTACTTGCCGCAGGTTTATATCATTTGAAATCAAAATAGTCTAAATGGTCATGTTCACTAATTTGACAGACCGTCAATCGTTGTGAAGTGAAATTAGTCAGATTCACTACAAGGGATGCATGGGCAACATGGGAAGAAATCTGTAAATTCTCAGAACCAAATGGTTTACTCTGCTTGATACAATTTAAAAAGAGTTTAATAAAAGTGTGGCCTGAAAGTGTGAGTTTGGTGTAAATGTGCCACTCAGACAGATCATTTTACTGATCACAGACACCTTGTCTCGGCTGTCATCACATGAAAACACTGAAAACACTGGGTAAAATGTTAAGTCTAAATTCGAAAATGTGAAATGTTATGATGCTAATTGACTCACATAATTATTTCATCAAATAATTTCTATCAACCTTTTCTGCAGTAGATTAATTACACAAATACTTTGGAAGTACAGTATATGGTGACTGCATGTTGTCACTAAGAAACTGGATTGCAAGGAGGGCAAAGGATAAGTACTGGAGATAATGCTCACAAGGACAGAATATGTGTTAATAGTTTCATTGTCTTTGTATTTATCCTTGATTTTGAGTCTTCAAACTGACTGCTGATTATAATTTAAAGCAGGTAATATGTGATCTGTTAGCTGGTCTTGTAAACTGGGAACTAACACATCTTCTTTTTTGCCTTCTGTTTCTTCTTCTTGAGTAAAGCTGCAAAAATTTCTCTTTTACACAGCATAAAATGAGTCCACAAATCATACATTCTCCCTTTGGTGTTGCAAGAGAGAAGGTGGGTGGTCTTAATGAATAATATGTCACTTGGGAATATGATTGCAACTTGTATGATGGTCTTTTTCATAGTAAATTATTTTGTAGAAATGCTAATATTTTGCTTTAAAACCCCCATTTGTTTCCTGTGCATCTGTTATGGCTTCTGATTCTCGGTTGTTTGTGTTAATGATCGTTTGTAATAAAATCAATAATAAAACCAAAGAATTACCCAGTGCTGTTTGTAATGAAACTGCACTAACAAAAGTAATATATGTAAGATGGATACAAGACAGACCTAAATAAATAAATAGGACTAGTAATGTTTTATGATCATATTGGTTGATATAAGGCATTACTTGTTTCAGTACAGCCACACTTGCTTTTAATCTCATGTTTTGTAGATGGACGAAACCTAAGTGGCATTTCACTGAAATTAAAAAAGAGATTACAGTGTCTTCTTCCTGGCCGACAGATAATTAACTCCCTGGTGTCTGATTCAGCAGACACTTTGCTCTTTGCTCTGGAGAGCTGTAACCAGAGTTCCGCTGAAGAGGTCGCGCAAGGACTTCTGAGGGAGTTCAGCCTGTGCGTCAGTGAGTGGAGAGCTGTGTGTGTGTGTGTGTGTGTGTGTGTGTGTGTTTCATTCAATGAAATGCAACACCCCGCTCCTCTGTCTGAAGCCTCTTCGGAAACAGGTTTGATTATATTTAAAAGCTTGACCCGGGAGAGAAACCCAAACAACTGTCTGTTCTAATATTAGCAGTGCGGCTGCGGACTACTATGAATTCTATTATTGCCTGGGCTCGGATATATTCCAAAAGGCAACTCTCATCAAAAGATTTACACTTTTGTCTGCAGTTGGTGGAAAAAATATCAGTTACCACCAAGTAGTACCCTTAATTTGAAGGAGTGATGGTATGCCCGGATAGATGTTGGCTGTGGGCCTGTTTGATTATACAGTAATAAAGGCCTTGATACATGAGTAGCAATGACCTTCATGATAACAATAATAAAATGTAAGAAATTATATTATTATTAATATTAATATTATGATAGCTTTAAAGGCGCATACCCAAGCGTAAAAACGAGCTGTCCACCTCACACTGATGTAATGTGATGAGAGAATTAAAACGATTAAAATTAAACATTAATAATAGTATTCTCCATCAAAACCAAATTCATATCAAGTGACACATTTTGTCTGATCTGCTGTGTTTGCTTTCGTTTGCCTGCAAAGCCGCATAATTCTGAAGTTTGGTGTTTTATCACAAATTCAGACATATTTTCATATTCTTTGATTATTGTGGCAAGAGAAAGTTGCCTGTAACGATGTCACCTGATTGGGATTGAAAGAACTTTGGTAAGAAAAAAAAAAAATCTCCCCACCCCCACAGAAGAGGAGACCGCCCACCAGAGACAGTCAACCCGAGACCCCTTATAGATTTAAAAAGAGAGGCTGCATTCTCAGACTGACACTTATTCAACACTGCCACCGTAAGCAGATTACTTTTGCGCTGCCTGTGTCAAATACGTAGTTCACTTTGCCTCTCCATCATGTTTAGGATGCTGAAACACCACCTTCACCCGGGCATTTTTCTCTTGTTCATATGGCTTTGTCACCTCATGGAACATCAAAAAGTTCAAGGTAAGCTCTCTTCTTCAATTTTCTTTTATTCTTTCCGTTTTTGAAAAACTTCGACTGCTGTCAGCCACAAAACGCGCCCGGAGTGTCGAATACTTGCTGCAACCGAGAAACTTTTCAAAGTGAGTTTCCTTTTTTTCCCGCTGATACAACTCTCTCTGCATCAGACAGTGCGTGCGTAAAGCGTCCATAAAACAGGTGCCATATGGGACACTTCAAAGTGAGACTATATGGCAAGTTTTGCAGCCCTCGCCAGGCGCACACACTTAAGCCGCCACGACGTGCTGGTGGCAACGCCAGCTTTCCTTAATACCTGAGCATATTCTGATACTTTTGTATGAGCGTTTACCGTCTCACGATGTTGTCGTAAAACCTGTAAGAAACTTCAGAATATCCACTGTGAGTTTATGGGCGTCTTATTTTTTTATATTTCGCACGCACCCATTCAGCATTATGTGCAATTTTACATCTTTAGTTATGACAAAAATAAGAAAACTGGAGACTTTTGCGCCTATCATTTCTTGTTTGGGAGCTCATAGTTCAAATAGATGTAATAGAAATCTGTGTTCAATTTAAGAAACACACCAGTTCATGAACACTTAATGTCATGTGTGTCTGTGTCGGTTTAGACATCCTGCTGTTGTCTGGATCAAGGGGTATTTTTGTGCCATAGAAATAGGATAACTATTCTGTTTTTTATGTGTTTAAAATCAACTTTACACTGGTTTGTTAATAAGCAAGACATTGTCTGGTGGGTACATGTCTGGGATATTGTTCAGCGACGTTGGAGACGGTGGTGTGTTTAGCCAAAGACCGTGGTTTTCTGAAGGCTGCTATTTAACACTGTCTAGACGCTCCACTTTCTGTCCAGTGATAACAAGGAGGCTCTAGGAATAAAGGACAACCCCCCCCCCCCAAAGATTCTCCTTACTTTTTTGGTTTGTGGCTGCATTGTAAGGGCTGTCAGTCACAGATGGGATAGGCAAGTGTTAACAGTCTCGCAAAAAAAAAAAAGAATCAGACAAAATACTGCCGGGAGGGCGAAAGGGAGGGAGGGAGCGTCTCGGATAATACGGGCTGCGTGTGTGTCTAGTGCGTCTGGGTCAGCGGTTTCAGACGTTCAACATGCGACATTCGAGCTTTTTTTGTTTGTCTGTTTACAGCGGGGAACTGCTGGTTGCAGCAGGGGAAGAACGGGAGGTGCCAGGTGCTCTACATGCCCGGGATGAGCAGAGAGGAGTGCTGTCGGAGTGGAAGACTGGGGACGTCCTGGACCGAGGAGGACGTCCCCAATAGTACGCTCTTTAGGTGGATGATCTTCAATGGCGGAGCCCCCAATTGCATACCTTGCAAAGGTGGAGGTGCACTCATTTCCCTTCGTTTTCTCATAATACACACCCTCCATCATTTCGTTTAATAAATCCTAGTGATAGTCTGATTTACGCATACCAAAGTGTGTGCTTTATGTGCCAGATTAATTTTACGCACAAGGCCAAAATCCTCACCAGCTTCATATAACACAGACATTTGTATTTTAGAAACCTGCGATAATGTTGACTGTGGGCCTGGAAAGAGGTGCAAGATGAACAGAAGAAGTAAGCCGCGCTGCGTGTGCGCACCAGACTGCTCCAACATCACCTGGAAAGGACCGGTCTGCGGCTCAGACGGAAAGACCTACAAAGACGAATGCGCACTGCTGAAGGCTAAATGCAAAGGCCACCCCGACCTGGACGTGCAGTACCAGGGAAAGTGCAAGAGTAAGTAAATATTATTTAAAATCTGCCCACTAATGAGATCCCACATTTCTCAAAGCTGCATGTGCCAAGAATCCAGCGGTTTGTTCTTATTTGTCTCGTATTTCGTGTCATTTTTTTCACCAAATCTTCCAATGTCTTTGTCTCGACAGAAACGTGCCGTGACGTCTTGTGCCCCGGCACCTCCACATGCGTCGTGGACCAGACAAATAACGCGTATTGTGTGACGTGTAATCGGATTTGCCCCGAGGTGACGTCGCCTGAGCAGTACCTGTGTGGAAACGACGGGATCATCTATGCCAGCGCGTGTCACCTGAGAAGAGCTACCTGTCTCCTCGGCAGATCTATTGGAGTGGCGTATGACGGAAAATGCATCAGTAAGTCTGCAACTAGAAACGTGAGAGTGTGAGACTTTACTCCCTGAGAGCGCCTCCAGCCACTGCTGACTTTGAATATTGTTTGAATGCGTTTTCTTCCTGGCCAGCTCTGCAGTTATTCACTGTTCATTTTTTTGCCAACATTCCACTGAGGAGGGGGGTCTTAGAGAGAGAGAGAGTGTTTGGTAGTTGCTTGTGTTTGCTCAAGAAATGATAGACATCTTATTATTTCCTGATGTTGGCAGCAGTATCCCATATGGGAGAGGGAAGGAGAGGGGGAGGGAGAAAGAGAGTGAAACAGGGGAGTGCTGGGGGCCATGAAGACATGCTTCAAGTTAATATTTGAGTCAGATGGATTCCTATCCAGAAAGCAGTCAATCTAAGTCATGTCGTTTTAAAAATGTTAATTAAAACATGACCTAACACCATAAAACAGGATTTAGTTTTTTATTCCTAGCTTAGGTCTCCAAAAACTCAGCAGTCATCTGATCCTGCTTGAAAAGCGTTCATGATAATCCATCTAATCAAAGATTTCCCTGTGCTGACTTCTTCCCCTCTACTTCTAGAGGCCAAGTCGTGTGAGGACATCCAGTGCAGCATGGGGAAAAAGTGTCTGTGGGATGCTCGGATGAGCCGGGGCCGATGCTCGCTGTGTGATGAGACCTGTCCGGAGAGCAGAACGGATGAGGCAGTGTGTGCCAGCGACAACACCACATATCCCAGTGAATGTGCCATGAAGCAAGCTGCTTGTTCTATGGGGGTGCTGCTGGAAGTCAAGCACTCGGGATCTTGCAACTGTAAGTAAACAACAAAAGCAAAATATGAAAAGAATTAAACAAAACACCTCCCCCCCCTCCTCTCTCCAAGCAAAAGACAATATTCCATGTTGCTTCCCCAACAAAAACCTCCCCTGAAAGTGCCCCCCCATCCCAACTTTCCCCAAACTCCCACCCCAGCCACACCACCAAGCACAGCTTAAGCAAGCAGAAAGGACTTGGGAATAGAAGAACTTGCATGACGTTGTCTTTGTCGCTGGCTTTTGTTCTTGTGTTCTTGTTGGTTTTTTAAAATTTTACTTTTTTCAATTATTCTGCAAAACAAAATAACAGAAAGGTGAATGAAAACGCATAAATATATATCAGCAGACTCCATCTGAGAGTCTGGGAAAGGTTAACTCCGTTAAACTAACGCAAATAACAAAGGAGACTAATTTTGTTTGCAGTGGAACAATCCTGATATTTAAAAGTCTAGTTATGTTTATGGTCATGCTAGTGACCTGCAGGAGCAGGTTGCCTTAAATCTCATGCAGTTTTTTAAAATCATTTATGGTTTATTTGTATGCTAGTGGTCATATCTTTACAGCTTGTAAATTCCATGGTCACATTGCTAATTTCAAGTTAATGGTGTATTTGTGTTTTTGTATTATTTTTCTTTTTGTTGCTTTTGGCTGTAATCAATCAATTCAAAATGCACTGCGTCTTGTGACATACACCACACTGCCAACATGTCAATAAGAACAGAATACTTTAAAATATACTCATATAATGATGTGCATAAGGTGATTGTAACATTGGTGCCATGTTGGTGATAATGACGATGGATTTTAACGCTGATACTCATGTAGACTACTTATCCATAGAGCCATTGATGCGCTCACAAATCTGTGGGTAAACCGTCAAATTGAACAACAGCCTCAAGGAAGTATCAAATTTACATTCCAAGACGAGTGTCTCCTTGTTAGTTTCTTTCTCCCGAATGAGTACCTTAATGTGATGTGCCTATAAGGTATGCAATGGAATCCAAGGGACCAACTTTATGATCACCTCATGAGCAAAACATAAATGTGATTCTACACAGTGTGCAAGATAAAGCATAAGAAGCTTGTAGAACCACGCTTACTTCTTACTTCTCATCTCATCATTAGAGAAAAAGTTAACATTTAACATTTATCAGCTAACTTTAATTGTTCGTGCTGTTTCCAGTGAATGTGTTGTCTACCAGAATATGTATCAGAAATTACAAATCCATTTGGATTGATGAGGGACTGCCTGTTTTTTTTTGTTTTGTTTTTTTTTGTATTGTCACTCTTGCTCTTGCTTGTGTGCTTTTTTTTTTTTTTTTTTACGTGTCCGATGTAAATCTCTTCTGTAAAAAGAAAAGAAAATACCTCAGAACTGTGTTGATGATCTCTGACCTGCTTGCTAAGGCCAGGCTGTGACACAGAGTCCTCCCTCCCTGTACGTTTGAGCCAGAAGCTAAAATAGCAATCAGAGCAAAGAAACTAGCAAATCCGAGAACGCAAGAGCACGTTTCTGTGTTATGTGTGTCTGCTTTCAGGAATCTGCCCAAAAGAGACCCAAGCCACTGGAACAATCAGCCCCAGTGCCCCTATACCCGCCACCCAGCCTCCCCCCTTAACCCACCTTGTGAGCCCCCCCAAACCTCCCATCCACCCTTCTTTTCCATCATCCCACTTTCTTCTCTTGTTGCAGCTATGACTTGCTAGATTATGTAAAATGGCAGTTGCATAATTGAGGATGCCACAGTAATTGTTGATGCCAAGTCACACAGACCCTTCCTCACAAACACATACATGCATACACAAACATATTCACACACACACACACAAATAAACAAAAGGGAGGCTGTGTGCCAGTGGCTTTGCTGTGAGCTTTTTTTTTTTTTTTTTTTGAGAACATTCAGTGATATTCTGCGCTGTTGTGGTCCATATTCATACAACAGCTACCATATATTCTCCCACATAGCCATTACAGAAGACCAGGAGGAGGATGAGGAAGATGAGGACTCAGACTACATGGCCTATGTCCATATATCTTCTATACTGGATGGATAAGCCCCCATCACTAGCGGAACAGTCCTAGGGCAAGGAATCATGTCCATACTGTACATTATGTGTATGCTTATTTATTTTTTAAAGAAAAAGGAAGTATACATATAGTTCAGTCTGCTAGATGTTTATTTATACTTTTTTTGTGTTTTATAATTTATACATTTACAATGTCAGGCTTACTATCTACCATGATATATTGTGTTACCACTCATTTCCCCCTTTTTGTTGTTGTCCCTTTTAATTTCTTTTTTTTTATCATGAAGAAATATATTTGTCCAAAGAGAAGCAGTGTTATTTATTTGTCATGTTACCGTGTAAGTATAAGTCCTCTACAAGCTGTAAATTGCATTCCCTGAGCTGTAAAAATCTGCTTGTTTCTGTCAAATCTCTATCACAGATGTTTATGTCACACATACGTAAATGCATGTTTAGGCTGTGTGTTTATTTATTGGGAATATATCAATCATTTTATGTACAGAAGTGTTTCTGGTTTGTTTACAACTCATAATAACTGACCAAAGGGATTCTCTCAATGGTTTTGCAAAAGAGCATTGTAACACAGCAGTGATAAAATGGAAGAGAAAAAAAAAAGAGCCATTTGTTTTTCTCTTCTTATGTTTTGGTTACTCTTCGGTTTTAGCCCTTTAGATTTGTTTCCTCATGGAGACGACAACTTTTGACATTATTCTATAGCATTTATTTTGTCTCACCACATTAGAGCAGAGGTAAGTTTTGGACGATACTTGATTATTTTGGAAACAATGTGCCATTAACATTTGTGTGCTGTCTTCTTGCCAATGTGCTCCATATTGCTCTCGCAGAGCTAAAATAGGACTAACGTACTGCAGTACTCGACACTATATCAGACTTCATCACTTTGTTTCTTTCTGTTTTTTTTTTTTGTTTTTTTTTTCTCAGAATGCATTTTTATTTTCAAACATCACAAGAGAAATACAAAATTCTGTTATGAATATATAGTTTTGTATTTTTTATGTAAATGTCATATGTACATACAAAGTTTGATGGTATTTGTACAGATATGAAGAGTGAAACAATAAAAGTTTTTTTCCTTATACTTTTTTCTGACTCTGCCGTATCATTGATTTGTGAATAACATGTAGTTAAGCATATCAAATGTCAATGCATGTGTTTAATTTGAAGGATGAAGAGGAGGTCTAAATCTAAGTTTCAGACCAACATACAGTTGAGTTGGGGAATCTCTGGGTGTATTAGGCTATTGTGGGTATGGATTTTTATATGACTTTTGCATCAATGTGATAAGGTAGGCCTATTTAATTAATTTGGATCAGCCAAAAACAAACATTCATCTCAGCTTGGTAATTTTATCCATAATATCCAGTTTCTGAACTGATTTGCTATTATTATTACTACAGAAGAAATATGCCCTGATAAAGGACTTTATCCATTTTGCCCACCTCTAATACAATATGTTCCAATAAAACACTGATTGAATATTCAAATAACTTTATATGTTGTACTGTGGAATGTTTAATACAGTAAATAATATTGTGTTAGCCCTACAATCACTCCATAAATTGTGAATATGCATTTAAAATTTCACTATATTCACACTATATTGACAAAAAACGTATGAAAGGAATAAAAGAAGGTACTATTAAGCTTCTAGGAGCATGGAGAAAAATTACTAGACGTCAAAAGCAAAGGCAAGTTCCTCTGGATGTGCTGAGTTTCTTTCCATTAACACCATCATCATCGTTATTTGTGATATGAAACGAACATCAGTGGCGTAAATAGAGGCTGGATATGTCTGGACATGTCTGGCTGTATGTAATACATCCCTGTAAAGTAATTTTAGTCGCTGGCATCAGTCCTCCATCTCTTTGCCAGCAGCTGTCTCCGTCACCCGCTCGTGCTGTTTGTTCCTTCGCGGCCGCCGTATGTCATTGTTGACAACAATCATGGCGTCCTCAATGTCACTTCTCGGCTTGGGACGTTTGTCTGTGATCAATGTCGCTTCTAAATTGGCCCTGAATCCTATCAGGTAATTCTTTATTAATTGTTTATTAGTTTTATATTCGCACGTGTTACTATGAGTCATTTTGTTTCAAATATTTAACTCCAAGTCGACTAAAGACGAAGCAAGGAGGCCTTGTGTCTGGCATGTTACAGGCTAGTAAGTGATTGTAAGCTAGCCAGCGTTAAAGTATAAAGCACTTCAATAAAGCATATTAAAGGTTTTCGCTCTTTATCGGGCACAATATGTACGTTTACACACTTAACTACGTTCTTGGTCTATATTTATTCTTTAAAGTGACTAGGCTATTAGCTAATGTCAATGTTATCCCGTGTCCTTACAGCACTCGGCTAGCCAGCTAATTAGCTAATTCTAGCAAGTCTAGCTAGAAATCAGTTTAAGAGCTAACGCAATTAAACGTTGCCCACTGCTCCACACAGCATGTGCTGCATACCATTACTAATATTCGGCGAGACGGGAACTTTATTTAATAACAGACCTCACCGTAAAGGCCAATATCACTGACTGACTCACTTTAGCTAACTTCAATGCAGCAGCTAACCTTAACAGTCAACTGTAGGGATCTTACTGCTGGCTACAAGGAAGCTAACAACTAGCATCACAATAGCACATCACAGTCTGCGCTTTTTAAGGTTTAGACACAATGCATTATTTGCAGTGAGTTAAGCAGTGAGCATGAGTTAAAGTTAGTTTTAGTTATTACATTTCCAAACATAGTGTATTGCTTTCTATTTTATTCATAATGTGTAACATACAATGTGTAGGTTACTCTTAGTCACCAAACCCATTACATTTTGTGAGCTGCACACTACTATACAAATAATAATGCTGATGTGATCTCTTGCAGTGACATCTGATCATAAAAATGTTATTTTATGCCTTCTTTTCCTGCACAAATGTGTTGATGTCTGATCTGCCTCTTTTTTGACCCGTTCCCTGTGGTGGTCCAAAACATTTTCCCACGGTGATCAATGAAGTCTTATCTAATCTTTTCTAATCTCATAAACATTGGTGACAGGCAAATGTACCGCGAAATAGACGTTATTTAATCAGTAGTTAGGCTGACCACCCAGAAATCAGCTGCAGTAAATGACTTGTTGATAAGAAGGATTTTTGCTTTTAACCATAGATAGGTACATAATAGGGAAGTGCATTATCTTGGCTTGGCATAGAGCTGGGGGATACACTCTATGACATTTGATACAATGATATGACAGTAGATACTATCAGTGATTTTGGGAAATAAATACTTTTATTATATGGCAATGTTATGTTTTCCTGGCAGTAAGAGCTGAATAACACTTGAATGATGGTTTTCCAGACTTGTTTGACTCATTTTACAAGCTGAATGAGATGATCAGTGATTGCCTGCATGATTGACTATCATATCAACATCAACATTGCTAATAATTATATTTGCAGTCCACATAATCAGTCTTTTATCTAGATAAAATATTGGAAAAAACAATAACATTAGTCACAATTTTGGCATATTATATTGAGGTACTGACTCGAGAATATTTCAGTATTTTTATTTTGTCAGTATCTTTCAGCTTTAACTATCACGTGGCCTAGCAGACATCAGTTGGTGTCAGCTGACCTGATTTACCTTCATGGATTATGATCATGGATTTATGCATAAGCCTGCAATATGCTGTTCTTCAAAAAGTGAATTTTGCCTGCTAAGCCTGCCTGCCACTGTGCAACGGTCCCTTGGAAGTTTTATTACATTATAAAAAGTCCTTTTTTTTTTTTTTTTTTACATTTCAAGCCCAAATTGTCTCTTTGTCAGGTACAGAGGTTCCTCAAATAGTGAACATTAATGCAGGGCAGTTTTCCACACTCAGTTTACCCAGGTGAGATCCGGTGCATGCAGAAAGGCATGTATTAAGACAGTTTTTGTTTACTTTTAGGTTTTGTTTTGCCTTACAGAATGAAACAATGTGAGACATTCTCTTTACACAATGCAAGCGATGGCCTTCTCAGCTTTTAGAATTAGACACTGGCCTCATCATGTACAGGATGAGGTCATTAAATAATAGATGACAGGTTTGATTACATTGCTAAACCAAAAGATAGATGGTGTTGTCCAAGTGGAAATTCACTTGTCAAATTAGGAATTCATTTTATGGCCTAAAAGTGAGGTAATAAAGATACTGATGATAAGAAATGGATGCCTTTAATTACTAAGACAGTTTGTTGGCTAAGAAAGTTGGCCTTTTAAACATTTCTTTTTTTAGCGAAGTAAGGGAAAAGGCAGATCAGTAGTTGAAGAAATAGTTTAACAAACTGCACATGGTCTTCATTTGAAGAGTATAAGAATTACTTGAGGCTTGAACGTAAAACTATTTTCATTTTTGATTGATCAATCAATTCTTCTTTGACCTTTGAGTAAATGTTTGCTTTATCAAATATTATAAGTGACCTTGTAAAATTATGTCGTTCATCTGATCAGCAGGCAAAAACTCCAAGCATTTAATTTAAAGAAATAAAGCTGAAACCAACAAATATTTGCAATTTTTACTTGGTAAATGACTAAAACATCTGCGATGACTTAATAACAGAATATTTCTTTTTAAATTACATCTATGTAGACCGTTTACACCAGAAACCATAGCTGTATTAGTCACAATGGTGTTCTTGATTTATTTTCTTGATGTTTTAATTAAAATAGGAGACAGTTTAGGGGAAATTCATAGTGTAAAATCATTCATTTGAAATAAATGTAAAATTGTGATTATCTGGGCATGATCTGGAATGTGATTATCTGGAATAGCCGTTCCCTGGCTGAGCCATGATGGCACGTTGCTGTTTTGTGACAGGACACGGCTGCACATTCACAAAGAGCTACACAGTCCTCGCCTGACAGTTGACCACAGCCAACATTAAGCACGTCCTGTCATTAGGATGAGAGCGAGAGTCTGCCAGAGATTCACCAGACAGAACTAATAGGTGGCGGGGGGGATTCTCTCCTTGTCTCTTCCTTTTCACTGTATCCTCGCCCCACCGCTTCCTCCAAGATAGTTCTGTTTGCAGAGTGTAACTTGTTTGTCTAATTTACCTCTTTGTCGCTTGTCTGCCTTTGGCGGTTTGTGCTTTGCGTGTAATGTCTACCTAATGGTTTTCAGGTCTACAAGCACATCAACATCGAGGCTGGCACAGAAACCAGGACAAGACACGCAACTTATTACAGTTGATGAGAAATTGGTAAGGATCCCTCCCTGTTCAACGGGACACACGGATTGGTGTTTGTCTGATCTACTGTCTGATCTACTGTCTTCCAATTACTTTACCAATTGTTAAAAAACTCTCCTAATCCGCTGCCAAAGTGAGCTTGTATTAGACAGTAGGCTTTTGTAACAATACGATAGTTAGGGCAAATGTTATCATTGGTAGTTCTGTGTGTGCTCACAGCTCCCATTAATCCTCTCTTCGCCCACCTCCCAACTTTTGATGACAAGTTAAGAAGTTACTGCAGCTACCGAATAGTTTACTGAATGAAGTTTAGATGAAAAATGAGTTTAATATGACAATGTTTGATATCACTGAAATTCAGATCAGCTTTAATTTATATTCAAAACCAACATAATTTGGGGTATGGACCAACATAAAAGCTTTATGAAAATTAATTAATGCGTAACCATATTCTACATTTTACGGTGTCGTCTCCACTGGCCAAAACCACCAGTTACTTATTATATACAGTCAGGTTACAGTGTACCGTTTTTATGGTGGTTTTTGTTTTCTAATATTTTGTCCACCCCATCTATATCAAAGAGGATACACTAGCTATTAAAAACACCTCTCAGTATAACACAATATTTTTTTAACAGTACCACAAACTACAGCCTCTGAAATGTCCATGAAGTTGAATCAACACGTCTCTAAAACGTTTTAAAAAAAAAACGGAACATTTTTGCCATATGTAACCTTCAGCTTTTGGTTTGGTATTTTCAATTATTTCAACAGCATTAATAAATCAGTTGATGTCACTTACATATTTCCAACACACAGTTTGACAAGTTATATCTACAAACTATCTACTTAAGAAACAGTGACCATTAGAAAATAATAGGGTAAGGCTGGGAATCTCTAGTTACCTCAAAATTTGATTTTATTTAGATTTAGGGTGCGATGAGTCTATTGCAGAATGATTTTCGATGGATCCCAATGTATCTAAGTATTTGATTTCCATATTGTTTTCTTAACTCTACCACTCTCTGCCACACAACAATAGCATAATTACTAATATCCACCAAAACAATAGTAAGAGTGAGTGTATTGCTGTTGTAGTGAAGTATCGCCATAACGTGTGTGTGTGTTTTGTATCTTAGCTCCGGTGTGTACAACGCTGAGCCCAAACCCAGGTTTTCCATGATTGAATACTGGCAGTGATCATTTATGAGTAACACTTGTGATTTAATTGGGTCTTTCTGAGGTGTGGAAACTTTGCTCGAGGGTTCTTTGTTTGGCATCGACAACAACAGGGTGATTTGCATGTTAGTTGCATTGCCTCTGTTGACATGACACACCTTGCATACTGTACAGGTTTTATCTAGCTTACATTTGTTAGCATTTGGTGCATTTGGAGATTCAGTTGTGTTATGCTAGTAGTGGTTAACGTAGCCTCAAGCCGATAGCCTCAAGCAGCTATGATGAGCAGGCTACATAGGTCTGGTAACCTCACTTTTTGAAAATTATTTTCATTTTCAAACGTCTTCAGCCCCAGCCAAAGTTACGTCACTTGAAGCAATATATCAGACTTTGTGCAGCTCCCTCTGTAGCCACAAAAGGCTTTATACAACTTTTTTCACATATGTGGTAGTATTGCCCAAGACCTGTGATCAGACTTTTATGTGTAAAATCGGAGGAGTTCCCCTATGGAGACTTGTCTATATGATGCTTGTACAAATTATTTTCCCCACCCCTATCAAAAAGGGTTACCATTTTTTTATACCCGGCATGTGAGGACAAATGAAGTGTTTGGACAAAATGCGTTTGTTACTGTGAGTTAGCTTGTGGAATTTGAATCAGTAGGTGTACATGGTTACACAGGGAATTGGGTAACCTGTTTACATGCACTGTAGTAACCTGCCTATACATATTGACAAATACTGAAATGTTTAATGGTGGAAACCAGTTTACTAAGACTTTGAGGGGCTATTTTGTCCTACTTCTGCCCCTCTGCTGCTACAGCAATACTTTCTGTCTCTGTCATTCATGATGATGATTAGTTGACTAATCAATAAGTCAGAAAATTAATCAGCCACTATTTTGCTAATAAGTTAATCGTTTCAGTCATTTTTTTCATGCAAAAATGCCAAACATTCACTCGTTCCCGCTCGATGATTTGCTGCTTTTCTCGTTGTTAACTGAATCTCTTTGGGTTTTAGACCGTTGGTCAAACAAAACAAGCAATTTGAAGACGTCATCTTGGGCTCTGAGAAATTGTGATGGCCATTTTTCATACTTTTTTTTTTGACATTTTGTACATTAAACAATGAATCGATAATATAATCGGCAGAATAATCAGTGATTAAAATGATCATTCATTGCAACCCTACTGGTTATACGTGGCCAAGAAATCGTCTTTATCCAGGAAAAGTGTGCTGTGTGCAGGTTTCTCTAATCCCTTACCTGGATTACGGAAACCGGGTTTCTCAGTTTCTGAATGATAAAATCCCCATAAAGCTAAAATGTTGTTTTTTTCTCCATTTACCTAGCAGTTGGAAACTGCATCTGTAGCTTTGTCTTATGACTTTCCGTGAGCAGTCTGGGCACACAGCATATCTCCTAAAGCACTTAAAGAGCAGGTTTCAGTTAAAAATGTGTAATCAAATCTAGTTCACAGGTGAATTTTTCAGAATTGCTTTTTTTAAAGGCTTAGCTGTGCCTTTTTTCATTAAGTGCTAAACCACAGCCTAAACAGCAATAAGCATGCATTTGAAGTGGCCAAGGTTAGCAATGTAACTGTACAAAACAAAGACGGATCTTCGAAGTGAATGCTTTGTCATTAAAAGACGAAGGAGATAGGAGATAACAGGGAAAGAGGGAGTTTGGGGAGAATGTGGGAGTCTGTTGTGGACTTGTTTGGGGGCGTGGGGGGTGGGGGGTTGCTGTGTGTGGGCAGCGTCAGTGCGCTTTTGTTCCAGACCAAAGCTGACCATACTGGCAGACAAACCTTTGGCTGGGCGGAGTGTCTGTCTCTGTCCTCTCAGTAGGGGCCACTGAGAGGAACAGCAGAGGAGAGGAAAAAAAGGGCCTCTAAAAATGGGGAGGGGGTGAAAGAAAAGAAGCTTGCATGGAAAAAAGTTTGTGAGACACCCTGAGACTCACCAAAAAGACAGTGGCCACTTCAGTGTTGTCGGCCACAGAGGTTCCTTTGTGGCATGCTGTTGCTGGCGACGGCGGGAAGTACTCTAATGCTCACCCAGACAGGCCAAAAAGAGAGGCCCTCAGCTGTTTACAGTACAGTGGTCTCTGTCTCACATGGAAGAGGGCAATGAGAGCACTCTCCCTTTTGGGCATTCAGCATATGTCAGCACGCTAGTCATTCATCAGGCTGTCAATAAGTGTGAATTGCTTTCTGGTTAGACCAATCAAACAAAGGTCTCGATCCACTGTGAGGTTATGCTGGGTTCGCACGCTGTCTCTCGCTCTCTCTCTCTCGCCCGAGGAGAAAGTGGCGTGCCGCTTGTTCTGTAGTGAACATTTCTGAATAACCTCATTTAGATGAGGTTGCATTTTGGCCTGGGCAAATGATATTTTGAATTCGCTCCAAAAACTCCGCCTGAATGTTTGTGCGACACTCTCATTATCTCGTCCTTCGTTCTCGTCTGTCCAAAAAATGCAAACCTTACAGGAACTCGCGTCTCTGCAGTTTGTATGGCCGTCTCCATTACAGGCAAATTTAGGCTATGAAGGGCAAGAGTATCCTGCAGGTCAAAAATATGAACTAATCCAGTGAAGAGGATTTTCAATGGCATTTGTGAACCATTTAACTGGAGGCTGCAGACAGAAACATAATGGGCAACTCTTTTGATAATTAGTCATTAAAGCGGCTATAATCAATGTTTCTATAATAAAAACGGATCAAAAGACTGCGTGTAATGTGATAGGTGTCGCTCGTAGCGATAAATCCACAGAGAAGTATCACCCAATTCTGCATTTCTGAGTTTTAAAGCGTCTTTAAGCTCATTGTTTTGTTTTTTTGGCTCACAACTTTACTGTTTTAGTTCACTCTCGCAGCTGTCATCAGTTTTGTTTCCAGCAGCGGCAGGCAATTTTTCAGAAAAAAAGCTCTAAAAGAAACGGCAGACAGACAAAGTTAGTAACTAGCTGGTGAACATAGTGGAACATTTAGCAGCTAAAGAGCCAGATATTTCCCTCAGGAGTCAGTGGAGATAAAGAACCAGAGCTAAAAGGAGAGTGAATATTGGATTTACATTCTCCAAGTGGACGGAAAAACAACTCCAAATGAAGTTGGATGGAGTACAAGTTCGCCATATGAACTTAAAAGGTGATAATATGTCAGTGTTGTGTTCACAGAATGTTTCCACTGCCCCCAACAGGCCAGACAAATCAGTTATTTCAGATTTAAAGTCTGTGTAAGGGAAATGCAGAGAGTTGCTTCTAAACACATTAGAGCTTTGTGCTGCTGGGTTGGCTCGCTGAACGATAGTCTGGCTCAGTGGTACAGTAGAGTTATCTACCAGCACCTTCAGCAGACACGCCCCCAGCGTTTCAGAGCAGAAACTACTGCTTATTTTTACATGATTTTGAAACCTAATTTTATATACTTTTTATTCATTCAAATTTGGCTGGGTGGTTAATAACACATTCTTCTGTGGTGTGACAAATTCAGAACACGTATTTATTATTGCTACGCGGATTTAAAGTCATTTTTCAAACAAAAATGCTAACATTCCCTTGTTCCTGCTTCTAAAGTGTGAGGATTTGCTGCTTTTGTTTGTCTTATGTGATAGTAAATTGAGTATCTTTGTGGTTTGGACTGTTGGATGGACAAAACACACAATGTGATAATGTCACCTCAGGCTTTAGGAAATTGTGATGGGCAGTTTTATTTACCATTTTCTGACAATTATCAAGACCATAATCGGCAGATTAAATCATGAAAACAGTCATTTGTTGCAGGCAGCCCTACTGCGGATCTTGACTGTTTTCATCTCTTTCCTCATATTTAAAAGCTCACACAAAGTAAAAAAATAGTTTGAGATTTATATGAGCAAAACTTTATTGTGTGAATGTCAGAAATAATGCCAAATAGAAAGACCTGCGTGACGGAGGTCCAGTGCCCAAAGCTGTTCCCTAGAGTGCCCATGCCGACCTGCTTTTGTTTGTAATTACTGTTTGATTAAGCATGCTGGGCAGCTCCCAGGGTCCGGCTGGCTGGCCACTGATACACAGCTTTACACGGAATGTCTGCGACCTCCCTCAATTAGAGTCAGGCCTTTGCTTTACTCTCTGGCCCTTTTGCAGAAACAACTGCGGTTCTAACCTAAGCAGCTGCTTCAATGTGCGATAATACAATATCTCCCACTTACGCCTGAGTGTCTGAGACTCCTACTTCAGCCGTGGCCAAGTGCACTCCCTCTCTGCACATAAAGACAACACCATAATCTTAAAGCGCTTGTGAAGCCTTGTTATAGAGTTCTCTAAAGGCACTAGGGTTTTACGAGACAGAGGAGGACAGTTATTAGAGTGCGAGGAATTGAGGGGGAAGGAGGGAGGAAGACGGAGAGAGGAAGAGACCATTTGATGCCTGGCGTGTTGAGTTTGCTCGTTTGAAATCTTTGGTTTTCTTGCGAATTTAGAGCGCAGTGCTTGCTTGGCATGTCACATCACATCTGGACAAAATATGTGGGGTTTGATTTGCGGTAAAGTAGTTGAGTGTAAAGGCAGGTTGTTGGTTGTTTTGAAAGAACTAAATTGGAATCAGATTGAAAGATCCTGAGTCTGTCGGTCAGGATTACTCATCCAGAGATATCAGAAAATTCCTTGATACAGAGGTCACTCAAAGGAAGCTGGTTAACATCTCAGTGTCAATCATCTCAGTGCAATGGTAGGGCTATTCAATTGGACACGCCTGTTTGGTTTGTGACACTTGAGAACTCAATTTCCGCAGAATTTAATCTGTTCTGAGAGTGTTAATGGGCAAAGTACCCTCAACCACTGCGACCTCAAGCAGGTATTTGCTTTCATATTTTTGGAAATTGCAAGAAAATCAGCGTGTAGGGCAACGAAGACACAGAATCCCAATAAAAATCCAGCCATCCCAACTATGAGGATATATTTAGCACAAGCAGTTTAAGTCTGCAGTACAGGGGTGTATATTCTCTAAGCCTGTCTAGCCTCAGACACAGAGTGACCTACAGTGGAGCAGACCACATTCACCACCCCACCCCCCTTCCTCTCCCTCTCATCCTCCTCTCCCACCCTTCCTCCCTCCTTCGCACGTAGACAACTTAAGTGTCTGTTTTGTCTGGTTGCCCTCTCATACGGCGTGCTTATGCAAAAAAAAAAGAAATCTCTTGGCTCAAGATTGGAGTAGTGGGTCAGAGGATGTTGGTGTTTGAAGAGTGCCAGACAAGAGGCTTTATTATGTATCATCCACTAAATAGTATTTCATTTATTAACACTCTCTACCATAGAGGCTAAGCCTCCTAAGAGGACTCCTCAGCCCTGTCAGTGCTGGGTAGTTTTAGGAAGTGTCTAGCTGCTAAGTGTTGTGTTTGCAGAGCGGATAAAAAAAGGCTTGCTACTGTTTGCCTACACTTCCATTTATTCATTAGGTGCAAGCTTGCAGCTCTTTTTCTAATTTGACAAACTTTCACTATCACAAGTCTGGTTTCTAATGTTTTTTTTTGTCTCTCCAGTCTATTTATTATAAGTTATCATAACAACAAAAAGCTAACATAATAATTCCTAACATGATTTGTGTTGCATTTTGAATTTCACAACATAACGTGTACTAGAGCTGGAACGATTAGTCTATTAATTAGTCATAAAAGAAAATCCATCGGCAGCTTTGTGGATAATGGATTAATCGTTTAAGTCATTTTCTAAGTGACAATGCCATAAATTCTCTGGTTCCAGCTTCTCAAATGTGAATATTTTTAGTTTTTCTTACTCGTCTATGATGTATCCTGAATATAATTTTGGTTTTGCACTGTTGGTCAGACAAAACAAGACATTTTGTGACATCACCATGGGCTCTGGGAACACGTTTTGCTATTTGCTGACGTTCTATAGACCAAGCAATTAATCAGCTGATTGAGAAAATAATTGGTAGTTATAGCTTTAATGTGCACTACTAAACAATGTGTACCGATTCTTCATTTAGATTATAAAATGTCAAAAATAAAATAGTGACAAACGCCCATCACAAGTACCCATAGCTTAAGGGGATGTCTTTGTATTATATGTTCTGTCTGACTAACAGAACTCAAAACTCGAAGCTATTCAGGTTACAATGATATAAAACAGAGAAAAGCAGCACATCCTCAAATTTTGACATGCTGAAACCTGAGAATGTTTGCCATTTTTGCTTAATAAATTATGATAGTGTGGGGTTATTTATAAAGCATTTTACTTAGTAAAGGATATTTGAGCTGGTGTCTCTGAGATGCCGTACAACACACAAACAAACAAGTGTGTCTGCATCCGACATATTCATAAACGACCCCCTCCTCCGTCCTCTCTTTCCGCTCCTTACCGGTATGTGTAATGTGAGATTCGAGATGACCCTCATGCCAGCTGCTTCTCGTTCTCCAGTGCTGAACCACTCCCACACATGAGCAAGCAACATAATATTTGTTTCTATTAGAGACGCCCCCTATGTCCAATCAGTAATTGGCACGCTTTCTCCACTTCAAAGGCGTCTGAAGGTGGGAACCGGCGGAGGCTGATGAGTGAAGCTCTTGGTCTGGGTGTGGGCTGGTCAGTGGGGGGTTAAGGGTGATGTGTTTGGGCTTTCACCACACGCTGACTCAACATGATTCAGCTCGGCTGACCTTATGACCCCTCCTGGCTGCCGAGGTGCACGTTTTGGCATACGGTTGTTCGCGCTATGGTAGACTGGACTGTATTTGTGTCATGGCTGTCACGGTGTCCACCACTGGCATAGCAATGTGGTAGTAGTGACGCTAGAAATGTTTGCACAGACATCCTTTATTTATTTATTTGTTTGTTTGTCTGTTTGGTTACTGTACTAACAGGAAAATACACTCTGTACCTCAGTTTACATTTGTAAACCCTAACAAGGCTTAGAAATAGGACCGTCAGTGTGTTTAGACAATTTCACCCTCTGGGCTATTTCTCTAGGATCACAAGACACATGTCTGCAACTAATAGTAATTTTCATTATCGATTAATCTGTTTATTTGGTTTTCGATTCATGGATTATTTGGTTTGTCTCTGAAATGTCAGAAAATAGTGAAAAACTTCCCTTAGCCCATAGTGACATCTTTAAATGTCTTGTTCTGTCCAACCAACAGTCCAAAACCCAAAGATATTCAGATTCCAGCGATATAAAAGCAGCAAATGCTCACATTGGAGAAGCTGGAACCAGAGAATGTTTGCTTCATTAAATGACTTAAACAATTAATAAGTTATTTAAATTGTTGGCAATCAACTTGATCGACCAATCAGTTAATTGACTAATCATTTCAGCTTAAGTCTGGTTGTGAGATGAAGAAAAACATGTTTCTACTATTTGTGTCAGTATATTAACTTCATGTTTTGTCTCTCACTTCTCTGGTTTATTGAAGAGTAGATCATTTTCACAACTAATAATTGAACCGTCCAGGATCATTGCAAGAACAGATGTGAATTTCCTTTTTTATGGTTTATTTTAGGTTTAAAATAATCCTCTTCTTCTAAATAGGCACATAGGGAGTATCAAGTGATTCAGTGAAAAAGACCGGGCTTTTCAATTCACTAAAGTGAACGAACAGTAATGTGTTCAGAAGACAAGGTCCTTATACTCATCTCTTTTCAAGTCCTCGTCTACATTTTGCCAAACCCCAGGACGCCCCATCCAAGTACCCCAGAATGGACCGTCATCCAAACCTCCCCATGCAATTGATATTTTCATCAAAATTGTCTGGTTAAAAACATTCATGTGGTTTATGTTGCCTTCCCTAATGATTTTCTCAAAGATGCATCCAAAAGTGAGATTTTTTTTTCTTACTGGCAAACCACTTCTTAAGTGCAGGAAATGTGACTCTTCATCTGCAAATCATCTGAAAATGACAAGATGTGCTAAATGATACGGGGACAGCACTGGCTGGAAGACAGTTTAAGAATCCAGTGAAGGACAGATACAGTCATAGAGGAAGATGCTTTCTCTTAGCCTGGTTCCTTCCCACCACATCTCCAATTTCTTTCAGTGATTCAATTTGGTCTGGTGGTGTGCTCATCGACAGCTGTTTCCCTGGTTTGAAAAACAAGAGCCAATCAGAGCTTTGTTGGTGGGGTTACGAATAGGGGCGTCACCCTCCTGTGCCAGAAAAATGGCTACAGTATTTTTGACAAGCATAGATGAGATGGACACAGCTATACAGGTTGTTGGAGGTCAACTTAAAGAAATAACGACTCTTAAAGGAATAGTACTTTCCGCTGGGTTGCCTGGCGACCTTCACTGTGGCGACAAGACTCCAGGAAGTCACTGTTCCCGGCCAAGAAATAGGCCCTCACAAAACTCCCTGTAAAACCACAATGTTTTGTTTTTACACTTTGGTTTGGTTTTAACAAATGAGATGTAACATGTTAATTAGTGAACTGGACAGAGCCAGGCTAGCTGTTTCCAGTCTATATGCTAAGCTTAGCTAATCAGGAAGCCAATAAGCGCATTTCCCAAATTGTCGGACTAAATCAGCACATTTCTTTGACCGATGTGATGGGACAAATACGTCACCTACTGCTTATTGGTTAGGGTAAAATAACGACCCGAACTGAAAACGCTAACATGAATAGAATGTTAGTCTTAATAATGAAGTGAAGCGAAATGGCAGGTCACTCTGATTATCAAGCTAGCATTCTCTTATTGTTTTCCAAACATTTTAAATGGATTCTACCATGTGCAATAAGATGGACATCACATCTTGCCAACTTTCATGATCTACACCAAGGACACTTCTGTGTCATTCACATTCATCTGAATAGAGTTTATTCCACAAATGTTTTGATTTTGAGGCATTTTGCACCTCAACTCCCCCCAAGAAAACTATTTGTTACATTATTCTTTTCTTTTCTTACTTTTGGATAGCTCATTATTCCCTTCAGTTTTTACCACTTGAGCATATTGAGATCTTTGAACACAGAAATCTTCCATCCCAGGTCTCTGTTGGCGCATTGGGGGTACCAGCTTTCAGCGTTCTGGTGGGCCCAGCGGCCCCACAGCGACAAGCCCCTATGCTCTTTATTTGGCACTTAGCCTGGAGGTGTCAGAAATATCGACACGCTTTCACGTGACGGAGACTTTGCCAGCCTTTTTCCCCCCTTTCTTAAGCCCGGCATTCTGCCTGCCCAGCCAGGTATTGTAGGGCCCCGTGAAGGCCCTGTGAATAGTGTCAAACTTGATAGTTCTCATTTTGCTTCCTGTACATGGCAGAAGAAAAAGTGCCCACCGTGTGGGTTTTCCTTTTGTGATGGCCCTCTCTAGTCTTCCTGGGAACACACCACATTCCAGCCACAATCATTCCCTTTGTGAATCCGGGTATTGTGGGTGAGTCTACTATGCCGATAACCCTCCTAGCTTTCAGTGTAATGCATGCAAGTATCATAGAAGTCTAGACTCGTATTTTTGCAAACAATGCCAGATAATGAGCAGAGTGTTTTCAGTGATTTGGCAGAGCTTTTGTTTTGACACATCCTCCCTCATTCATGAAGGACCTTTTGTGCTCATCCACGCCTAAGATGTGATTTAAGGTCTGCTACATCTGGACAAATTATTGCACCGGTTTACCATACATGGGCCTCATGTGTCAGTTATGGTTTATGTAACGTACATACGCGTAACCATAGTCTGGCCTGCTAACCCCGAGGGTATCATTTCTAATATGTCTCGGAGAGGGATTTTCATGCGTCTATCCCCCAGAACAGACCAGACCACAGAACTAAATGCTAAATGTTTCTGACTGCAAATTTGATTTACCTCAACTCAAAGCGTACTTTTTGTACATGACCCCCCCCTCCCCCCCTCGATTCACAACTCCGAATATGTTACGGTCCACTGTGTACAAAGTATTTTAATGGTTCTTGACTTTTCTCCAAAACGCTCAGGAAATTCTTCATAGTTTTTGCTTGTGGAACACAGATATTTTGAACATTAGCCATTGAAAATAAAAACTTATATCCTGCAGAAAGGCTCCAAGATGGAAAAAAAAAACCCTGGCATCTCATTTTGCTGCTCTCTCACACTGTCCTGCGTGTTATTGTGTCATGAACTGTCCACCATTACCCTCTTTGGGTGAAGAGAACATGTTTGCTTCCTCTCTGTGACAAGAAGGAATTGCTAAGGTTAAGTAGATAGGGCAGCCGGAAATAATTACCAAGCACTTGTGAAGTTTTTTTTCTCCCCTTTGTTCGTCCTTTCCCTTTCCTTTTTCACAATCTTTTCAATGTGCAGATCTTGTTTATGATTAAACTCAGTCTGCTCTTGCCTCTGAGCATGGCAAAAGATGTTTCACTGAAATGAGCAGTAGTTTAGCAGTTGGACCTGTAATTTACTGGACTTAAATACCCTTGGAAGCTCCTTTGCCAAAGGAAAGCCAGGCTTTTGTGTGGAGTTCATGCAAAACGACCCCCTTTCTACAAATCAACTGGCAGATAACAGACAATGATGAAAATTTGATTCTTTGAAGTTGTAATGGCCATTGAAATGTGTAAAATTCTTGTATTGAAAGGAGAGCGCCCTGGAAAGCCCTCAGTCTTGGGTGGCTGGTGCCTGCGTGTTGGGAGGTTCGTCTGTGTTTTGTCGCCGACTTCCCATTGCTTGTTTGCTAATTCCCTGAAGAATTGGACCAGATCCTTGATAGGAGCTTGAAGGGGCTCCAGTTGCTCAGGAATATGCATTTAGTACGCCCAAAGGCCCCTCCTCCTCCTCTTGTCGCACTGGCCTACTTTCTGATGGTCTGGAATAAATCACCTCAAGTATTAGCCATTAATTTCATCCACCTCAGTGCAAAAGAGCATGAATAACAGCATAAAGATGGCTATTATATTTTTCTTGTTCTGTTTGTCCTTTGAATCCAGTACTGGTCGTTTCACATATGCAAGCACGTTTCTCCTTGTTTCTTTTAGTTTTAGTTAATCCTAAAATTATACTAAAATTGTGTAAGTCTAAAAATCAAAAATTGTAAATTACTGAACTGTTGCCTGAGAGAAGTACTCATTGAACTCTGTTGGACATAAAAAAATAAATAAAATCAAAGCAAAATTCAGGTTAAAGCACAGGAAAGATTCATATGTCACAGGAACGATAAAAGTACAATCCAAACTTTTATTTTATTTTATAGTGCTTATGAAAGTTGTTCACTCTTGGGATTTTTCATATTTATAGTTTTTCTGACATTGAAGATGTATTTGAGCTTGATATTTAAAAGTGAAAATAAATCACTACAGATTGATGTGAAGTACAAAAACATAAAACAAAGTACTTTTTATTAGATACTCAACATTTTCCTAACCTCTATTTTCTGACACGAAGAACTTGTTGTCAGGCCTTAAAGTTGTATTTTTTAACACCTGCAAGCTAACTTTCAGATGACCTTTCTCAACACGCACACATCTTTGCATGAACTCTTGTTCTTTGCGGGGAAAGAAAAAGACATTAGTCACCAAGTCAAATGAAAGTCAGAAAGGTTCTGGAAGACCGCTGGCTGCTCTGCAACGAGACACGTGTCATAAATTGGATTTTGTTTTGACTGCTCAGTCGAACCCTCTTCTATGTTCCATGTTTTGTCGCTTACAAAGGGGTCACACTTACTCACACTCCATAAAACATTTGACTATATGACTAATAATTAATTATTCATTGTAGAGTTAAAGATCTTTTCTGGCCAATGTGTTACTTCGTTTTTAAAATGTTCATTCAGTTCTTTGCCTGCATGTTTGTAATCAGTATGGTTTGTATCATGGGATTGTTATTAAGTGCGATCAAATGAGGTCAAACTTAAGTATAGGACTTTTCTATAAATGAGGTTATGGATAGCTACAGTATATATAGGTTTAAATTTTCCACAGCCACCAAAAAGAGTTTTAATTCCTGGTATTCTCCAGTCTGAAATTCACATTAACTCTGTTACTGACAGGAGGATGTGCTTTATTTCTGTCTGTCCCTTAGGACATCACAACTCTGACAGGGGTCCCAGAGGAGCACATCAAAACACGCAAGGTTCACATCTTCGTGGCCGCCAAGACGGCCATGCAGTCAGGAGTCAACAGCACCAAAAAGTGGAAGATGGACTTTGATACCAGAGAGCGCTGGGAGAACCCGCTGATGGGCTGGGCCTCAACGTAAGAACCTCCTACCTGTACCTGCCAATTTCTACAGCACATCAACTGAAATAAGATTTGTTTTCTTTTCTGTGTCGTAACACATTTTTCATAATTATATTTCAGTCAGACAACTCACGTTGAAATGATTATTATGCAGCAGAACGTAGTTAGAGTTTGGCGTCTAGGCTCCGACCTCATCACTCCCAGCCAGTGTGTTTACGTGAGATATTGGGGAGTAATGAGCAAATATCTTAAACCCCCCTAGCCGGAGCCTGCAGGTGGATGCTGGGGTGGTGGTGGGGCTGAAAGAACAAGCGGCAATACTGATGCAGGGCAGCAGTGGCCTTGACAGGCAGAGGGAGAGATGGGAAGTTTTTGCAGTTTAAATAGACCGCCAAATTGTGAGGGTGTGTTCGGTAGATGGTTGAGGAGAGTGAGGTATGTCACGTGTAGCAATGCAGCTCGAGTTGACTGCCTGAACTAGCTCGCAGGCGTCGCTCCATTAATATGGGGTTGCATTACTTTTAGCAAATGATTTTTGGTATAAAGTCAACTTCACAAATTAGCCTCAAAGCGCCACGCTCTATCCTTGGATCCTCAGTATAATGTTTGTTTATTTTGATCATAAATATTTTATTTTATGATATTTGCCTCCAATTATGTGACTGTGTGGCTAACAGCTCTTTCTGCCTTTCAGTGGTGATCCCTTATCCAACATGGTGCTCACCTTTTCCTCCAAGGAAGATGCCATCGCTTTTGCTGAGAAAAATGGTAAAAAAAAATCTTTTATATAAAACAAAATATAACAGTGAATGTGACGCCTCCACTAATCATGGCCAATCAGTTCAGTTTTAAAAAATGACAGTAATGACACACACCATCTGGAGTTTTACTGAAGTTTAATCAGTGGAATGAACCGACTGTATGTTAAATTTTAAATGAACACAATTTAAGTAAATTTAAAGATATTTAATTATTTTAGTTGCATTAGTAGGACTATTAGGAGCAATAGCAGTAAACTACTGTTAGTAGGAGGATTGTGACGCTGATAACAAGTGAGGTGGTTGCCTGTTTTGCTGCACTGACTGCATCAGAGAGTGATTTGGTTGGAGCAGGAGTAACTAGATTTAATCTGGATCAATATGCACTTTGATTCAATCTAAAACAGAGTCAGTTACAGCATCTTAAAGTATCACTGGAGCACTTGACCATCCTGAACGGTAACTGAAAGCTTTTGTTTTATTTTTTAACAAAAATATTACTTCAGCAGTCATGCTTGCGTGTAGTGGTGGGCGATATGGCCAAAATCTATCACGGTATGTGTAATTTTATATCACAATACAATAATTGTTCTGTAAATTCAATTACCACTGCCAGCTGCTGCTCTCACGTCACGTGAAAAAGTAGTAAGCAGTCCTGCTGCTCAAATCACGTTGCCTTGCGAGGCAGCTGGATTTGCGAGATCATGCGAGAATCCAATATAGCAGAGGCACTAATGGATTTAATGGATTGAAAACAGTATTGCCAAATCTCTACCGGTGCACATTTCTACCATCGCACAGTATATACCGTCATATCGCCCAACCCTACTTGCATGATTTTTATTAGAAATTATATACATAATATAATTTAATAATGTAAACAATGTATTTGTGGATATCAATGGATAAACTACACATTGAATATGTAAGAAATTGAATATGTAAGAAATTCAATTGGAAATCATTCATGAAAAGCTGGATAACAGAACCTTCTCTCCTTTAACTCTCTAACTACGATATGCTGCAGTTTATTCTCAGGAAAGAGAAATCAGTAATCACGTTCTTGAAGTTAAACTCAACTCTTTTTGCAGAGACCATCATACACTTTGAATATCGCCAATGTTGTTTTTTATTTTTAATGTTCACAGCTTATTAAACCTGTCAAAGCAGGATCATCATCAGGTGATAGTAGTAAAACTGCACCTGTTAAAATACCTTTATGGAAACAAAGACAGCTGATGACAGCGTGTGGGCCTCATAACAAATCAAGTAATAAAACATGAAGAGAATACTTTTGATCGGCTAACAAGATCATTATACAATTCAAAGCAGTCCTATGTCAGTTAAAGGTAAACACGGTTAATGTAGTTTTCTGTCTAGCAACAGAAAGCTCACTTTGACTCAGAGAACTGAACCATCTGGGAAAGTTTGTTGAAACTAAGCAAAGGAAACTGGCTTACTCTGTTTATTGCACCATGAAAGTGATTAGTGCAGTTCTGACTACACACAGCCTGTTGATGTCTACAAAACACCTCATTGTGGTTGGAACTCATCCAAAGTGAATATACGCGACGTTCTTGCCCCCATCACTTACTCTGATGTTTTTTTACTTCAGGTTGGAGCTACGATGTAACGGAGAAGAGGACCTCAAAGCCCCGGGTGAAATCCTACGGAGCAAACTTCTCCTGGGACAAGAGGACCAGGAGGTCTGCTAAGTAAACTGAAGACACTCATCTGTTAGTTGGCTTGACCTCAGTTTGTCCTCCAGCAGACCTGTATCATTCTTGTCAATAAATGCATAATTATATATGTGTGTGAACCAAACATTTGGGTCATTATCGCTTTATTCTTCAAACATTCACCTCATTACTGACTACCTAATGTGGTCTGCTCGATTAATGAAGTGTTTGTCCTCCGAGTCGAGTTGTGCAACAGCAAAACAAAGGGAAACATATTATTACAATTAGAACCTGTTTAAACACAGGGATAAATATATCTGAAGGCCAAAACCAGCGACATTTTTTCTGCGTGAGTGTTTGTTTCCATCCTTTTTACCTGAATTGTTTCAGTGTTTGGTGAGCAGCACCACTGGAATTTAAATAGGAACTTGGAACACGTTTTTCTGAAAAAGGTTAACAGGTTTTTTTAAGGCAACATCTGTGCCGTGAGGTTACCAAGTCTTTTATGAGCATTATCCTAAAATGTTAACAATCACTACCTGTTTGGTGAGACCTGCGACAGTAACATGTGATTTTAATTTCTTTGGTACCACTTATCTGGAAGTTTTAAACTGACCGAACAATGATCCACATAATACTAGAGCTGCAACTAACAATTACTTTCACTATCGTTTAATCTGATGATCTTCAATAATCTATTTATTGTTTGGCCTATAAAATGTCAAAATAGAAAAAAAAAACAAAATTTTCAGATGTTTTATCCGACCAACAGTCCAAAACCCCAAAATATTACGCAGCAAATCGTCACAATTGAGAAGGTAAAACTAAGGAATGTTTGACATTTCGCTTGCCAATTAATTTTCTGCCACTTAACTGATGCTAATTCACCTTTTCTGGATCTCTACATTATGCCATCGTCTTAAAAAAAGTTAATTTGTGATCTATTGGGTGGATCAGGTTCAAAAGTCTTAACCATCCTTTTCACATATCCCAGGTTTATAGCTGAATTCAAAATGGTGAAGGAAGTAGTGCAACTTTTAATGCAGGAGAATTGGTGTGCTTTTAATGTGGGCATGTTTTATATGAAGCACATACTGATAAAAGGCCATTTTAATCTTTAATCTTCATGGTTTTTGGCAAAGCCATGAATTCTTTGAAATGCCCAGCTATTCACACTTTGCACTGTACTTGTTGCCAGCGCTTGTTTATGGTCTTTGTGTTCAGTAAACAGTGATGTTACTCTGCGCTGAGTCCCAAACTGCGTGACTGTACTGATATTCACACACCAATCATGGGGCGCCTAATTGGTATAGCCCTTCGTTAACGCACTGCATTGCAAATCTTTCACAGCCTTGCGCTCGCTATTTATTTTGTTCCGTCACTCGGCACATCAAAAGCACCGATCTGATATGAGCGTAATGGTCCATCTGAATGGCAGGACATGAATGACAGCATGTGTTGCTTTCCCCCTTTGAAATCCCCTTGGAGAGAAGCAGCGGGGAAAAACGCTCTTGGCACAACTTTGTGTCATAAAAGTTGAAAGCATTCCGCCCGTCTTGGCCTATAAGCACAATAATGTATGTGAGATGAGAATGGCGGCGCAGTGGCATTGTTCAAAATCATCATTACAACGCAAACAGCAGCGATACAACGGCTGTGATCAGTCAGGACAGAAACATTGGCCTAAAGTGTTTAGTAACACACAGTCCCAATAGTTCAATAGCCATAGAAACAATGTAGTGTAGTGTTGGCAGGGAGAAAATTATCACGTTTGCAAGGATACATATCACATTTAAAGTATACTGACTTGATAACAACAAGACTTGTCTAAGTTATTTGTAGTGACTTCAGCATCAGCATACGTAAAGGGTCAAATCCAAAAAAAGCAGTTTCTTACTCACCCCTAGTGGTATCATGCCATGCAGAAAGCTTTAATTTGATTTGCCCAGAGCTTTTAGATATTGGTCTCTAACATTTCTGCTGCCGCCCCAATACAGTGGAGATGAATGTCATGATGTTTGTGGTGCTCACAGCATTGACAAATTACATTTAAAAAATTCAACAGCAACATCTCTTTCCACAATCAGTGTCAGTGTTGCTTTGGATAATCCACAGATGTCGCTATGAGCAGTTTTAAGCGGGACTATTTTTTTGGTAGCCTGTTCCATGGATCATCCAGAGAAATGGCAGTTTCAGACAACATGTGCAAGAGCGGTTACTTTGTGGAGGTAGAGCGCAACATTAAAGGAAAAGGGTATTTTTAAACCTGGGCCCTATTTTTTTTTTTACAAATTTTGGGCTCTAAATGACTAATACTTACCATTAGTTTTGGAATTGGTCCAGTAGATCACCTCAGCCGGCATCCGCAAACAGGCTGCAACGTAATCCTTGCGGACAATTGATTGCGCCCGTGTTTGTCACTGACAGGCTCAGACTGTTATTTGAAGTGTCTGACAACATTATGGAGAGGATCCCTTCAGAGACAGACTGTTTGTTAAAGAGTAAGATCCGTTTGCCTTCCTTCCAGAGCGATACTTTTCCTTGAGCGAGACATTCTGTTTCTGTTTCTGGTTAAACAAAAAGGATCGTGTCATCCTTTCCATAATGTTGTCAGACACTTCGAATAACAGTCTGAGCCTGTCATTGCAGCCCATTTGCAGATGCCAGGGGAGGCGATCTACTGGACCAATTCCGAAACTTTTGGTAAGTATTAGTCATTTCGACACATAATCCTACAAAGCAGCTCAGTGGGATGCTACGGACTATGTCGGAATGTAAAAATGTTAAACTTTAAAAAACATTTTTTTTTATTAAATTTTCACTGAGCACCACAAACTAAATCCCATTTACCTCCACTGTATTGAGGTGGCTTTTTTTTTTTTTTTTTGGTCATTTGGCTTAACAAACCCTTTTTTAGATGCAAACAAAAGTAGCCTGCTAGCTAATCAACACGCATAAACAGGATTAAGGAAGACAGTTAATTCATGTGTAATCAATCCAAACTGTGTACAGCATGTTTAATAAATTTACACACAGCACATAGATTGCATATGTGCCGAGTAGATTTGGAGAGCATACAGGATTTGCCACGACTAATATGTGCAACATACAGTGTAGCACCTGCTCGTTATTACAGTATTTTATAGTGTTTTCTGTGTCATGGGTTAAGTAATAATTGGCCTCACCAGCTGGAAGATCTCTGCAGCGGGTGATGCTGAATCTGTGTTACACTTCATTCAATCACGCATTCAAATGTTACAGAGCTGAGAGGGAAATGTGGCTCCCAGGAGTAAAATGTTTTAGCAAAAAAATCTCGTATTTAAAAAAACATGATGCAACAGAGAGTCCAGGTAGTAAGCAAAGGGATTCCTGTAGTAGCTCTGTTTCTACAAATTGTGTTTTCCATTAGGAAAGCAATCTTAATCAAACATGAATTGTTTTTAGTTTCTGTTATTAAGAGAGTTCAGCCTCCTGTCATTAAAAACAAATAGTCCTACACTCTGTTAGAAAGCATACAGGCCGGTATGGAGCCTGTGCACCCTGCTTAGACTCAGCAGCTGTACAGATGACTGACCTGATGTGAAAGTTTTAGTCTGAACGCATGCCAAGATGTTATTTGTTAATGGAGCTTCTCTAAATAACACACACCTTCACTCACGCAAACCGCTCGCTTGGCCCACGATGACGTAATGATCACTGCTGTCTGTGGCCGCTCACTACTGTGAACTCCTCAACCCAGGCGATGAGGCACGCAACCCTGCTCGTCTGAAGCCAAAGACCTGCTTCCCTGTGTGTGTGTGTGTGTGTGTGTGTGTGTGTTTGTCAGCACACTAACCGGAGCTTGTTTTGAAGGGCACAGATGACAGATTGATGATGACTTCTGGTTACCCAAACAAAAGCTCATAGCAAGCAGCAACACTGTAAAATAACGTGTTTACCTGAAGTGTACAAAAACAGCTCGGCCATATTATCTTTTTAAATCTTTATAGACGGAAGCTTTCCCAAAATAATCGACTTTGTTAAAGGGTCAGTTCACCTAAATGACACTAAAAGGCTGAGCAATAAGATGATTTATACCGTGAGATTTTTTAATATAATATATATTGTTTTATAACATGGTACCTTTTACTTTAGGTCTTTGTGGGCAACAATACAAATCAATGAGCGGGACTGATGACTGAATGGCTTTTTATGATTTTTATATGATATTTGCATCAGTGATGTTTCTAACTTGACAGGTATTTTATCCATAAACTATGTCATTATATATAAAAATATAAAATCATGTATAACCATGATAGTGGCTTTTATCCATATTTCCCTCCCCCAAGTGGTGTCTATCCATGCAGATAGCTTTGACTTTATTTGCCACAGTTTTTAAATTTCTTAGATTTCTGCTGCCACCCCAAATACAGTGGAAGTGAATGGAGTTTCATTTGTGGTCCAGAAATGATGACCCAGTTGCACCAGACAATGTGAACAGTTTTTATAAGAACTGTGTCTTTGGTAGACAGTGGTTCCAATGAAAAAAGTTCACAGCAAGGTCTGTGGATTATCCTGAAAAATGGGGACATTGTTTATGAAAAGAAATATTCCTTTTGAATTTTAAAGACTTTTTTTTGATGGTGTGGGCACGACAAACTAAATTCCTTTAACCTCCATTGTGTTGGAGTGACGGTAGAAATCTCAGAGACAGATATCTTAAATCCTGGGCAAATAAAACCAAAACAATCTGCATGGTTAGATATGACGAGAGGTAAATTCGAAAACAAAATTTTCTGTAATTTGGGTGAACAGACCCTTCAAACAGATGTTAAAGGATAAGGTTGGCAATATTTATATTTCTCTTTTTTGTCAACAAATCAATTTAAAAGACCAAAACCAACTATGTGTTAGTCCATTTCCCTATCCTGTCTGTGTCACTCAGCCCCAAAGCCCAGTGTCCAGTTCCTACTGAAGACATAAATGCAATATGTCTTTTTAATAAAATAAAAAAAGGCTAAATAATTTCATAAAACAGCTGGGCACTGTAGTTTCTAGCAAACATTACTCAAACAGGAGTAAATAGTGCAATTGTAAGGGACTATTTTCAGCTGCGGATTGATACACATTTGCTCTAGTGAGTATTTACAGCAGCAGGAAGGTGTTTGTGGGATCGAATCAAAATAAACTACAGTGCCCATGTTCATTGTAATAAAGGAACACGTCACCCAGTGCAACACTGATGTGTTGTTAATCATTTTTGGACAACAATGGAGCTCTATGGCACAGAGGAATAAGATATATCAGGCTTTGGCTACACAGACAAGACTTGTTAGTAGAATTAATTCATTGTTGGTTTTGGTCTTTTCACAGACTTTGTTGACAATAAGAAAAACACAAAACATCACCAGACTTGTCCTTTAAAGTAGATATATTCCAATAGATTAGGTTTCCAGAATTGTGCAGAGTCTCACTGAAAACTAGCAGAAAGTATTTGAAACATGCTGCTTGATTTCAGCGTTGCTCTCTTCAAAGGAACGCTGTTAGATGGCGCGACGTCCCCCTTTGCTTCTCAGGTCTCGGGCAGAAGAAAGGTTGGGGTTAGGAAGTCCCTCTCCTGGGACTGAAGGCATCCACGGCATAACACACTCATGTTCCGCTATTTAGCAATTGCTGTATTCATCTTTTCTGTTTTCCCATTCACACCGCTATCAGGTTGGACGTGACACCACCCCCTCAGAAGGTCAGGATAACCCCCACCACACACACACAGACCATACAGTTATCCTCCTGAAAGAGATCAAAGATGCTATTGGTCAGCAAAGAAGACAAAAGGGTTAGCTGAGGTGGTTAAAGTAGCTCAGTTAGTGTGCTGATCCCTCAATGTCTATTTTAACGGCCCTCTGACGTCTAAGATAAATTCCATTGCTGAATGTTAACATCTTATTAATGGGTGGAACAGACCATAGAAATGCCTCTACAGACCTCGACAGACAAGTTAAATGTAGTTTTCTGAGGCATAAATCAATTTATAGTGTAATTTCTGTCTCACATGTCTCTGTGAAGGCATTTAGACCGATTACAAATTGAACTAACGTCCACGCTAATCTCCTTGTTGCCAAATTAAAGGCAAGTTTTAAAAATGTCTGGAAAAGTAATTCATTTTGCCAGTGTTTGAAGTTGTCTGGCACATGGCGGGTGACGATGAATTGTCCCCCAAAGAGTTAATTGATGGAGAGGAGAAAACCTTCAGGGAGGGAAAAGTTCAGTTTTCTACCTCCCTGTCCTGTTTGAAGGAGATGTGAGTTGGCAGTGCAGGAGAGGCTTGAAGATTAATGTTGCAAAAGGGGGCTCTGACAGCCTCTCCGCTGGTTGCGGTTCTCATGGGTGGCCCGATTGGTCTTGGATGTCACTTTTGCTACTTAATCTTGTGTATGTGAACCAGGCAGATTCAGAGGGGCTGGGGTGGGGGGGGGGGGAGGCTGTCCGCTGGGCAGCAACAGGAGAGCCAGACTGAGGAGAAAGCAAGAATTTCACTCCTTCAACTTTCAGCAGCTCATTTCTTCTTATTTTGTCCAGGTGGGGAAAAAAAACAGCCATAAAGGATTAAATTCAGTTTCTTAATTTTGAGTCTTTGTACAGCTTCTGGTGCTGATTTTACAGCTGTAGTGTGGATAAAAAATGTTATTCAGTTGTTTTGTTGACATGGCCAACAGGTTATTAATGACTGTTTAAAGCATGAATCAATTATATAAATAACCTGCAAGAATGTATGCAACTAAATTACAGCAAATATACTTCATTGGCTTGTAGTGACTAAAATATAATGTACACTGCACTCCATCCATTGTACTTGCATGTTTGCTAATCAGTGGTGGAGGAAATATTCAGATCCTTTACATAAGTAAAGGTAGAAATACACCACACTGTGAAAATACTCCATTACAAGTAAAAGTCCTGCATGTAAAATATTAACCAAGTAAAAGTATTATTAGCTAAATTTATTTAAACGTTACTTAAAGTAAAATTACTAATAATGTAGAAAAATGCCCCCTGTGAGTGTTGCACAGTACCAGTAAAACATTATTGGATAACTGATGTATTCATGTGAAAGTAACATTTTACTGTTGTAGTTGGTCGACGCGGAGCTAATTTTAAATACTTTATATACTGTTGGTTAGTTTATTCTATAACAATGAATCATATTTTATAAACTCATTTGGTTTGTAGGTAAAATCAATCTGCATAAATGTAGTGGAGTAGAAGTATAAAGTAGCATGAAAAGGAAATACGCAAGTACAAGTTCCTCAAAATTTTACTCAAGGACAGTATTTGAGTAAATGTACTTGGCTACATTTCACAACTGTTGCTAATAACTACAAGTACAAATACATTTACAGTTAGTGGGACTGAAAAGGGTAAAATACTATTGGACTCAATTTTGGGGAAATGTGTATAAACGGATGCACAATCTAGAATATTATCTGATGGAAGCAGCCATAAAAAACATGGGTTTGAGCTTTTTAATCAGTGTAAACATCATATGTCTTAAATGAAGAGCTGAATACAGAATATCTATGTGACAGTGTCAGACAGTGTGGAATAAGATGATTTTTCCAACCTTAAAGCTACTTAAAGGGGAAATTAAAGTCCCTGAAAACTTATTTTCTCCATCAGCTTCTTACTATGTGATGGGGTTCTACATGAACGCACAAATGTTCTGACAAAGTTAGAACCGTTTTTTTGAGTTACTTCACAGGAGAGATTTCTGTATTTCTTTCTTTTTTCCTCTGTGCTTTTTTCATTGGTCTGAAGTGGGCGGGACTACGACGTAAAAAGGTGATGTCACGAATGTCTGTGTACCAATCCAGATTTAGAAAGATTTAAATCAAATTCTGATGACAGTTGATAGGTTATTTGGTCACCGTCAATCAAATCTGATCAAACCCCACACACACAGTCCCGATGATGCAGATTAGCTGAATTTGTGGCCGTTAAACTCTTAATAAAATGTACCTGAAGATGTTTAATTTACTTTGATTTGTTGCATAAGGGCTGTAAAGGAAAATGGGGATATTAAAGGAAAATTGATGTTAAAGGTTTAAACTACAGACGTGTTTTTTTGCTCGTGACTCTAAAACCAACCTGCAGTAAAAAATGAATCCATTCACATTTTTTAAACTGTTGGAACTGTGAGGCTGTTGACTGCAGTCTTTATCTGATGTAGACTTGATACAACTATGTAGTCAGGTCATTGAGTCTAACCTTTAACATGCACGTACAATGCTTCTGTATTACCAGTGGAATGCAAACTCAGTGGCATTTCTCAGCGTCAGAGCAAAACTAAGTACATTTTTAATTAAATTAAAATCAAAATGATTGAAATTAAATCTTAAATAAGGTTAACATCTACCTTTGTAGGAAAAGATCATCTTTTAGTCAAATTTAGGAATTGTTATAGATCAAAAGTTATTTTATTGTATTTTCACAGGATTTGGGAGAGTGGATATATTTTCTTTTCTGGGTTTCTCCTAATCCCATTAGAAGATGTTAAGGCTCAATTCTCAGAACAACAGTAAACAGAGAGCAAGCACTGCCATGTGATCCCAAAACACTGGACTGGAGACATTTCATAATTCTCAAATTGACCAAAAAAACATTTAAGAACTGATGTCATGTGGAGACTGTTTATTACCATACATTTGCTTTTAAGCCTGGGGTTTATTTTGTCCTGTACTTCATCGATTTTGTAGGTGTTAAAATAACTAATACGTTTAATGAATCTGTGGACTTTTTTTTTTTGGACGCTGTGGATTTTTCAAGACTAAAAGTCAAAATAAAATGTTTTAGCTTCATAAATTGTCTCTAAATTTCCACAACCTTTTACAAAAAGCTACATCGAGGTTTATTTGGGAATTACCTCATTTAAAAAAGGAGGCCGGGGTTTGTCAACATTATATGATAAATACACTGTTTGCCATTGGTTACTGTAAAGGTATAGAAAGACTTGAGCTGCCAGTTGACCTCTTTAAGTCAATCTAAACGTGTCTCTTACTTGACCTCTCTGACATTTAACCCTAATCCTCAACACCTTAAACGCTATTTCTGGCTTCAGCTCTAAGCTTATTCCCACTATCTAACCCGTGTTTGTGTCTGCAGCCTGCTATTCCAGCAGAGCTGAATCATCTCAGCACCACGCTGTTCACCTTCTCCTGTTTCTCTTGTCCACTCAGATCTTATTTGTGACTGACTTTGCAGTTTCCTGCCTGACTCAGGGTGCGTTTCGTCATCGCTGTAAGGCCAACATTAAATTTGCTCTCGACCAAATATGGTTCCGGCAGTGATCAAACTGCTCTGTGCCAAAACTTTGGTAAAACACAGGTGTTCTCTCTCTGCGCAGCGGCCGTGTTTACTAGATTGTTCCTGTGAAAGACTCACTTTTTCTCCTTTTTCGCTTTCACACGGAACGTTTGTATTTTGAGAGCTGCAAGCTGCCCACATAGTGTCGTCACTGGAGCTGCTTTCCCCGTAAACTGTTTGGATTCAATGAGCTAATCCACCTACAGTGTTTGGCTTGGTGCCACGCAGCACACCAAACAGACCGTAATGTATAAAAGGCTAAATTTATAGGCAACAATTAAATATTTACTACATATTAGCGACTGATTAATCACCTGTGGCTTCTTACGAAACATTCACTGTGTCGGCTCGTTATAGGAGTTATCAGGGGCCAAGGCTCATAAAAACTATGATTAAAGACATTGAAGTAAATGTCACTTGTGTTGTGTTAGTGTAATAGTAATGTCACTTGGGGCAAAGCTGATTTAATTTCAGCTTGTCTCACAGAAAACATTCCCTTAAACAACTTTTCAACCAGATCCGTCCTTCCTGATGCTTGTACCTCATGTTGATATTAATTTAAAGCCGGCGTCTGCACTACAGCCTCACTACCTTATCTGTATGAACACATGTTCATCTTGACTCTCCTGTAGAGAGAGGCAGTGCATGTCAGAGCCCTCCCCTTTGTTATTCCCTGTTTTTCAGAGCCGTGACAGTAAATTCTACAAAGTCCACAAAGAGGATGGTCAAAGTGCCACACCGGTCCGTCTTCAAAGAGTTATGACAAGAGAGAATCACTATAAAAGCGAAAAGTCTGATAGCCATCAGTGGGACGGGGAGCGCTGAGTCTAGACCACTCGAGACGGGCATGTTAAGGTCACGCTCATAAAAGTCCCCTAGACACGGTGCTCCTTATAGGCCTGGAGGGGAAGAGCCAGAGCAGGAATCACCTGCACAGATGGGTCAGGAGCTGCTCCACTGCGAGCATGCTACTGGGCCGCCCCCATCACACGGCCTGAGAGAGCAATAGGTTTCATATGCGGCCCATCGTGAATCAGGCTCAGCTTCAAATAACTCACAGTAGACTAAACTGGGCGGTGTGCGGTAGGTATGTAGGGAGGGCAGGGCAGTTTTCTCCAAAACATGGACGGCAACGTGACAGAGGTGTCATCATGAAGAGGGATTTAAAATAGAGAAGAAAAATGACTCGGTGTGGTTTTGTTTTGCGCCGGGGAAATAAATCTGTAACTGGATTGGATGATCTTGAAAGATTTTTAAATAGTCTTCTTCTTGAACATGCAACAGATCCTTCAGTGGCCACCACTAATTGACCTCTTGAAGGAATGCAACGCCTTCTCCATGACTGACATTTGCTTTTAGCGGCTCCTGCGGGATGGGGCGGTGGGCTGGTGGAAGGCGATAGCGGGGGGAGATCCTCAGGAGATAAACCGCCATGCCCCCTGTCCCTCAGACAACAAAGAAAGTGAGTGATGTTTGTCTGAAAACCAAGAGCCGCGATCCCTCTTGTTTTGATGTGTGGGCCACCTGGGATGCGGGTCTCCATCAGCACTCGGGCCGAGGAGAGAGGAAGAGAAACAGGACTCACACAGATCTCGTCCCCAGGACAAACAATCTGAGTGACAAGCCTGCTGGAATCCCACGGAAGTCACCCAACAGACGAGGCATTCAAACACGCAGAAAAAACAAGAGGCGTTTAGGTGGTCACAAAGGGCCAGAGTAGAATTGCACAGCATGGTTCCCTTGATTTTTTGCAGACAAAAGGCCTTTAATATACAAACATACGCAGGATTCCTACAATGATCATATTCATTTCATCTCATCTCAAACTCAAAAACAGTTAAAGATGTGTAAGTGCCAAACTGACAGATAGCTCTATGCTATAAAATTCACAAGTTGGAAGGTTTTTAAAGGCAGTGGTGGACTTTTCAGTTTTGAGGTACTTGTACTTTACTTGAGTATTTCGATATTATGCCAAGTTATACCACTACACAAATATTGTACTAGTCCACTACATTTATTTGAGAGCTATAGTTGCTAGTTACTTTAAAGATCAAGGTTTTAAATACAAAATATATGATCACCTCATGAAATATGATGCATTGTTATAGATTCAACCACCCAACAGCATATTAAGTAGTTCAAATTAGCTTTACTTAAACCAGCTACAACAGCATACACAGTAATGCATCCATAATAATAATAATCCAATAATATAACACTAACAGGGGTCATTCTTCTGCCTAATGAGAACTTTTACTTATGACACTGTAAGTACGTTTAGCAGCTGTACATACGCTGTACTTAGCTGTACGTAAGTAATATTTTGAATGTAGGACTTTTACTTCAATTTCCAATTCAATTGAATATGCTTTACTGGCCTGAATGTAACAAAGACAATATTGCCAAAGCGTCAGGTAATAATGAGATTAAAAAAATAAAAGATAAAAATAAAAAGGTACAATTCATATAATCAAGAAAGTAGCAGAAAACATATATACACGTGTGTGTGTGTGTGTGTTTGTGACAATACTAATGCCCTATAGGACAGTAATAATTACTTGTAGTGGAGTAATTTTACCTTGAGGTATTGCTACTTTTACTTAAGTAAAAGAGACTTGAATACTTGTACCATTCCCTTTTAAAGTTATATCTTCTTCCACCTCTGTTTAAAGGTATAAATCTTATCAGTTTAGTATTTGTTGAGTGATCAATAAGTCAATCAGCCCAGCATTTTTTTCTTTTTCTTTTTTTCCATGTGGTAAACGATGCCTTATCGCTTAATAAATCATTTTTCATTGCTCTAATGTAGGACCAGAAGTAGAGACGTATCCAGACGTTTGACAGTCCATAAAAAGACAGAAAATCTACAACTCAGTTCATTCTCATCTGTGAAACTCCCCATTCACTAAGATTTACCTGCTGTGGATCAGTTGCAGGGGGAGTTTTTCGGATGTGAATCCGTTAAGATCCTGGTTCATAAATCTGCGGCAGTGAATGAAGATTGGGAAGGCAGAGCTCACAGGTTTCAGCAGGCCAAATCTGTTCCAGAAATAGACACACTTGTGAGGGTTTATGCATCCTTACATTAAGAAAAATGTATCCACCAGTCATCCTAGACTAATAGGATTGATTGGAAAGAAATGACTGTGGCAGCTGTCTGGTTCGGTGCCCAATATCCTCAATTTCCACTTCTAATTAAATTACTTCAATATATCCAGACTAATTTAATTTACTCAAATGTGCCTGTGTTTCATGATCTTTATATCAGATATAATAAAACTGAAAAAGTATGCAAGGACAAGTAAAAATCAAAGGTTACGTCAAGTTTAACCTTAGGTGAACCAAAGTTTAATTAAGGGTTAAACTCAAGTTCAAAAGAAAGAAAAAACAAACTTTAGTGACTCATAAAGCACCACGAAGGAAAAATCAAGAGGATCAAGTCAAATATTAATTAGTGGTAATAATGATTGTGGCATGTTGCTGCACAGTGCGCTCGCTCACTGCTTGGCAGGGGTGGAACTCGTTAAGATCAGGTTCGAGCCGTTCATTAGTTTTACAGCTCAACCACAAACCTGCAGGATCACATGCACGACAGGAGGGATTCCTCCACCTTTACATTCAGCGTCAGGGACGTCAGCTCTGAGGAATCTCCTGCTGCACATCTGAAAACACAAAGCTGTAACACCTGTAAGTTACTGGTAAATCACTGAATACTTTGAATAACAAGACTGCTCACGACTTAATGTCTGCATAAGTAAAACAAAAAGTGAAGGCTTTTTAATTTGCTTTAGTGAGAAGAGAAATCATCATCATATCAGGTGAGGCCTTATTTGTTTTGTTACTTAGAGCACCATATTCGTTCCAGGCTTTGTGAGTGCTTTTAAAGTTGTAATATTGTCTAATAACCTTTAGATTCTACAAAAGTAGATCAATATTAAAGAGGTACTGCACACTTAAACTTGTTTTTTTTTTTTAGCTGTAAACTAAATGATATGACTGTACTGTGATGAAACACATCAATGCTGGTGTTAATATTGACATTTCTTACCAAATTTATACAAATTGGCATTTCATGGGTTGAAAATGGCTCAACGCGCCATCTACTGTTTTAAATCAGCCCTGAACCTGCAAGGCGAATGCTGACGTAGAGTCAGCTGATTGGGACTTATCTATGTCATGAAAATGATATAAAAAAGTCAGTCTCCCCCGTGTTCCCTGACCCACACACTACATAGCCATGAGGCAACGCCTCCTACAGCTGTTGTTCCCTCACTTGTTGCATTTTTTAAATTTGCTGGGAGAGAGGGTTCTAGCTGAATTTGAGGGTGTAGTTACACAATTTTAAATAATCCAAACTCCAAACCATTAGTTTCACGCCAATATGGTTTGGCCACTAAAAAATGCAACTACTTATCCACAGCTGCTTTTCCATGTCTGTATTAATCTATCAAATTAAAACAAAATTGACATGAGGTTGACACCAACTGGATGACTTGACTCTCACACCTTCAGGATACATAAAACTACCAGTTTGCTGGTCAATTTAAATAAATGAAAACATGTGGAGTGACACCAGTCAGGATGTCAAAGTGCTGCACATTTTGTGACTTGTTGGAACCATCATCTCACATATCTGGAAATGATTATTTGGTCCAGGGAACATTTCCTCACTAGCTTACATCATATCGATGCATTTCCGTCATTTGTGTTTGTTTTTCAAAGGGGTGTGTGAGTCACGAAGTCAGGAGAGTGTTGAAACAAAGAGGAAACACCTCGAATGAACCCAGAGGTCCTGTCTGATAACCGACTCTCTCTCTCTCTCACACACACACACACACACACACACACACGTAGCATGAATGAAAGCAGCATCAAGGTTGATGTCTGTGCTGTGTCACTGCTCGAGGATCCCGAGGAGGAAAGCTCTCTGTGTGGGAGCAGCCCCTCGCTGTGAGGGGCCGGGAATGTGGGGTGTCCCGCGTGGAGCATCGGCTGTGGGAGGCAGAGCAGGGGTATGAGGCCCAGATGGATGTCAAGGCAACATCTGTTCCATCTCCTGGCTGGGTCTTATCAGCAGAAATGCTGCCACACACACTGGACGGGGAGAAGGGAGAAGATGGAGAGAAAAGGGCATTCTTCACAGAGTTTAAGAAAACATGCCGGCTTTTGTTTGTCTTGTAAACGAAAGTTAGGTTCCCTGTCGGGTCACGCATTTGCATTTCACAAAGCTCACAGGCTTCGTTTTGTTGTGTGTGATTGCATTTGTTTATACCTCTGGTAGGTCGTAACACTGTAAGTGACACACTTTTGTCCTTATAATTACATACTTTACCATTAGGGAAATAAATGTGAACAGCAGTGATAACACACGCGGGCAGCGACTACTTTACTGTTTAAGGAGTTGTGCTGAGGTTGGGCTATAAACGATAAAATGTGTCAAAAATGTGAGGATAATACCCACATGGCTTCCTTCATTCTGTGGTCAGTGTCAGTCCTTAACTGTAAAATCATGAGTGTTGATTTTCAGCGTTAAAATGAACACAGCCCACGTTTAAATCCAATCCACACTTGATGGAAGATTCCCTGTGTTCTCACTGACTGTAATGTGTGTGTACTGTGCACACTGTAACCAAGTTGTGAAAGCAAAGAAGGCTAGTGATGATGTGAATGCAGCTCTCTTTATGTCAGAAAATTAAAACCAAAAAGACAAAGTGATTAATAAAATATGCTGGAGGCTTCAGCGTTGCACGTTGGATAATTGTTTGTGGTTGGCAGGTTTGCTTTTGTGTGGTGTCTTCTCAGTCAATCTTTACATGCAGAATCTTAAAGGGGCCGCTCTGGCATTTGTGCATGTTTCGCCCTTTTGTTACAAATCACAGCTTCACTTTGTATTACTGCCAACAATTAGGCTTGCCATAGTTGTGCTAGATTTCTCAGAGTGTTCTTCCTCCCTTCCAGGCAGCAAATTAATTGCTATTCATTTAAGTGAATTATAAAAATCAACTCGCAGAGACTTGAGCGTTTCTCGAGATACTGTATCCATCACAGTAAACAACTCTGTTATTGTTGCTTGGTAATTCAACTGTGAGCACAGACTGATTCAAAAAGTCTGGACTGCATTACCACACAACAACAATATAACTTTGCAGCTTCTTATCTGTAAGCCACACTGAGGGTTTGCCCTCACCATCAGCAATTAAACAGGTAGAGCAGGTAAAAGTTCAGTGTGGGAAGAGAGGACTGGCTGCATCTTTTTCAGGGAAATAAAATCAACTGTACAGACAGAAAGAGAGAGTGAGGAGGAGTTGAAGAGAGAGAGGTCCCCCGTCTCTCCCTTTTTTCTCCCTGGAGGGCTGCTTCACTGAGGTCCTGGCCTCTTCCCTTCCCCTGGGCATCCTGGATGCCCATGCTGAGGGAGGGCTGCTTTGGCGTGACCAAAGGGAAGCAGAGCGAGTAAGAGAGAGACAGAGAGATGGAGAGAACCTGGGAGAAAAAAAAAAAAAAATGGTAAGGAGAGAGAGATAGAGAGGACTCAAAAAACAGAGAGAAAGTGAGAGCGACAGGAAGAAAAGGGGGGAGCGAGACGAGCGCAGCAGCCCATGGTTTGTCTCAGGGCTGCAGCAGCTTCCAGAGCTGGTGTGCAGCAGACTGAAGAGAAGCACGTCTGCCCCAGAGGCAGAGACTGGAAAACAGGATCAAAGAGTCGCCAGGGCAACCTGCATGACACACATTGTATTAAAGCCACACGGTTAATTTGAAAGAGATGGAAGAAGGGCAAAAGGAGAAGAAAAGGGGAGGTAGAGGTAGCACAGAGTAGAGTATATTTATCAGGAACTCCTGTCTCACTCGGTTAACTTTCCACTCAAAACTTTCTTCAGCTGCTACACTTTGAGTGCTTTTTTTTTGTTTTTTAACTTTGGCTCGACTTCCACTGGGTCATCTGCGTTTTCCCGATTATCTTCTGGTGTCTCAGATTTCCACAGGTCACCTTAAATTACAAATCGGAGACATTGTGAAAAAAGTGTTTCCAGAAACGCATACAAACATTCAGCTCATCACACATTTCATACTGATACATGAAGTACGGATGTTACATTGTACGAATATTTACTTAAAACAGTCTCCAAATTCATACCTGGTCTGACTGAATTTCTACTTTCACAAACAGATAAAACGCTACAAACATGAGCTACACAGTTATTATTCTGTGGAGGCAGAATACAGAAAATATTTATAGTGTCATCCACACTCCCATTATAAGGTTACACGTTGAAAATAAAGAGACATTATGGCATTTAATGTGACACTCAATGTAAAATAATTCAACAAGCAAAAAGTAATCAAAATGTAAATAACAACTAAGACAATATTCAAATTTTCTAACTTTAATTGCCATTTTAGACAAAACACATGATTGAAAAAACAAAAACAAACAAAAATACAACAAAAAAAAAAACCAACAAAAAACCCAAAGACAGGCTGCTGTGAATGCTTTAAAACGTGTGAGCAGATGATATGCAAAGTCCAACATTGGTATAATCGCTAGTCGACAGATTTATTTTGCATTCAAGCGACTGAATGCACCGATTCATCCAGACTGTAAAAAACTACCTGGTAGATCTCACGTCAGGTACAAAAAGTGATTAAATCTCTAAAAACCTGACAAAATACTGAACAAAACAACAACAGAAATTACAAAGCACGCATGGTGGAGGCGTGAACATTATCCATTACTGAAGCACATCTTGGGGACAAGCACAAACGTGTGGCACAATCAATACGACTCATTTTAGAGATGTGGAGTCCACACGAGGGCAGCCGGGCTGAAAGATGGCATCTGGGATAAAAAACCCCACCGAGCAGTAATGGGGACAGGGAGCGGGGCAGGAGTGGAGGGGCAGTGTTGGTTGAGGCGGGTTGGGATGAGGTGGGGCAGGGGGGTCCGCGATAAACAGCAGACAGGGAGGGGTCTTCACAGACAGTTGGAAGGCATTAGAGTGTCGGACAGGGACTTGTCAGATGCAGCTGTTGCTGTGGCTGATTGATAGAGTTTGTATTCCACCCTGATGGGAGACTGGAGTCACTAGCCAGAGTTGAGAGGGATTATGTCAATTTTCAAAGGAAAAAAAACCCAGTAAAAATGTAGAAAAACAAAAACAAACATGACATTTGCTTAACACTGAAATGAAACTAAATCCATCACATTTCTCTACCTTGTGGCTACATCCAGCCCGGTCAATCATCGAGGATGTTTTTTTTCTTTTTTTGGTCTTTGATTTGAAAGAATTCATAAGTGTGGTATGCTATATAAAAAATCTGAACGTAGCTCTACGAGGTTAACATACAGAGCTATAAAATATATCCTAAGTTGCACATTTATAAAAGCATTCAGACTTGTTCCCACTTTCTCCAAATGGACTCACATCTCCATTAAGTCACGTAGCACTTAGTCACGATTAGTAGTACTTGTGTGTGGCTGCACAGGAGGGTACACAGCAATATGCTTATTTGCATGTACATAATACTCCATGAGATACTCAGACTACACTATTCAGATTAGATATTCAGACACGGTGTGACACACCGATATGTAACTACCGTACATAACACAAGGCTTTGGACTATGCACTCCAATCACACAACGACATTCGTTGTTACCGAGTCAAAAGTAGAAGCACACTTGACAGCCATACAGTACTTCTCAGTGGAAAGAACATCAACAGTGCCCACCCAAACATCCTGTAAAGTAATTACTGAGGATGTTAAACATATCTACAGACAACCTGGGCTCCACTTTGTGTGTGTCAGTGTGTGTCTGTGTAAGAGTGAGGATGTGTGTGTGTTAGTGTCCAAATATACCCCACATGTCATTGGTTTAATCACAATGGCACAGACAGTAGTAAACAAGATTTCCATTTCTGGCAAAAGTTCAATGATTTTTCTTGACATACTGCTTTACACTGGGTGGGTTTAATGGCAGCTCTCCTCTGCCAGGTTGTAGTGGCTGACTGAAATGAGAGCACAGTGAAGGGAGGATAACATACAATACACTTCTTAAACAGAGAGGCCAACATCTGCTGTATTTTCGTGTGTGTACGTGTTTGTGTCTGTGCATGGGTGTGTGTACATGGGCACCAGCAGGATGTGGTGTTTCGTTGCCGTTAGCAGCTAATGTCTCTTAGCATTAGCAGCGTTAGCTTCATATCCTTGCAGGCTCTGTGTCTTTGTCCTCCAACAGGCTAATGAACTGACCAAAGATCTCCTTCACTGCCTCCATGTTGTCGGTGCTGCTGCCCTCCAGGATCCAGCGCTTCCCTCTGGCCAGCGGCTCCAGCTCAAAGTACTTCTTGATCTGCCGGCAAAAACAGAGAATGCGGTCAGTCAAAACATTCGTTAACCAATTAGTATAAGGGATCCTGTTTAATCATATTTAAATGGGAAAAATATTTTAAATAACAGCAATTACATTTAAAGAATCCTGCAGGGCATCTTCATTCAAGTTCAAATACATTTTGATTATTTTAAATGTTTAAATGAACAGCTATATCACTAGTCTCAAACCATGCGTGCTTAAAGGCCAATAGGCTGCAGATGTCAAGCAAACACAACACCAGGTGATTTCAATAACTAAAACACCTCCAAGCATGTTGGAGTATATAGCCAATATTATCGTGTGCTTTAGTAACTTGTGGAAATGGAAACCTTCAGATTTTTCGCCCTCCACGGTAAAGCTTTGGGATGTTTTTAGACCAGTGTATGTTCAGTTCATGGCTCAGCCAAATAGAAGTGAGGACCAGGATTATCATTTTGTAATCTTATTTTGACCAAAGTATAAGAAAAGCCCCGGTTTTACTGTTGCATTACAGTTTTCAGAGGCCACACTCTCTGTCCTGGCCAAGAACATTAAAAAGGAAAAAAGAAAAAGCCCTGTGTATCATCCCTGTCCACACTTCAATTTGTTTTCCATGCACAATGTGTTCTCTTAACACAATCACTCACAAATACATAAAGGCACAGCCATGAAACTGTCCACATGCAGCTTTGCATCCAGAAAGCAACCAAAGTTAAGAAATAAATAAATAAAATCAAGTAACATATAACAGAACTAAATGAAATCTTCTTATCTGAGAAATCTGTGGCTTGTTGGCTTGGCACTGCTCTTTGTAACAGTTGATTATAAAGTTCATATGTTGGCTTTTAGCAGCTCATGATGGTGGGGGTGCGGTGAGGTTGTGGGGGAGAACCAGAACCAGCTGTTACGTAAAAACAAATCTCCACAGAGGGAAACAATGTCTTAGACCTCCACTGAAGGCACTGCAGGTTGTTAGGGTTTCTGACATTTTCAAGCTGAGAGTAATGGAAGCAATTTCGTTTGCCCGATGTGAACGAAGTTCAGCCATCTCCTCCTGTTTGTCTGATAGCCAGTGAGGAATGTACAAAGACAAATGTGTACTGTCAGCAGCTCTGAGAGCTCTGATGCAACACAACTCCAATTTCCCACAATGTATACTTATTTAGTCACTTTCATGCTCAGTTTAACAGTTTTGTGTTTGTTTGTAAAGGTTAAAGGAAAGTGTCTATCACACTGATGTAACAGCATGTACAAATGCAGGAATAATTATCAGTTATCAATCACAGTATATGGATTAAGTATTCTTTTAGTATTCATTTAAAAGGGAGATATTAAAAAGAGTTATTTCCTCAGTTATCTTTACTTGTTAGAATATGAAGAGATTGACTATTCATCCCAAAGTAGACTTTTTTTCTTGGTTCCTTGGTTTATTGTAATCTGGTTTTCACATTGAGTGTTTGTTAAAGGACACGGGTTGGAAAGGGGACATTAATCAATCACTGCAGAAATACCAATGCTGTGAAAACACCACAATCTGTTTAGTATTAACATAGTATTTCTAAATATTTCTGCAAATACCAAAAAAAAAAAAAAAAAGATTGATGATTGAACAAATCCTTAAAATAGAAGATAACCTCACTATTCTGAACAGGTCTTTTCCAATACAAGAAGACAAATACACTTGTGCACCCTGTAAACACCACCAAATCCACACAGGTGCCCATCACATAGTCAAATGACTTTTCAACTTCAAGTGAAATTGCTTTTGTCTAGACCGTGCTGGGCTGTCTAGCTGTGCCATGGTGTGTGGCATGAAGAGGATGGGGAGGAGGAGGAGGAGGAGCAGGGTGGGGGTGGGGGGTGGGGGGTATTCTTTGTGTCTGCTCAAATCCAGCCAGCCATGCCAGTGAGTGGGAGAGTGAGCGTTGTCTCTGCCCCTCAGCCGAGTCTCTGTCCGGGTGTAATGTGAGTTTAATGACAGATTAAGTCACCTCAGCCGCGTTTGGCTCGGAGGCCTGGCTAGAAAGCCGAGCGGACCCAAACAGTGTTAACAAATCTGTCTGGGTAACTTGAGCTGCCCTAGTCCAGGCTCTAGCCCCAGACCTAGACTGCAGACGATGCGGCTGGCTGCCTGTCTGGCTGGCTGGCTCACTTGTCTGCCTGTAGCCAAGGCCCTCTTCTGGAAGACTCTGGGCCCTGCACTGGCAGACAGTCAAAAGGCCAGCAGTGACCTCTGTGCAAGTGCAGACAGGCTCAAGCTTCTCTCACTTCCCCTCCGTGCTTCACAGGCCAACAGAACACACCCAGGGGCATCTCACAGTGCGGCAAATGCCTTCTATCGTTGGTAAGATCAGACAACTGATCTGACCAACAATACCAGATGACTTATCAGTTTTCAGTGCAGCCTTACAGTTGTGCAGTCATGATAACACGAGTAGTCTGAAATACCAAAGAATCCCCCATTTAATTAATACCTAGTTGGTATGAACACCTTCATACGGGCCACATTTCATTGCCAGGGCACATCCAATCCAGAGATTTTAATCACACAACAGGCGGACAGGATACGTCGCTAAAAACACTGTGTCTCAGTGTTACATGACTGAAGGAACCCCATGACCCATGAACAGCCGGGTGCATCCACACTGGCAGTCAACAGTGTGGCCCAAACCAGTTTCTCTGAGATTAAGTCCTCCTAAGCACACTTATGCTTGCTTAAGGAATTGCGTGAGGCAGTGGGAAGGGTAAGCCACACAAGACGTGGGTTGCCAGATGGCTCCTAGGATGACCACTGGGTCACCCAGTCTAGCTTCTTCTAGGTCATACAGACCAGGGGCCTCGCCTTGTGCATGGGAGAAAGCGGCTTATACATGCATAAGGGTGTCAAAAAAATCTTTAATCACCTGTGTGTGTGTGTGTATATGTGTGTGTGTGTGTGTGTGTCAACTGTATTCCTGCTGCTGGAATCCAGCCATGTTAGCCACCGGGGTATACTGTTGTGAGGAGAGCCATAAAACTCTTTGGCAACAGGCCTGAATAGTTACACTGACTTCTGAGCCTGACGAGTTGTGCAGACTGGACAGTGCAATGACTGAGAACTTGCATGGGCTGCATTTTATATATCATTTTTATGACATAATTTTTTTTTATCACAGACAATTATATTCAACGTTACTGTATTATTTTATTTTTAGAATAACTGATTAACATGAAATATGCAACCAATTTTGGCAAGGTGGAAGAGTTGTCAATTTCTCCTATGCAGTAAACTTTATCATATGTTTAAAGGCTTAAAAAACCAAAGCATGGCAATATGCTATATATTGGTCCACTTTTAGAGGACTTCTTCCTTTCCAAAGAAAAAAAAAGGAAAAGAAAAAAAAAAAACCCAACAGAGTGAAAACGTAAGGTTTATATATGCCAACCCCAAAAGTCAACAAAACTAGTTAAGCAGTTTTATCAAGTGAGGTTTAATTCAAGATCTGGCATACTGATATACATTGGTGAAATCCTAAATATGAAAAGATGAGACCTGTTTTATAGGTTGAAGGCTTCTAAGCTAACAGTAATGCTAACAATGCGGCAAAATTATGCAGGAGGCTCATTCAGTGGGAAGAAGACTGCTGCAAAGCCAAGAGTGCTACAGGGAGAGCTGGCATCGCATCAACGTAGTTTCATTCTCTGAACTCCAGGGCGTCAGCAGCGAAAAGTTTTGATTGCGAGACAAATGCCTTCTCAGTTAATTCTGGATGCTAAACTTTTTGATGTAGGCAGTATGGAGGCTGATGCATCCATTTCCTATTTCACCACCTTCGGGTGGGTGGACTGAACCACTAATAAGAACACAGAAAAGGCACGACTCTGCATTAGGTGGCAAATTTATTTTTCTATGACAAATGGTCAAATTATGGTAATTAAAAACTGGCTGCCTTTACCAGCAACTTGAAGTTTTTTTTAACATATACATTACGAAACGTGTAAGTAAGATTTGATCAAAAAAAGATTGATGATGGAGGATATAAATTAGTGTTCGAGTATGCAACTGATTTAATGATTGAACGAGGCGGAGGTGAGGGACAAGTTGTTCAGGGTGGGAAAGTGTACATAAAGGAATTTCTAGGTACATTTATTTAATCGCTATTGGAAATCAGTATCTGGGCTATTTGTAGGACAGAAACCAAAATAAACTTGGCCAACTCTAAGCTTCCTCTGGAAAGAATACATTTTTTCCAGCTTTCATGTTAAATTTCACATGTTGATTAAAAGACACAATTCAGCAATTACCTTTTGGAAAATGAGTCTGGAGGAAAAGTCACTTCATTAAATATATACAGATATAAAGATACACAGTATATTGTTAGGTTTGACAATTTGTGACCCCGTGTCTGCAGGGAGTGGCTGAACAGCTAGTCAGCTAAGCTTAAGCTCCAACCCTGGCAAGCCTACTTCAGGCTCTGGGCATGCATGGCACGTGCACCCAGCTGCTCCCTGACCTATAAGTGATGTTACGTTTGCGAACAATCCAAATGGCTCTTTGGTACAAACGAAGGGAACCGAGACGTACTGGGTGAGAACCGTTCTTTTTATTGTTGTGCCCAAATTTCACTGCCTGCCCTAAATCCACTCCCCTTTACGGGAACAGTGAGAACCAGCCAGTCACAGTGTTGCATGAATTACATTCAAGGCAAGGCAACTTTATTTACATAACACATTTCATACAGAGGGTAAATTCAAAGTAGTAAATTCGCTGACAAAGCAGAGGGATATGGCGTCACCTTAAGTAATGTTTACAATGCAGATCATTGACATTAGGTCTGGCAATACGAGTAATTTAATGCTGCTAAAGTCCATACGTGAAATGAAATTACATTGGTGGGATGTCCAAGTTTGAATCTGATCCAAATCTTACCCTATCATTATCCTTGTGATTATTTTGCAGATAAACCTTGTAACCCCCACCCCCTAAAAAAAGAACGATGATGATGAAAGGAACGGAGCCATTAGATCTGTCTCCCTTCAAAGAGCTGTAATTCCCAACACTATGACCTATGCCAGATTACTACATGTGGATGGTCACTGTTGGCATCATGTCAAGTCAAGAGGATATCCTGGTAGAATAAAAAGAACTTTGGCGGCTGTCTACTGCCAGCAGAGCCCTGCTCTGCCCTCCTGACCAACTAAACACACCAGGGAGGCAGACAGAGGCGGAAAAAAAATAGACTGACTGGATGAGAGAGAAGAGAAAGAGGCCTGAGGCCAAGTTCTAATCATGGAGGTGCATAATGTTGGCTGCTGAGAATATATGTGAGAAAACCCCCTGACAAATTTATATCCTCTGTTCTGCAGTAGTGTTCAGTTTACAAATAAAATTGAGGATTCAAACTAGGAAGCAGGTGGTAATTTGTTAAAATGCCTTTCTTCTTCAATTATAGGCTGTGTTGAAAAACAAAATCAGTACTTTACAATCTAAGCTGTAGCCAAAAATTAATTTCCTCTTTTTTCCCCCTCACATTACAATTTTTTTTTCCTTTAGGCTCATAGTCAGAGCTGCAAACTATCCCAGCATGCACTGCAGAACAGGTTTCCAGTCCCACAGGGATAGCATACAGATGAAATGAAACAAGCTCACTCAAGTGCCCAGCAGTCATAATGTAGAAATTAATTTAGTTTAGCTTAAGATTTTACCTGCTGATTGTCGTTCCACCAGCAAACAACAGCTCTAAAGATGGGAATTGTAATGATTGTACGTGATTGTACGGTTAAAAAAAGAACATTTATTTAAATTGTTGAGAGAAACTGACTGATATCACATGCCAAATAGACACTACATAGACAACTACCTTTGTGCGAAAGATGCCACAGACACTTACATTACACAGGCAGCCGACCAATACCATTAATTAACATGCAGCCTAATATGATCCATCTTTGTCATGTTTGCAATGCTGATTTATTAACTTCAAAACTGAAGTAATTTTCCATGGAGCATTCTCATTATTTTATCTGTACCCTGTATGTTTCCTATAGTCATTTTTGCAGTCAAGTTTGTGCCGAGTAATTCAGGTTAAGTGCCCTTCTCAAGGGTGCAGTGGCAGAGGTCCAAGGCACAACATGCCATGTTCAGGATCTTTCTGATGAAAAGAGTTACTGTGGTTCAATGGGCTTGCACTATGTACACGTATTTGGGAAATCTAAAGTCAGTTCTAGCATTCTTGCAGAGGTTAACAGCAAAGCCAGATGGAACAGACGCAAGTTTGTTGGATACACTCCTACAGCAGATCAGTATCGTAAAAGAAAGTTAAATGAGCTGCGCTGTCAACTCTCAGTTTCTCATCTAGGGCAAGTTTTTTTTGTCAAGTCTGGCTCTTGCCGTTGCCTCAGGTTCCAAAGGTCTGAGAAAAATATCGAAACTAAATTCAATAATATCAAATAATACTAATAATCTCTTCCTGTTTAAGTAATAAGATTGTAAAAGGGAAGAACAGGAAATGTTCACCTGAGAAGATTTTGCCTTTCAGCCATGTTTAGAAAAGCCAAAACATAAAGAGGAGCTGATAAAAAGACTTACTCAAACAGATAAGTTATTCTTCAAACACTGCTTTCCTGCAGGCAACTATCAAAACCCCTCTCTGGAACAAGGAGAGCTGTACTCAATAAACTCGTTGGAGAACAAGTGATTTCAGCCTTGAGGTTTTCATTTGGATAAACTTCAGCAGGGATCCTTTTTCAACAAAAATAACATCCGTTTTTCATAGGCTACTAAAGAGCATGTGTGCATAAAGTGATCTATGGGAAAGGCAGCAGTAAGCGGCCAAACACATTTTCAAATATATTGAGGCATTAGGTATTTTAGAAGGGAATTTTTAATATAGTATTAGCTTTAAAATAACTGTGCCTCAGTAACTCAATGGAGGATATGGCCTCCAATGCCCTTGTCCTAATATGTACCATGACCACATGTATATCCTGCTTCACTGTCATGTGGCAAAACCTCACCACATGAGTAAGCTATATAACTGGAGAAGGAAGCATTAGGGGGTCTCTGAACTAGGGAAAGTGGCATACTCAAATATCCAAGATAATCAATTACACCATCTCTTGACATGTTGGCCCCTGTGAAAATATCAGTCACTTGGAAAGTGGCCCACACTGGCGACTGTATTGAAATGGGAGGGTAATGTGAGATCCACTTACCATATAATAGATATGTCTGTGTTTGCTTTTCCGGCTTACCTAAAGAGCCTTAAAGACATGAGAAAGCCCGGAGGTCCCCAAGAGGCGAACACTTGGGAAGCCTGCGAAAAAACAAACATTGCACCACAAACTGTGGGAGGTGTCAAATGAAACAGCCTACTGGCCAGCAGGCAAAATCTAAAGCCTATTTAAGCAAGGCTGTAACACCTTGGGCAATGGACCCAAGGTTTTCCATCTGAGGGGATTACTGTCCCCGAGCCTTACCCAAGGTAGATAATGACCTGATCACCTGTTAAGTGAAAGTATTAGCTGTAGGTGAGGCACATGACACTATCACCTTTGTTTCCAGAGTGCATGAAGTGAGGACTTCAGGACTCCCCTCTGAATTTTGTTGGGATAGCTAGCAGGTGGCACAGCACAGAGAGAGGAATATAAAAGGCTCAGCATGGTCCCCATGCCAAACCCTGCCCCATCTTGTGTCCGCAACAATTCATGTACATACTCGCACTCTCTTCCTTGCGGGAGCTCTCATTGTTCTCTGACAAGTCTCACAATGACCGCATGGTACCTTTGTACAGGTGTTGTTGTTTTCTACTTGCTTCCTTACTCTTCTTGTCTTTAAAAATACATTGGCAATCTGTTGGCCGTCATATTTTTGGAGGAGTCAGAAGAGGAAGCAATTGGCTCAGGGGTACCAAAGACCAACAAGCCAATCATCAATAAGGAGCTATGCACAGGACTAGGCGTTTTACATAATTGCGGGTGTGCGCAGGAGTGCGAAGACCCATGCAGAACCATGCAGCAGGGCTTAGAAACAAATGCAGTAGGAAAAGCCATGTACAAGTTTAAAAGAACCTACAGCAACAAAAATATAATACAAAGACCATAAAAAAGACAAGAAAGATATGGACTTTGAGTTTAGTCCTTTCATTTGCTGTGGAAACGATCTAGGCTAGCCAGCATGTAAAAGCGTTGACGCCACCCTGGAACCAAGCCATAACTGTAGAACTGTTGGACCAGGGGATTCGGCAGGCAACAAATTAAGACTTAAGTCACCATGTCACAGTGCAAAAACTGAGCTGCCTTTAGATTTACTGTCCTGTTCCACCCAGGTGGGATCATGGGTCTCCCTCAGGCTCAGCTCAGTGCAGGTTCAAAGTGATTCACTTGCGGTACACTTCTCTTCAAAGCCAACTGACCACTGCCAGATCAGAGCCATCCTCAGAGGCGCTGTAAATCTAAGCAAGACTGCACATGGAACATTCTTCCTGACCCTTTCAGTAGCACAGGGGCATTTATTTTTATTTTTCTTGCAGCAGATCAGATGACTTCCAAAAACACAGGCTGCTCTTACCTGGGTAAATGACCCATGCCTCAAGTCTGGTAGTGGCAACAGCAGATGCAGTGTGTGTTTGCAGAACACACATTCCACACATTCAAACATACTTAAACACAGGGGATTAGGGCTAGGTCATAATTCAATAATGTTTATCCCCTTTCAGCAGAATCATACTGTGAAGATATGATTATTATGTTCTCATTCTACACATTTCTGCTTTTGAAATCAATAATTTTAAAGCTGTTATCAAAAACCAAACAAAAGATTTGGGCACATAAAACAGGCAAACCTGATAGGCACATTTGCCCTAACACATTTGCCCTATTAAACCTAATGCCATGAGTTTCTGTTAAACCATAACATCCTAAAATACATTTCTCTTGGGTCAGGTCCCTGAAAGAGATCAAGGACTGAAGGTCAGAAACCTGGTGATGTTACAGTCTAGAAGCATGAATGACATTTTCTATAGTTAGAGTGCGGGTTGGGGGCAAAGGGGAAGAAAAACATCCGTCCTCTTGTGAAGGTTGGAAAGTAATTGGCAGGTTCAGTAGCTGGGACATGGCCCCTTCACCAGGAGCTGACCTGCAGGACACTAAGAAAAGTCTGTGAGGGCAGAATATCTGGGATGTGTGTGTAGTGGGGGAGGTGGGGTGCCCATGTTTGCCTTGCCTTATTACAGATTTACAGTAACTCAATTTATTAAAGGCCAAGAGCTCCCTGACAAGGAACATCTGGTCTGTGGGACTTGAACGGGTGAGCTGGCGTCCTGCCCATGCTCCCTGCTGCAGGGGCCAATGCGCCAGCACCTTCCCTCAAGCTTGCCCTCCCTCTCTTCTTCTTGTGAAAAGGGCCGCCTTGCTGTAGCAGCCCACACAGAGGGCCCTCAAAGCCCAGGAGGTCCGTTACAAGCCACCCCTCCTCCTCCAGGACCCCCCTAGTGGGACCCTCCACCCCTTTCACTCTGGGGCCCCCCTTTCATGCTCCACTCCTGACAGTTGACCAGCTTTAAAGCTGCAGCAGGCCCCCGCTTCAGCACACAGCACGCGGCATTACAATCAAAGTGCTCCCCTTCTGCAAAAGATTTAAACCATGCGTCCAGTTGGAGTCTGCACACACACTCACACACATTCACCCTCTCTCACATAGACAGACAGAGACACACACACTCTCATATGCCATGGGACCATATTTGAAATTCAAGGTTCCTGGGTTTTCTTACCTTTTCTGCCTTGCATACCTTCTCCTATTCGTAATCATGACCACATCTTCATTGTGTCTTTGTGTGTCTGTGCAAGTGTATATGTTTGTATGTTCTGTAAATTAATCACAGAGAGGTTTCTTACAGTAGATGGCAACAGAGTGGACAAATGGGACAAAAGACTAATCAGAAAACAAAGAAACTAATCATAAAATAAAGGATATAATGAAACCACGGCTTGTTTGGTCAAAACACACAACACACATTCCACGGCACCTTTCCATCTGTTTCAAGTCTGTCTCTAACTTTTACTAATCATGGTGTACATCACTCTACAAAACTGAAATTTGTTAAATCCACATGTCAGTAGTCGTTACAGTGCTCCCTGGGCTCAGCATTAGTGAGATGTGATGTACTTCAGGAAATGTGTTTATTTTTATGCACTATTAATTCCCTCTGTTACAGAACTGCTTCTGACTGGTTTTAATCACTACCAGGAAATCAAGAATGTACTGTACAGCCAATGCTGTGGCCCAGCCCAAACAAAACCAGCCCCAGCAATGACAAACATTTTCATACCACAACAGCCAAGAATGAAAGCTGTCTCATGTACGAATTGTTTTTCAGATAATTTTGCATAAACTCAATGACAGTGAGGTATTTAAGAAGTGAAAAACAGACTGAAACACAAGTCTTCCCTAGCCACTTCTGTACAGCCTGGATGAAACTTTTCCAGGAGTCCCACGTTTGTAAAACATTGCTATGCCATCAAGGAAACTTTTTGAAAAAAATCATTAGTCATTTTGAGTTTTGTCAAAAGGGTAAGTTTCAATGGATGAAAAACTCCATGGAAGAGAACCCCCAGAGATTCCCAGCGTTTGATCCCTGTGAGTCAGCAATGGAACCTGGGGGTCAAATCACATGCTGAATAGGCTTTTCGGAAGTCTTGTCCTGGCTAGTGGCGGCCGGTCGTCCGACCCTGCTTGACCAGCAGACAAAGGGAGGGCAGTGACCACAATTGGGATGGGGGGGGTTCTTTCTCTACCAATGGAAAGTCCAGTCCTGAATAGGGTCTGGCCGGCTGAATTGCGTTCCACACTGATTTTGAGAGTGAGGACCCACTGAGGTCAGGGTTCAGCAGCATTTGACGCGGGCTGTGGGAAAAGGCGAGCATGGTGCCCGCACAACCTGCCGACTGCCCTCTCACCCACGGTGCCCCTTAACCTCCCAAAGGGACAGACCACCAGCCCAGGGATGACAGGATGAGAAAGGCTGTATGGGTGGGAAAAGGAAAGAAAGCGGAGATGAAGGTGGGCGGGAAGGCTGCACTAGTGGGATAGACAAAGATGTAAGAGAGATAAACCATCAAAGAAACGAGAAGTTTCTAAGTAGCTTCACATATTGCGCTTCGAAGGTCTAGCACTCATTCTCTAGAGGGTAATCAATATGTGTTGCATGACTGGTTTTCCAACCCTTGCCTCCCAAGGTGGGATGGATGAAGCACTGGGTACACATCTGTGAGATCTCTCCTGACACTGAGGGTCTGCAGTTCCTTTTTTGTGTAATCACTCACATACCACACACGCAAACAGAGGTTAATAGGCGCTATGGAAACGTATGCTACAGTACCTCTAAAAGTGGCTCACCATTTATGAAAGAGTCAGATATATTTACTAGCAAAAACATCTGGACACACAACTCTCTCCTTCTTAGTAGTGCAGTCTGACATGAGGCCACCTTGCAAGACTGCATGGAAAGTTCAGATTTTCTCTGCCAAATATGTTGCCCCACACTCTGACTCTATGCTGCTTTCAAATGTAATAATTTGTGACTGACAGTCGCAAGCACTTTCCGGTCACCATCAGTAGAAGCGACAACCTTCCTGCTACTCCATTTCCTTCCACGAACTGTAAGAAGAGATGACACTTTGTTCCACATGCAAAATGCAAAAGGTGTTGCTCACTCTCCAGCCACCACTGAGGCAATTTTCTGCTGTCCTGCTTGTTAAGAAACAGAAAGCCTTTCACAGAGATCACAGACTTTGTAGAATGGGAGACTGATTATATGAGCTTCAACAATCCCTGTTTATTAACTTCACACCGGCAGGAAATACTAATGATACCAGTGGCATCACTCACATTACCCCGAGGTTATAGAAATTATCAACAACTGCAAACTTGACAGGGTTTGTTGGGCTGAAGCAGCCTTTCAAACATCTCTGCATTAAGTTACATTATTAAATGATTAAATCACACCATGAAGAGCAATGACAAGTTAAAGTGTAACACAAGATTGAAAAGCAGACTCTGGCATTTAAAGACAGCTTAATTGTAACAGTTTAATGTAACTTTAATGAAAATCAAGCTGTCAATGCTGTGTTTTACCAGGGAGGATAGAGTCATCTTACTGCACATGGCGGGGCCACTGGCTGGCTGGAGACACCTCTTAAAAAACTATCACGTGCTGCTTTACATGGAATGTCACACTTCGGGGTGCCATACAGTACACCTCATCAACTGACAGGAGGGAACAGAAAACACACTCACAAACTACACTGCATCTTCTGCAGTTAGTGTCACTAACAAGCTAAAATCCTTCATTTAGTGCGATGTAGTACATATCCAGTATCATCGTCACTATTAACAGTTTAGAAAATAATATACTGGCAAGAATAATGTGAGCTGTGCAATGCACATGCCACAAACTGTAATTGTCAAATTTCTGTCAGCTGATTCATACTGTAGGTTTCTCAGCCAAATGATTTGTTTGTGCACTGTACAATAACATGAACATCAATTATGGCAGGCATGCGTTAAGTAAATCAGTTAGTGGCTACTGGCGTCCAAAACAGGAAGTTAAAAATGACTCATAAAACCAAACATCAAAAGAGTAACAGGCAGTGGAGTGGGAAGTTCACTCTGGCACTGACATTTGTATTTTATCTGGAGAGTGTGTGCCCTCATTTAAAAGGCTAACACCTTGTAAAGAAAAAGAGGCACTGGACTGATTTATCTTGTTTATATGTAAACAGAAGAACACTGTCATACATTTTATATTCATGTGCTGAAAATAATAATAATCATTTTATGTATTCAGAAGAGGAGTTAAACACAAAAAGAAATCGTATTGCACATAACTGATATTATGAGCAATAATACTGTTAATGGATATAATAATAGCTGAATATTTCCTAGAATATTACAGTGAAAGAACACATGTTCAGGGCCAACTTGAGCTTCAGTACATTGTTATACTGTGGTCAATATCTTTATATAATGTGGCCATAGAGCCGTTTTGCACTTGGCTAGAAATGAGGGACAGAGCTCGGCAAGGTCACCTGCTCCTCATCCGTTTTTCCACTGTAGCCAGCAACTCACAAGTCGGGGGTTGGGGAGGGGAGTTGGGGGTGGGGAGGGTTTGGTTGCTGACCGGCTTCAGTCTAGACGGCTCAATACGCAGTTGACTTTTTAAACCCGCTTGTCTGGAAAAAGAGCAGACGTGAGGTAAGAGGGGGTGAGCTGCACCAGAGAGGTGGTGGTGCATTTTGGCTGCCACAGCCAGCAGGCTAGACTCGCTACGAGCAAGCAGAGAGAGAGAGGGGGGATGAGAGGAAAAGGGAAAGAGAGGAAGAGAGAGTAAGAGAGACAGTGAGAGAGATAAACAGACAGCAAGGCAGGGAGAGAGAGCGAGAGACGCTATCGGAGAGAGCTATCCGAGTCGCTGGCTGTGGCTCCATTGTCAAGGTCAGTGAGCCGCGGAGTAAAAAGTCACGCCACCTGACCCCCCTCCCTCTCCGCCTGTCTGCTTTCCTGCTGTTCATCCCCTATCCTCCCCCTCAGTACCTCCATCAGTCTCGTCTGCTCAGTCAGCATACACGGTGAGAGAATCTGATCTCACTGATTGCACAAATATTCTAAAGTTATATCGTCGTCATACAAGAGGCATTGTACAATTTCTCTCTTTATGTAGTTTGATAGAGAGGAAAAAAAGGTTAAAAAAAATCCAGATGCATATGATGTTGCTGAACATCTAAATGCTTCCCTTTTTTAATCATAAAATAGACTGTTAATTCCCCAAATCGATGAAAACGCTATAGTGGTCTCTCTGCTGATGCTGTGTCTAAACTCTGCACCAGAAATATTTATGCAGCGGCCGGACGTTTAGAGCACATTCATCTTCATTTGGCATCCTGGAGAAAGGTTTTAATGGGAAATTAGCAGAATTCAAAAAGAATGTCTGTTTGAAATGCTGACTGCACTCAATTTGCAGTTTTCATTAGCCCCAATCTTTGGCAGTCTAGCTGACAAAAATAATTTGACATTGCCCAATGATCTCATCTTTACAAGACTGGCAATGAGCCCTTTTGGAAGTTCTCTTAATTATTATTCTGCAGAGAGAAGAAGAAAGATTATATTGGCTCACGTCTACTTTTGCAACATTACTTAACTCTCTTAAGGCAAAGGCAACCCACTGAAGGATACTGACATCTGCTGAATCATTTGACGGGGCTGCAGCAAACCGTTACTGATTGTCTGATGGGTCTGAATGCTTACTACTGGTGATTTAATCTAGATGACAAGACTAAGAGAGGTTATAGCTCACAGACTGCCCTTATGATGATTAAGCACTGACCGGAGCTTATTCTGGCGATGAGGTATGTGAAAAAACAAAGGGCAAGCCAACGCAACAGTGACATGCTGTGCAGCGTTAAGCATAGCATCACTTTTGTCGTGAGCATCAGTGTTTATGTACAAGCCAACATGCCCCCCTCCAGGCCTTTTAATATCACCAGCCCTTCCATTCCTAAAAAAAAGAAAAAAAAAAGGAATCAGCCTGCGACAATCAAAAACAAGCAGTGGGAGAACAGAACACACCCATCAGGACCCATCACGACTTGTGATGATAAAGACAGTCAATCAACAGACATCTGACATTATATCATACGCAACAGCACCACACACTCATGACTGGATCAAAACTTTCCTTTTCATAGGGGCCGTGTTGGTGTCATATCATAGGCAGCTGTCAGGGTTGTGTGAAAACAACAATTCTGGTGAGAGACTGACATTAATCTTTTTTATCAGATGTGGATTTGCTCATTGTTCACACCATGTCATTCAGTTTCATCATCTTACTTTGTCTGACCGGTCCCCTCTCAGAAATGACTTGCAAAGACCCCAAACTAATTAAGATCCTCCACTTCTAATAGAGCACATTTTAACTGAACATGACTTAATTCTGCTAAGTGATCAAGACATTATCCTTCTGCAATTACATCGACTGATCTAACATGTTACTGCAGCAGATTTTGCAGAAACAAACATTTAATTTCAGGCCTTTTTAGAGATCTAGAGTCTGTGATGCAAACGATATCTTGATCTCAATGAGATTACCTGGTTTAATGAAATCTATAATAAAAATCTTCTCCTTGTTGTTTTTGTCAATAGACTATTTTTCTGACATTATAAACTTCAAAAAGAAATTAAAAGGTCAAACTGGCAACATTTGTATATTCCTGTTAAAAAGCAATTAACAGAAGGGAGTATTTCCATATACTTCAAAAACTCCAAACGCAAAATATCACTTAAAGTTCTTATTTGTGACTGATGTACAACGTTCATCCTGTTGATTATTCTAAATAAGCTGGCAATAATTAGACATTTCCACTCAGTAATGACGCAAGTGCAAGGCATTGTAAGGGTGATCTTACCAAGTTAGTTAGAGCCATTTGGTAACTGAGTTGCTCACACTGTGTTGTTTCCTTCTTAAGGTTCATTGATTGGCCCTTACCTGTGCCTCATCTTCTACACAACCAATCAGCAGCCACTAGGGAATTTAGAGCCACCAGCGTCACAGGCCACAATGACACACACACACACCATGTGCCAGACGTTTGACGAAAGTTTCAGACACTGGGTGCCACATGAGTCATTCAGCACAGCCACCACCCAATGTGTGCCAAGACCTGCAAGTTCACCATGTGCAAAATGTGACAGAGGACAGTGGTTGAGTAGCCACTTCCGGCTTGGACTATTCCCAACACAGTTTGATCAAAAGTTATCATCACACTTTCTGCAATGTCAAGTGACTGCAATGGAGTTTTGTTCAAATGAATTTCTCTGGGCCCACAAGCTGTGCCATATTCTGTTTATAGATAAGTGAAATTTCCAAAATGCTAGTATAAGATAAATAATCCTTTATTAATCCCACAGCGGGGAAAATCGCAGTGTTACAGTAGCAGTACAGGATCAGTGAAAAGCAAGATTAAATAATAAATAAGTAAAACAGACTCAATGGTTGAATTTACATTATTGCACATGGGAAATATGTGCAAGTATTTGCACCTATTTAGGATAACAATCAAGCCCCTTGGGAGATTACAGTAGAATCCTGGTGGTTTTAAATTTAAGTGAAGAGTTCTAATGAATTTTAATGCAAGAGTCTGAACAAGGTTTAGAAATTCCTACATTTCCATGGTTACCAAAAGATGATATATTGCTGTCTGTCATTGTGCAAGACTCAATATGAATCATCTTGAAAGTCTCAATTTGAACAAATTACCTGTTTTGATCATAACTGCCAGATCGTGTGCCAACAATTATTAGGAACCTACTCACATTTGGATCACATTAATGTACTATATATTGAAGGTGGAAAGAGGGCAGGCAAGATTCAGCATGTGTTGAGCTCCATAAGTTGTGCAGGGCAGGACACGCAGCAACGCATTACATACTTGGCAGTGTAACTACCTACGTGCTACATGCTGAGAGAACTTATGAACTAATTAATGGCTAAGAGCAAGTGGTCTATCGGATGTAACATTCAAGTAGCCATCTGGATGTCTACCACCTGTCGAGGGTGAGTAAGAACATTGTGTGGCTAGGAAAGAGATGCGTCATATTTCAAACAAAAAGTCACAGTTGATTTTACTAACTTTGTCCATTACTAAAATACTTAAAGAGCATTCATGATCAAACAATCAATCCAGCTATCAATTTATTCTATAATCTATCTTTGAATACATTCACCCAGCTATCATCTATGTCTGTCTAGACAATTCATGCACACAATGAGATACATTAATCTGATGCATCCAGACAAATTTTCTAAGCAGCCAAATTATGTGAGCCTTGACAGGATGTGATATGATGCATTGTGTTACAATGTGATCCAAACCTTTATTGCAATTCTAATAACACTGTAGTTTTGTAACTGCTTGTAAGAAGAAATCCTAAAAAAGGTATACATCTCCCTCTCATATTATTGGAGGGAGCGTTATCAATCTTTGGGAATACTTTTCAATCAGACATGAAAATCAGGCATTAATAACAACAGACAGAATAACAAAAGAAAAACACAATATTTGTCTTCAAAAATGTTATCTTTAAAAAAAAGCTGACATCCTGCTGTTCATAATCCATACGTGCTTAAACTGTTTTGGCCAGCACACAAGCTGCAGATACACAGAGCCAAGTCTGTGTTTTCTTTGAGCGAGAGGCAAAAGGGGACATATGACATGTGTGTGAGTTGTCACACTCACAGACAGGCAGAGAGAGAGACAAACAAGAGTCCACAGAGGGAGATCATTTTGAATAAAACATGGGAGAAACAGGAAAAACAGCGATTATTATTAGATGTTAAAATTTCTGGTTAATAACACCGAAGCCCAACACAAGCTGTTGGAACTTCAGATCCATGAATCATCACACCACTAACCTACAGTATAAACAGCTCTGTTTTTCTCCGTCTATTTCTAGGAAACTGTGGGGTTTCCCTGACTTGGAGCTAGAACACAGATCTAAAACATAAACTAAACTGAAAAGATAAATAAAACATAATATAGTTAAGACATGGCTTGAAAACATGGCTTTCTTCTCTTCTTTTATTTTCTGGACTGCACAATGTATTTATGTGCTGTTGTTTGTTTTGTCCAGGAGTGCATAACAACATCTGATTGTAAGACATTTTATTAACATGCTTGGCTGAGTTTGGTTCATGTTTCTTTCAGAAAGAGTGTGTTTTGTGTTTGTTTTTTTTTTGGTTTTTTTGTAGTTTGGTCTAAATTTGGATATCTCTAAAGCACTGAATTTTCGTGTATGTCATCATCATCATCCTAAACATGTGAAAAGCATGGGAGGAAAACTTTGCATGGAGCTTGCACACGGCAAGAGAAAACATGAACCAGGCGTGAGTTTTACAATAATCCAGATACCTGAGCAATATCTGTATGTGTAATTTTTCCCTACTTGCATGCAGAACCAACTGCGGTAACATCAAACTATTCAGTGGCAACCTTAGACCTCTGTAGAATTCCTGTATGAGGGTGGCACTAATTTTAAAAAGTGTATTACCAACATTGTTTTAAGATATCATGCTGAAAATGCATGATAAAATGCATATTCCGTTAGTGTTATAACATTGCTACAATAGAGAACAATGGTACAGCACCATTGATCCACTCTGAGGGAAGCCTTGGCGAGGCTCTAAAAGGTGAGCGAACCTCTACACGATGACAGCAAGAAATGTCTCCAGTTCATGGTGTTTGTATTTTTCTCTATTAATGAATCAGTGAGTCAAACAAATGTCTAAACTAAAAGAGATAATTATACTATCACTTCATTGAGATTTCCATTAGAAACACAAACTGTCACTGACTGCCAGAGCTATGCTGGGAAGCTCAAAATCATTATCACCAATCCCAAGGATCTTGGAAACTTGTTTAAACAAACATCCTGAATGTGTACCAAACAAAAGAAAACAGGGAAGCTATATGTGATATATTGAAATAAGCCTGTACCATTATTTTGTTTTTTTTTGTGTTCAACCAGTTTCTACAGTAACAAAAACAAAAACAATTAACCTTTAATGATACAGCTGTAGGTTGGTTTCAGTGACATTCATGGAAGGAAAAACACAAAAACATGCTGTCTACACCTACAGTCAATTCATTCAATGTACAGCATTTCTACTGAATGACTCATCAGATTAATAAGGCATTCATGAAGGTAACAAAATGCCTCTGAGAGCAGAGGTTATCAGTTGAAGGTAACTGTATATATTGTATTGTTGTACATTTACAGTACCTGAAACCTACTCAGTAGCAGAGATGAGAGCCTTGAGAAAGAGCTCTTCTCCAGTGTCATCTGCAAATTACCTCCGAGTGATTAAGTGAAGTGAAGTCTTCCCCGTGGGGAGTAAATTGGTATATTTTGGATGAGAGTCAAATGAACATAAATTACAAAATCAAAGTCAAATCAAAGCGGATGAAGCATAGTTTGCTGAGCGAGCATTGTTGTGGTAGTTGGACCTGTTCCAAAACTTGGCAGTGGCTTGTTTAGTTGCACAAAGAGCTGTTCGTTCTCATTGTCTGGCTGCCTTTCCAACGCTTTCATCTTTCTTTATTCAGACCCTTTGGGACAGCACAGAAGTACTACAGGGGTATCACCTGCATCGCTGTAATAGGTGCAAACACTGCTGAAAATATACAGTATATGGCTCAATAAGATGCTTTGCAGTGGTGGAAAGTAACCAAGTACATTTACTCAAGCACTGCACTTAAGTACAATTCTGAGTTACTTGTACTTTACTTGAGTATTTTAATTTTACACTACTTTATACTTTTTACTCCACTACATTTATTTGGTCCCTGTAGTTACTTTGCTGATTTTAAAAACCTATAATAAACAAATAATCTAAACACAACACATCGTTATATAGTAAATTAAACCACCCAACAGAATAAAAATATTGTACAATTAGCTCTATGTAAAAATAGCTACAACATTAAAATACTGCTTACATGTTACTGCGTCAATAATAATCTAATAGTATAATATCTAATCATGTAACAATGACAGTCCAGTACTTTTACTTTTATACTTTAGGTACATTTTCTTGATAATACTAATGTACTTTTACTTAAGTAAGATTTTGAATGCAGGAGTTTTACTTGTAACAGATCGTAATACTTCCTTCACCCCTGACGCTTTGTGGTGAAGTGACTCCACTGGAGGTGTGAGCACAACTGTTTGGTGTGCATGTCAAGTAAACAATAAAGGTCCTCAGTACCCACGCATTACTTCAAAAGGCCTCAATTACAAGAGATTATTACACATAAATGTTTCCGTTAAACATGCCATTGTCCGGATGTATACAGTTTTCAGCAGTAATTGTGAGAGCTGGAATGCCATCCTCTCCATTGTCAATGACTGGCAGTTTATTTCCACAGGTGAAAAACAGACTCTATCCACAGGGTAGGATTACCAAAGAAAAGAGGAAACAATATCATAAATGCTGTATAGCGGAAAGCCCCTCCTGCACAACAGACACTAAAGGAGTAATTTAAATAGAGCAGGAAGGAGAGAAAAAAAGCTTTTTACTATCTTGCTCCATATATTGGAAAATAAAAGATTTCTGGCCTTTTTTCCCAGAATAAAAAGCAAAAGACATGTATCCTGTTTGTGCATCAGCATCCACATGCTTAGAAAGCAGAGCTACCGCAGCCTTTATCTGGAAGCTATGACACAGCTGCTTCTCAAACACCCAAAATTATTTGATTCACTTCCAGTAAGTGCCCAAATCTAATCAGCAGGAGCAGAGTGTTCTGAGAGGATGTCAGCGCTAAGGAATGGTCATGCCGAAGGGTGCAGACATTAGGCAGACTCCCCTCAAGCTAACCCACGTAGGGTCATTCTGGTCATATCACATCAGAGACCTTTAACATTTCACCATTAGACCCCATTAGGTCTCAGTGGGCTTAGTCATATCCCTAGACATTTTGATTATTCCCTGCAATCACTGGTTAAACCTGAGGGGCAGTGACTAGACTTCAAAACTGACATTACACGTGCAAGGAGAATACATGCAGGGATACAGATTCACTGTTCTAACGTAAACTGCTTTTGTAATTTGGTGTTACATAAGAACATATTTTTTATTCAAATGTAATAAAGTTAACACTTAGCTATATGTGCCTGCTTCCAAAATTGCCGCCACTCTGCCAACCAAGACCAAAAACAAGCCATACTACCAGCCCACAACTCCTTCATGGTATAATGCAACATGGCACACCGGGGGAAATGCTTTAAATCGGTGCTCACGTCTCCACAACGATAAAAAACGATGAATAGGTGGTTTTGCAAATCTGGTACATGTCGGTGGTACAGAGACAATTACGTGCTATGCCCACAGTTTAAGAAGCAAAATTGACAACAATTACCACCACCCACTTGGGGACTGGAAAGAATAATGTTCTGTGTGGGAAACGAGACAGATTTTCTTTTATATTTGCACTTAGCAACAGGACAAATTGCATACTGGGCATGACAAAACATGCGCTACCGAAAACAAACACATCATTGGGATTTTGGCTCTGATGTACATTACAGTGGCTCAGCAATACTTTGATCACATTTTGGATGAGGGGGTGAAAAAAAACAAAGTTCACCTCAAAGTGACACTTAAAACACCAATGCAGACGCAACACTGGTGAAATTTGCACATCCTCAGCCAGTAGGTATGTAGCGTAGTTCCATGTAAGCTTTTTACAATATAACTAGAGTAAGCAGGAGGTAGCCAATGGCAAAAATCACCACATCATTACTTTGGGTTTAAAAAAAGGTCACATGGTGAAATCAAGATGAGTTCATGGGTCTTTGGGACAATGCAACCATTTGGCTTCAGATCACTTGGATTAAAGCACCCAAGCTTATTTTACTTACAGTGTAAGAAAAAACAAAAAAACCATTACATTTTCACCATCAGCAAACCTGACTTCAGTTGTTTCAGAAAATATAAAACAGACATGAAACTACACTATTTACTTTGCTGTGTGTTATTGGAGTATTAACTACAATGTTTTCAGTACACACAAACAAGATTTTGGCTTCTGGATGAATTATTCTTTCAAGTCATAATTTCGCTCTTTCAATTTAAAAACAAATATTAGATAAACAGGGTGGATCACAGCCTTTGGTGTGCATGGGTAACAAGTTGATTAAACACACTGTCAGAGCTTGGTTACAATGGATTTTTCGGCAGCCTTTTTTGTTTGAGTTAAGAGATGTTTGCATATAAGAGTAGGGCTGAGGCTCAGGTGTAGGCCCCCAGGCTCGACTAATCCTACTTGAAGTGCCCGTCCCATTAGACCATGTAATCAGGAATGTGCTGCAAAGCAGGTGTGTTAATAATGCTTATTAAACAAACGCCCGTTTACTGCTGTCTGCTTTGGATACCTGATGTTGGTGATGTCATGACAGACATGAGAGGGGAGGGAGAGAGGAGGAGGTAAGGTTAGTGAGGAGTATTTTCACAGACTGGCGAGTCCAGACAGAGAGGCAGAGCGAAAATAGCTCAAGGGGCAAACAAGGTAACCTTTTTCAAAAGACGCTTCAGGGGGTGTCTGCCAAGTCCCACACAACACTGTCTGCAGTGAATGTCTTTGTTGCAGTTGTATTGCACTGCAGAACAAAATATCTTACAACGTCTGGTCGCATTGGTCTTAGGGCAGATCAAATCTACTGAAACAGACCAAAGCTGCTCATCTGAATGCCAAAAATGCATCACCACCTGATGTGTAACTTAATATGTTACAATATGTCAGTTTTACCCAGAGATTGTGACGTTAAGACCCTTACATCTGATAATACTTGCTGGCCTGACAATGACCCCTACCTGAGTTTTCTCTTCTGCACCCCACCCTACTGTTTAAATATAGAAACAATTAAAATACAAAATACAATACTCTAAAGATCAGTGGACTATCCGTTAGAAAAAATATTGAATAACCGTAGTTGTGCATGCAAACGGATTATCAGACATAAAAAGTACAATTACAGTATGAAGCATTGCTTTGCTACCTTAACGGCACCTAATTACAGTATTTACACTCATGTGTAATACACTAATGTGTAGAACCAAACCCACTTTGGACTATGAAGTACTATGCCATTATCAATCATTTAGCTGAATTGTGGCATCACATGCACTCATTACTCATTGCAGAGGGAAAGATATCAAAGTGGGTCATGGATTCTTTTCGTACTCTCTCATTAAAGCTGATTATTCACCACTTACTTTATTCCTCTTCTGCCACTTAATTTTTTATCATTATGACTGTGTCTCTTTTTTCTGATGTGCAGTAGTTTGGGCCATTTTTATCACCTGTAACGATACAGTAAGAGGAAAACTTGAATCAATGTCAATATAGTCCTACATGTCATGAGACTATCATGCACATATTTGGTGCCCTGCATTAAGCCGGGCACTGAGGTCATGGACATCCCCTTGGGTTCATGACATCATAACCACAGAGTAAGCCATGAACACCTAGTACGGGGCTATAATCAGATCTCCTACATGGTAACTGTTGTCAAGAATAAGGCCCAGAGGATAACACTGACTGATTTACTTGAAAGATGAGCATATCCATTCTAAGGCATCTCCATGATTCACAGGGAGGGCCTCTGTTGTTGGGGGGGGGGGGGCTAAGGCTGTGCGACAAGTCTGGACACGCCCATGCCAGCCGGGAGATCCCCATTAAGGGGCCACTTGGTTCTAAAAGTGGAGAGAGATGGGGCAAGGGGATCAAATGGCCAGTTGTTTACAAGGTGTTTGCCCACTAACATAGATAAGAACTCAAGGGACAAGAAAGCAGGTGATGCTTGATCTTGGTCTGACACTAAGGTCAGGGGAAGAAAAAAGACAAGATGACATAAAAGAAAATAAAGAAAACAAATCAGGAATGTGGAATGTGAGCTCCCCTCATCTCCCAATGTGGTTCATTTGAAGTAATTAGTTTTTTTACGATGGTAAAATTAAGAGGTTTCTGAAGTCACAGGAAGCTTTCGATGCTGTCTAAGAAATAACTCAGAGACTTGTGTAAAGTACTAGCATTGAAATAGCTAAGGGTCACACACTTGTTGAGGATGTGACATGAGTCCAAAAACAAAACGAAAAAAAAAAGAAGCCCAGAAATGACTGAAGTGAATGATGTGTGGAAGCAGGAGCAGTGGATTCAAGTACTACAAAGTGACTGGCCATGCCCTCTCTTTGTGTCCTAAGGCCAGAGTGCATCCTCTATGAGTCCCCCGACGTGCTCAGGCCTCATTCGTGGGTAATGTACCAGACAGAGCAGATTACTCCCCTTTCTTCATTCTCTCCGTTCAGCCGAGGAAGCCCTCCCTGGCCACACCTTTTCGCCCACTTTCTCTGTTGTCCTGTTTGTCAAGTAGACAGAGATGCCACTAGCTTGCCCAAATTTGAAATGTTGAAATTTGACAAAGAGAAAATCTAGAAATCTAAAATCTAGAAAAAGAAGTACTACAGTGGTGTTTCAGTTACTTTTTTAACCTGGGATCAAACATAGTTTTACCAGAGGTCCAGGTCATTTAAATATACTAGAACTTGTGACTTGTGCTTCACAAATAGGTCCTTGTTATTCCACCTATTGTTTAAGAAACAGCATTAAACTGTTTGAAGTGGTGGTTATAACCGGATCTCTGAGACTGAGTGATTGCTATCAGCGACTTGTGTTTCTTTAAGTCCTTCAAGAGCAGTCTGAAGATTTCCATATTGGTTCTGCACTGTGAGCAGTGCTGGGACGCTATGCAGTGTTTACATACACTCACTCATCCATCTCGCACACAACAGTGATGGAGGAGTGTTGGGCAATGAGGCATTCAAGTCTAGTCCATGGCCTATTTGTCTCCAATGAGCAGTGGCTGCTCAAATGCAAATAGCTAAAAAAATACATTCATTACTTGTTTCTTGGCTCACTTGAGTAAGAAAAACCACCGCTGTAAAAGTGGAAAAAATAAAATGAATCGTTTTGTCAATGATAACTTGTAGAATAATGTAAAATGAAAATGTTATGACTGTTATAAGGTGAAAGTCATGGTACAGGACATATCACTCATTATTCTTGGATCTTTTCCCCCTGAAAAATATCTTTCTGCAACCTGCCGCAAAAAGAAATACTAACAAGTCATGTGATAATGACGGTAGCCATTCTAGCGTAGCACACAAGCTGAGACTGATGCCTGCTTTCAAAGCAAAATAGTAGAATGCCAGGTGTTCAAAATTAGCGTTTAGTGAGGCGGAATCAGTGTTCCAAGCTTCAATGCCACAAACTTGATAACAAAAACTTGCAGAAGCATTACGCAAAATATTATTATGAAATAATGAGCAAATTGCACAAGCAACAAGCGCCAAAAGTAAAGCTGATAGTGAAACAAATGGTAAAATTCACTATGCTGGATGACAATCCCTGTCAGAGGTTGAAAGTGTGTGATTTTGCTCTTAACTGAACATTTCGAGCCTTGCTACATCTAATCATGTATGAACCATGGAGGTCTAATGAAAACATAATACACATAATATTACTGTATCACTAATCTACAACTTAGTTAAGTTACAACTTCTTTCTGTTGGTCAATCTGATAAGGAGATTATTCAACCATTCATTCACTGCAGTGGAATGTGTTGTCGTTCAGGAATATCTACTTTGATTGTGGTGTACACAGTGCGATAGGTTCACTATCACATAGCCACACAGATGGTCCCTTCTCAGGACCCTTCACCACTGACTTAGACATTGGCACTGTCACAAACTCAGGCAGACAGAGTGAAAGAGAGCAAAAGAAAGGGAAGAGCTGGCATATGAGTAAGGTCCACAGGTTTGGCATCCAGTGGGGCTGGCAGAAACACAGCTAAAGATGGCTGAGTGCATTCCCAGCCCTGGCAAAACAAATGGAACTGTTGTTTGGGTTCAGAGGAGCTGGCCCTCAGAAAGGACACCGCGGGAGGGAGGTGGAGGGGTGGGCTGGCCAGACAGGGACAGACGAGGACACGGGAGCAGGGTGGCAGGGTTGCATGGCTCACACCACCCACATCAGCTCCAACAAACAGCATTGAACTGTTCCCAGAGGGGAAAGTTTGTGGAGAAAAAAAAAAAGGTCAAACTCGGTGGAAGTCACAACTTAAATACAAAAAATGTTGTACCGTATATGAGGCATACAATTTGCATTGCATCAGAGAATGAAAAAGGTACAAATAGGATGAGAAGGCACGCCATGACGTGTTGCTTTCTCTAGGCATTTAAACTGTATCGCTGCCATCAAAGGGTTTTTTGTTGATATTTTCTGAATGAAAGTGACTGAAGCTCTGTTGGTGAATCAGTTGGATTAAAGATGTGGTGAAGTTAAGACATTATTCAACCTTAAATTATCTGTTAGGGTAATAGTGCCATAATATTTTTCTGTCTTCTTTTGACTCTGCTCTCAAGCACTTTGGGAGAGTAACCCTGATCACAGGAAGATGAAGAGGAACGTCTCATGTGGCTCAGACAGCCCAGGGGACTCATCTGTCATTTGGCGCGATTAAGACGCAAGTCGAGCTGCAACAGTGAAACTGCCCAATGCAGCACACACTACAAACCGTGAGATGTGCGTGGGAGTGACTTAGGAGAAAAAGACTGATGCTGGCTGACTTTTAGTAGCAGTTTGGGAGGGAGGAAGACTGCTGAGGTTGGCGGTCACCTTCGCTTGTCAGCTGCTCAGATCCTCTCTATTATGAACATTTTGGTCCAAATAGTTCAAGGAACTAAACTCAGTAATTAAGTCAGGAACTAAACGTTTCTTTAGCGTTCATATCTTAAGAACTGTAAAGATTAGACAAAGTAGACAAATAATGGATTAGTCTTTGTTTGGCATTTTTGGCATTCAGAACAACACAACACAGTCATTGTATTATTCTTTGCATTTTAATGTTTTGTGACTGTAGTATTCAAATTCATGGGAGACTGAAAACACTACAAAGGGGAAAGTATCCAAAGTAACACTGGTCGACTGAGGTTTTTGCTGGTTCTTCTTCTACTGTAATAATGATAAGTTTGAAACAATAATTAAATACTAATTTTCTGGTTGGTACAGTCTCCTACACTGTGCAACCTTCCTTCCTGCTCTAACTCCACTAAGCATTGCTCATCACTACTTTTCCTTACTATAGTAAGAGTGGAAAATAATTCCTTCTGTTTCCTACTGTGAGAGTCATAAAACTCTCTACACTAAACATGAGAAGTAAAAAAAAAGCAGTACCGAACCATGTCTAATGTTCCTACATCTGCCTGGTCTATTCTTGTTCACAACACCACCTCCGTGGTCGTGCTCACCTTTTTTCTATGGTCTGCATGAAAACCGAGACAGGATCACAATGCGGACAGCATGCAGACAACACAACACATAAATAACGTGTGTAAACACACATGGCGTGGTTGGATTAATGATTATACAAATAGCATATCCAGACACAGATCACATTTTAGTCCCAAGGGTGTGTGGGGTCCGTGTGTACTGGCCAGATGAAAACAAAAAACACATGCAAGTAGACCACACTGAAAGTCTTTCCAAATACAGGAACATTTCTAATTATTTGTAATCAAAACCTACATGACACAACCCTACCCAACCAATTCACCAACTGGAAATGATGTGAGAACTGGTTAATGGAATACACACTCGGTAAGTAGAAAGCAGTATGGTTCGGTAACCCCTTTAGCATGATATGTTATCTCGCTCGAAGAATGTCTGAGATAATGCTGTGGCTTTAATCATACCCAGGCAGGCTTCTGGTGCTCAAGACACCTGGCTTCCAAATCCTGTCGGTCACATCTCCATTTTTGGTAGACATTTCTTAGAGCCATTAAATGCGCCTTGGTGTGTGTCTGCAGACAGGGTGGCCATGGCTGTTTACCAGCTTTGGCTGGGGCATGACAATGAAAGAATGCTGTTTTTGACCAAAGGACTGAAATTCATCAGAACTCCCAGTGATATCTGGTGAGGAAGCGCAAACATTAGCGTCTGCATCAAATCCATCTCATTAAAATTTGCTACTGTATTAGTATAAGTACAGTACAGTGTTATGGCAGTTCAAAAAGTCAAAAAGAAGAATGTAGATAGGTGCATATTTGCACATTTTAGAGAGAAAAATCAGGCAATGATTTACTAATAATGTCTTCAATAAAATGAACAGTATGCTGCTAGTATGGAAAAAGTATTGGGATTATTTTGAGTTAAAATAGTTTAAAGTGATCCAAAATATAGATGATTTATATAAATACGAAATCATTCAGCAACTAGCTTTGAAGACAGAGATACTAAAACACCACTGAGCATTAACAGGTTCTGAGTGACTGGATATGAGGTTGTGTAGCCTTAATACAAAACTACAAACCACACATTCAGTGAGCCTATGGTCTTTTTTAAATTTCTTCAGAATACATTAATTTGTATAATCAGATTAAACATTATTTCGCAAACAGCTCCTTTGTTCACTGACAAGCACAAAGATAAAAACTAAATCTCACTGGTGTCTCCCTGCTGTGTGGCCCCATTACAGCACTGACAGATGTGCACACAACTTTATGAATCCCAAAAATGTACAGGTGTGCAAAACCTGACACACATGCACACAAGCCTTAACATCTGCTCGCTTCCACACCCAACATCACAAACCACCTCTTCTCCCTTTGACAGCTACAACAGGTAAAGCCATATACTGTTTATGAAAGACAATGCTTGCCGATGCAGATGAGCACCTCCCACGCAACTACCTCAGTCCCCACCTCCCTCTTGGCAGAGGATACCAATTTCCACCTGGATAGTCTTCAACTATGTGCCAAGAGGATATCACGGCAGCTCCATATCCTCTGTGTGACAGTGTAATTCCCTCTGCCCTGCAGCAATGTCTGCAAAACTCAGACAGTTTACATGTTCATGTAGCTACACTGCACTGGGGAAGAGTGACGTGCCAAGTATTCTGTGCATTCATTTGATTTCTGGCACACATAGTTTAACCCCTCCAACATGAGCTGTCACAGGTGTAACAAAGTCAAAAGGGGAGTTGTGTTTGATCTCTCTTTCAATTCAGCGTATGGCAACCAAACCCAACGCTCTTGACTGATTATTGAGTCTTCTGCTTCATTACTTTTCAATATATAACCGTTGCCATTGGAGTTGAGTGAAAATACTTCATTTCAGTGCTGAGCAGCACGGCAATGACTGTATTATGTGGATGAATGGATATGGGGTACAGGGATGTATCAAGTTCCAGACATTATTCAACCCAGGTATGCAAAAAAAAATCTGCTATAATTAGGTAATATTGTATTTCAAGTTTTAAGTAGTAAAATACATTTCAATCACTTAGATTCAACATTTAATTAAATAGTCTAAAACTCCAGATCAGACAGTTGAGCTTTCTTTAATCTGTGATGAAATTTAACATGTTTTCAATCAAATACAGTAAAGTACAGTGAGCAACACCATTATTATTTAGGATTGCAAACCCCTCTGGCTAAGTGCCAGTATATTACAGTAACTCAGACTATAATACCGCCTACTTTGCAGATGCTGTTAACTGAATTGACGAGATAAACTAAACACAGTTTCAAGAGTAGACTGCTAAATTGTTCACTGACTGGGAAGAGTTCAGACATTATAACACATAACATTAACACAAGCAACAACCAGTCTCAATGATTTCTATGTGGGTCATCCCAACTCAGTGGAGTAACTTACTATTTGGGTTCTGGGCTGCCCCCTATAGGGAAAGTGAAGAGTAATCTGTCTCTGAATATCCGTGGGGCTGAAGAGAACTGATGAGAAACAGAAAGTTAAGTGGTGCGTGCGCGCATGTGTGTGTGTTGGCATGCTAGATAAAGTGCAAACCAGGTTGCCTAATAAGACTCAAAAACGTCCCTGCTCACCTGAAGTCGAGCTGCATTATGAGTCATGAAACCATTGACCCTTAAATTTCAGACGTCCAACGTGTTTAAATGTGATCAGAGGATGTGGCTCGACTTTGATATAGTTTGGTCAATATACTGTACTATTATGGGATGATTGGACGTTGACCACATGGGCATAGTGGATCACAGATCACTTATGTACCAGGGTCAGAGTGCTTGCATTAACATTTTGGTCTAAACATGATTTAGAGACTGTTTGCAGTATCCATGAATAATAAAGGTGACTGTCCTAAAATGTGCTAAAATTACAAATTACACTTGTCATCTGAGTCTTGACTAAAGCTCCACAGTGTAATTTATTTGACAGAGTTGAATTTAAAAACGCTGTCTTCTTATCTTTTAAACATCTACATGGCTGTGTGTCTGTCAGCTTGTCAGACAGCATTTCCCTATCATGTCTACATTTCTTTTTCTCTACACATTCACAGCCAACTGAATGTCTTTGGTCAGACTTGTCTTGTGCTTGAGGACAGACAAAAGGCTCTCTGAGTGCTATGTGAAACCCCTTAACAGGTTCCCAGACAGTATGAAAACTGACTAATTGGTTTTTGGAAATAGGATGTTGCACCCATTATAATGAGCTTGAGACAACTAACAAACAGCTGAAGAAACAAACAGAGGCATATGTTCATCGGTTTTTTTAAACCGATTCTCCATCGTAGACAGCCAACACCAAACACCCCCCACCCTCCACCCCAAGCTAAGGCTATCAGACAACTAAAGCTGCAAAAGTAAAATGACCTGGTGACTGTTAAAGCCGTTGGGAGAGTTTGTCTGGTTTCTGGGCTCATCTATCAATCCTGAGACTGGATTATGTATACTCCACGGTTTTCCACAGACCAAGACATAGAACTAACTTCAGATGCACACAACTCAGGGAATGACATGTTTTGACTTTATGGAAGTGGTCTATGGCCAGACCAGGTTTTATAGATGTATGTGCGCATATATTTGTAGTAAATGTTACCAAAAAATTAGCTAAGAATAACAAATGGAGAAATTATGTCCACAAAAATGAATGTGGAAGCTGCATCAATTACAATCTTTCTGTATTTTATGTATAAAGGTTTATGTATAGGGATTTAAGGAGAAATTATTAGCTTCAGCTTTAATAATGTCATTTTTAATCTCAAGATACTGAGGTCTGCGAAGACCCAGTGGATGGATCCTCCAGTTCACGTCCCCTGTCCTCTTCCCGATCCACAGACTACAGGCCACAGCGCTGTGGTCCTGCCCTCCTGGCCTGCAGGTCAGCAGACGCGCTGATTACCCGCAAGTCCTTGACACAAGACAAATCTGAGCGCTTTCATCTGTGTCGGTGGGTCGCCCCTCAAAGCCTTGTTACAGGATTGGTGCTCGCCAATTAGCACAATTAGCTTTTGGCAAGCCGCCGGGGGTGTCACATGGCACCAGCTTTGCACTGATGGTACCTGACAAGCCCGCAGATCAGTCATGTCTGCCATCACAGGGGGTAAGTTGGTTGCAGGATGGACAGGAAAACAAAGATGTAACTCTTGAATAAAACACACATACATACATGTGCACAGCCATATTTAGTAATGGCTGAAGTCCTCCATGCAGCAGTGGAAAAATTGTGCCTTTACTGATGAACGGAGTGTGAAACTGTGGCACAAGCAGGTGGTCTAATATGATGAGGAAACAATGCAGTCACTATGGTGAATAATGCATCTTTCTGCAAAGTATGATAACAGAAAAGTTTGAAGACATGTCTTGTGATGGACCTGTTAAGTTTTTTTCTTGCTTTTTATAAAACTACACAGTCATATATCTCAAGCTGTCATTTGTCTTTTTAGGAGAGGGAGAGAGTTTGTTTGTGAGGCCTGGTTCCCTTAATGTTTTATCCAGAATGCTCTGTTGAGGGGCTCCCATGTCAAAGTCTTTTGAAGAGATGAAAAACATGGGCAAATAAAGTGGCTTTATGGGGGGAAATCCAACCTAAGCAAGTGTTCCCTGCCTTTTCAGAAAGAAATTGTACATGGGTACAGTATAGGAGGATAACATCTGGAGGTGGTTGTGCCATGAAGGAATGCAGACGCTAAAAGCTTTGGACAGAGTGCAGATCATCGTTATATCAATATGAGAGTGCTTACTGTATGTGTGTAAAATATGCATGGGAAATCAGCTTAGAAAACAACACACCAACAGCAGTATTCTGAAGGAGGCCAACACATTTAGTCTTACTACCTGCATTATGCAGCGACAACTCTGGTAGACCACCCAGTGTTATTCAGATGTTTGACACTTCCACACCACTTACATATACCTAATAAAATAAGAAAAGAAAATGCTCCAATGGACTAAAAAGTACCAGGGTTAACAGAGATAAATAATCAAGCCACTGCTAACCATAATTGGTGATCACTGCCTCCCAGGTCTAAAAGCAAAAAAGCCACCTTACTGTTTCTCTTAAGATGAGCTAATACGCTTAGAATGAAAAAGGCCTGGAGCTGACAGTTCCTCATCACTGATGCAACAGCTTGATAAGACTGTGTGCTAGCACACCTACCAAGCAGAGCTACGTATAAAAATACAGGCAAAACCCGTGGCCTGGACACAATTGGTGAGCTGATAAATGAGCCCCAGACGATGGGCAGAGAGATAAGCAGAAGGGGAGGTCTGGGGCACTGACGTTCTCATTTGCAGCTTTGTGTTTCTTTGGCCCTCTCACTTTTCCTCAGCCTCATCGGTGTAATCTCTGTGCCTGGCTACACTGAGTATCTTAGGTAACACTGTTTGAGATCAGTATCTCCCCTCAAAACAAGAAGCCAGGAAGTGTCCCGTCTGTCATTATCACAATTCACCCAGCACTGTGGTTTTCCTCTTCACATCAAATCCATTCTTTATGGTTTCCTTCCCAGGGATCGTGTGCAAGTTAGTTTTTTAAACCTTTCCAGCTGAGGACAGTACAGAGGAGGGAGACCACAGCGCCTGTGTATGTGTGTATCTACATGTGGTGTAGTCAGAGTGCAGCTGCATTCCTTAGGGTGAGCAGTGAGTTGACCACATAACACCATGGTGTGTGCAGGAGTGTGACACAATGATGAAGGGAGATTATGGCAGAAAGGTTTGTTGATGTAAAACACAACAGTTTGATTTCTACGGGTGCGCGCATGCATGCATAAATGAGCACATCCGCACAGCTGCTGATGGATGGGCGTGTTAGAGCGACACACCTTGTCTGACAACACTTGGGCGCATCTGGAGATCTTGAAGAAGAGACAAGTTAAAAGAGCGACTTAATTATCTGGCCTGAATACCAAAGACACTCAAACGAAAACATTCCCATCTCTTCTTCTCTTTGCTCTTCCTGTCATGGTGTTTCTTCCCCTCACAAAACAGGTAGATGTTTGCAATCCACATGAAAGCTGCAAAATAAAGAGTGCACCAAAACACCTTATCATCAGTTGTTAATTGCACTGGGAAGGAGCAGTTACAAAGAAAGGAAAACATAGTGACCTCAATAAACTGTATTGCAAAACTGTGATTTATGTCAGCCAAACAAAAATCAAAGAAAGGAGGCTGCAAATTCCATCTTTTCTCAGAAGTCATTACGCACAAAACTTGTTTCAAAACAACTTTGTGCGAGTTATTCCCTGTAATCAAATCAAATGGACCACCTGAATCAGCCAGTTGCTTCAACCCTTGGGTGTTTTGGATGTTAATCTGCTGAAGTGATTTTAAACTAAGGAGACGGCTTGGGAAATAAGTCACAAACAGTGACCTCATCCAACGTCTGGTAGAGAAAAAAAGAGTGTGTTCAAAATACGCTGTACCAATTGCTCTTGATCCCCAGTAGCCTACCTGATTGTCCTTTGCTCAGCTACAACAAAGTTGTATTTCACTCACTGTTTTCAGCTGTTTTTGTATCCTGCTATCAAACAACAATTCAAGATAATGAAAAAATTCTGTGGCCCAATAAGGTCAAGTCCATGATACAGAGTAACCTGCATAATCATTGTCACAAACAAAGTTAAAGGCTGTGCCACATGCCCTTTCCCCTGTCACTCCTGTTTTCTCATGAGGAAATATCCTAACTTTGATTAACATATTGATATTGGGTGACTGTTTGGTTTAGTTTGGGCTTAAACATATTTAAGTTGACAATACAAGATATACCTTGGAATCGCATCAAAAGAACTGGTCATAGTAAGCCAAGTTCATTGCATGGTGGACATAGAAGGCAGAACTGCTACTTATGGACCTCATTTACACTTAGTCACTTCATGAATCTAGGGCCGATCGGATAGCAATCTGATATTAAAAAAGCTAAGTGTAAATGCATCCAAAAAAGCATTCAAGACGGTGTGAAATTTGGTTCAAACGCATTCGACGCATTCTAGCTAGATGATGAAAACGTGTAAATGCATCCGTCTCTCCAAGACACGTGTAATCTTTACTCCTCCCACGTTAGTCTGTGGTAATATCTGCTCACTGTCCGTCTCTTCTGTCCTTGTGATAACTAAAACTGCACTGAAATTAGCCATCGTTCTGTCTCACTAAACAACAAGGAACAGCTTCAGCGATTTCTACGAATACAGCCAAATACAAGGGGCACCAAGCTGCTGTAGAGTTTATCAGATCACTGATCAGTTCAACCATTGAATGATGTGTGTGGGTGAGAGAGCATTGATCTGTATGGGTGAGGGAGTGGCGTGAGTTAGAGCCTGCAAAGACGATAAACCTTTTGTGGTTCATGGATAGTTTCATGCATACTGTATATGTGACTAACTATAAAAGATTCTCATCTGGATTTTATCTGGATACGAGACACTTCAAACATTGTTGAAAAGAAGAGAGGAAATGGAGCCTCATTGTTAACATTTATAAAAGAATACATTTCATGGATAACTTTTGCGGACAAGTAAATACACACCTATTAAGGACAAAAAACAAAATCTTTATGGCAATATTCCACACAGACCATTGTCAATTAGCACCATCATGAGGATATGGACAATGCCAATGGTTTAGAGCATGGAGCGGCTCAATTGTGGTGCAGATGTATGTGAAAGGCTGCAGTCTGGTTCTCTTGTCACAACATTCAGTTTGAGCCCCGAAGACAGAGACAGCGTTATCCTCTTATTGTCATGGAGAGCAGTGCCTTGGAGACTTGAGGCACAAAAGCTGAAGGAAAGTTAGCCTTAAATCTTCTTTGGGGATAGAGTTAGACATTTGCATGATGGAAGAACATCCTCAGAAGACGGCTTCATGTTCAGTCAGTGGGGTTAGGACAGAAAATCACCTTTACGCCAGCTGGATATCAATGAGTTGACTGGTACATATTTTTGTGCCTTTTTATTTTAGCAGAAATACTACTACTACTACTTTATAGCTCAAAGTGCTTTGAACGGAAGAACAGAGAAAGAGGAAAAAAAGGAAGAGGTGATCAGTCCATACCAGGAATTGCACAACAAAAACTCTGTACAGAAAAGGCATGTTTGTGCTAGACAACAAAACCTTGTCTGCACACCTCCCTGAGCGTGGGTGAGCTAGGCCTATGTAAACTTTGATGGCGAAATTTACTGAGGTGTGAGTATCTGTGGTTAAGCAGTCAGAAAAATAAAAGCAGCTTATTACTAAGTTCTATATATCTCAGATTTGCATACACTTGTGCATGTGCACACGTGTGTATCCACACACACCTTCCAGGCTCATTACACCCCTGTATCTCCACTCAAGTGGAAAAACACCCCCATCACTTTCCCCACAGCATCCTTACTCTCTTGATAGCTCCCAGTCAACATCCACCCCTGTCACCCTTCCTCAAAAAAATCCTTGAGGAGGTCAACTGAGAGATTAAGACCCTTCAAATGGGGTCATGGAGATCAATGATCAAACAGAGAGCCAGGCCCAGCCTCCATGCCCCCACTCCACCCACTTTATTTCAGGAAGCCTGATAATAGAGACAAAAAGGCTGGCTAACTACTTCCCTACACCATGACCCAACCACTCTTTTAATCTCTGCCATGGCCTCACCTATAGCTGTCACGGACAGTTCCACCAATTACTGATCAGAACATCTCCATTAATTGGGTCTTAGAAATGTTTAGTTTACTCTGGTCAGTCTGTGTTCACAAAATTACTAATGACGTTGGTGAAAAGATAGGGTCCAACAATATAATAAAATGTAGTCTGCAAAATTCAATACTTATAGTTTATGATGTGCTATCACAACATAGGCCCATTATTATATTTTTAATTTTCTAGAGATGTAAAATGATTAGACAAGCATGGATACTAAAGCAAAATAAAAAAATAAGACATATAAAAGTAAAACCCTTAACACAATGGTTCCATTTATTATAAGGCAAAAACATGCAGTCACACCTGTCATACAGTGATCTATTTCATCTCCCCTGCTGTGCAAGTGCACTCTGATTTCTATTATCTGTATCCAGAAGGGGCACACACAAATGAGACCTCTGACATGGGAAAAAACAATTTGTTGGTTGTGGGTGTGAGCCACATTCCTGTGGACCATAGGAGAACAGAACAGGCTGCAGAGAAACCCACCCAGCTGAGGGGTTGGTGAGGTTGTTCCCTCCAGAAAACATGCCTTCCAATGAGTTATAGGTTTTCACATGCTGGAGTAGGTTCAACATTTGTAGAGGTAAAAGCTAGCAAACCTTTATTGGGAGTTTAAAAGTAAGGAAAGAGAAAGGAGGACATGGAGAGACATCAAAGAATAAATGACACAAGGTCTGACAGACCATAAAGGAATTACCATCTTACATAAAGCTATACTCTAAGAAAACAAGGTACAGAGTTGTACCATTTGTCACTAGGGTTATACATTTCTGGCAGAAAGTTCTCAGAGTCAAGCAGCTGTTACAGTTTATAGCCAGCATTTCACCACAATGTTGTGAAAGGAGCGGTGCACCAAGTTTGGGGTAGGCATGACCGGGCAGATGAATGAATGCTAAAAAAGAGCAAGAAAAGGGCATAAAGAGAGAGAGGCCAGGCGTTTGAAACTTCCTCTCTCTAGTGCTTTATCAATGGAACCGATAGTATTCTGACACTGTAGTTGTGGAAAAAGAGGAGAGAAAAAAATAATTTATCAAGAAATTGGCCCTCTTTTCTACAACATCAATATTAAGGAGCTAAAAAAAAAAAGCAATAAAGTCACAATACAACTTTATACTGTGACCTTTAAAATGCTACAGATCCAAATATAAACACATTTTTTCTCCTTTTAATAGGTGGAATCGCTCTACAGGCTTTGATTTAGATATAAATGACAACATATGTTAAGAAGAATGTAAGTGCAGAGTAAAGAGAGGAAAATAAAAGATGTACACCACAACGCAGAATGAGTATAAATTAGAAAACACCATCCAATAAAAAATGAATGTAAACATGTAAATGAAGGGTTAAATTCAAGGCAACTGGCCATCACTGACTTCAACTATGCAGTGCAGATGCAAAGTCTCACTTCACCACTCATCAGATGGCATTTCAGGATATGTGTAATGCTTTCTTTCACTGTCTATCACCCCCTCTCAGTGCGTGTGTAAGTGTGTCTCTCTTACACACGCATATATATATATATATATATATATATATATATAGATGCAGACAGGTTTAAGTGAAGGTAAAAGGCCTGGTGACAGCAGTGGGATTTCCACTATATGCCTCATTAGCATAACCCAAAACACATCTAGTCATTCACCAACTGTACTTATTGTGCTATACCTGAGATAAATTAATCAAGGCACCAAGTACTTTTATGAAGAAATTGAATTTATAGTTTAACACGTGGTGAGGAAAGTTTGTGGGCAAGCACAGTGGTTTACAGTACAACTCAACCTCTAAGAGACTTTTCCCTTGACCCACTGTAGAAAAAAGGCTTGTTTATGCGGGTCTTGACAACAAATGAGGAGATGTTCTCGGCTTGGCTTGTGATTGTGTCAACAGTGGTCAACAGCAGCCAAGAGAAAGTATTCCTTTTGTGGGGAAAATGATGTCTTCTATGATCAGCTGAAGGCAGAAAACATGGCACATATGAAACAAACAATGTCTGCGTCAATGTGCCCGTGTGTGTCTGAGTGTATGTGTGCGTCTGCCTGTCTGTTTCTGTCAAAACATGGCAAATTGATGATTAATGATTGTTTGCATGCTGGTTGGTGAGGAGGTGAAAATCTGTCACTGTCTCCATTCTGCCTCTTAGTACAGTTGTCTTGATTTTCCGGAAATTGAGACAAAAAGAGCTGGAACACACAATTTAATAATTAACACCAACGTTCTGTAATTTAATGTATTGTTTTCACTGGTGTAGCACATAATATGTCCCGCTAGTGTATGACGCATTTGAATGGCTGCTTGTCGGTGCGGTGTAACTTTGTCACAATGCATAAGCACCATCAGATTTAGCTCTGGTACACTGAAAACAGATGTGCTCCAATTCATACCAGGCACTGTTTTCCTCACAATGGACTAAAGCATAAAGGGATTGTTCAGGACTGGATTGACTTGAGTTTGAGTGTGAAAGAGAGAGAAGAGAAAGAGAATATGGAGGGGTGGGGGGCCTTTCCCGTTCAGTCAATTGGGGACTTTGACCATAATGCTTCACTGCTTCTGTCTTCAATTTTGGAAGGGAGTCGTCGTCATGGTTCTCAAGGTTAGATATTGCAGCCTCCCTGTTTTTCCACTGTTTACAGTATTTTTTCTTTATCTCTGTCTTTTCTGTATTCTCTCCTGTTTCCACATGAGACAGTTCTACCCCCTGTTCTCCCCCTTTTCTTTCTCCCCCCCTCTGGGACTCACTCCTGGGCTCCATTGTTTTTGCACTCCTCATGCAGTGTATCATCAGCTTCATTCTGTCTTCTATCTCTTCCTCAGATAACACAAGCGCTAATAGAACCAAAAAGACCCCTACCTCTGCCCACTAACACTGACAGCATTTTCTAAAACAAGAACCCCTCGTGGACGCAGTCCATTAGGCCCATCCATCCAAACAGACCTGCTTTGTTGAGGTGTTATATCAACAGGGTGACCTCCCCTCCACTCCTCCCCAGCTTCCTTGGGCCCCCCAACGGCAGGAGATTGATGTCAACAAGGAATTTTGTCCCACATTTCCTTCTACCTCCTCCAGACCCACCCTGCTCCTGAAAAACACTTGCACCAGCACAGAGGGCCCCAGTGAGGCCTTAACAGGCCCACTGAGCTGTATTACCCCACCGCCACCTTCTCTCACCCCTCGCTCTAGCAGTGCCAGAAACACCCTAAGTCACTAACGTGACACCGTAAACAAGGAGTGCCCCAGAAAACAGCACTAGCAAATGCAAGCGTGTGTGTGTTAAGGAAATGAGCCACCTTGTTCTGTCAACAGAGTGGTTGCTGTGAGAAGAAGGCCAACGCAGAGACGTCATTTGTGTATAGTGTCATCGCCAGAAGAGCTGCCAATAGAATTCAGACCAACTAAATTTGGGCTCATTTCATGGGTGGTGCTTGTCAAACATTTACAAGAAGCAAGAACCTGCAATGCAGCTGCTGTCTTTGGAGGTTTGGTGGACTCTGACGGGTTGTCAGGGGTTTGCAGCGGGATGTTTGTAAAATCCAATACATGTTCCAATAAAACTCTGCAACAGTACATAATTTCATTCATCTGTGGGCCTAATCCAATTCTGCAATCTAGATCACGTACAGACCTGCAGTGACAGACACACTACCTGGCTTTCACTACAGACTTCCATCCATGGTTGAAACATTATACACCAAGTAGTGATTGTTCAAGGCAATGTGCGCTTTCATATTTACATACAGCATCCTTTTAAATTCCATATGGGATGTGTAACATAATTTGCAGAAGAAAGCTTCAAAGCATGTCACTGGCAACTGAGGCTTGAGGCTTGATGACAAAAATATCAAAACAAATTATGAAACAAAGAGTTAAAATGAATATAATGTGCTTCAATTATTCCTGTTTAGAAAAATATGCCATGTTTACTATGGACTCCAATAGCAACTTTGATGAGCAGATTACGACCTAAAAAACAAAGGTTTCATTTTCCTTTTTTAAATGTAATTATATGTATATTCCATTCTGATGATTTTCTATTTCAATTACAGTCAGGATCAGGGAGCTACGTATCGCGGTATTTTTACATTTCACTGTTGTTTTTCATGTAAAACTTTATTTTGATTTAATTTTAACTTTATTTTAGAATTCCACTGCAGTTTATCATCCTGCATTGTCAGATAAAGATAACCCCTAAACAATACTCATTCACTGACTGTGTGCACTCAAATACAATTATGTGTGTGTTTGCAAGCTGCTGAGAGGTTTGCATGTAAAAAATATTCTTTTTGGTTGCTGTTTTTATTTTTGCTTGCAAGCAATTCAACCTTTGTTAGTAGGGATTCTTCTGAGTTGCTATATGGGTACAATATATAAAAAATATTAAACCAATGTTAACTTGAAGTAGTTTATTTAAGGGCACGCCAAGTTTAATCTTAGGTCACTTGAATAAATCCAAATTTTGTCCACATATACCTCAGGAAAATAAAGAGGTTGTTCCAAATGTCATACGGTCCCCATGAAATCATAGTCCCGTGTGAAAGGAGCACTGTGGCAAGACCTGCATCATTATATCCATGCATCACATATGGTATATACAAAACCTTATGCATGACTTCTTGTTTTAATTTAGAGTGATCTGTCTAATAAACATTTAGACATGCTTAAATCGTTTAAACATTTCAAAGGGATTACTAAGGATGTAACCAGACTGAGTTTTCCGGAGCAAATTGTTATGGTGGATCAAAGGTTATGACTCTTGCTGAAAAGGTTATTTTCAAAGTGTTACAGATTACAGTAACCTTAAACATTATTACAAGCTTTACTCAGGGAAAAAAAAAACCTGCATTTCTCTAATGTAGTTAGTCATTTAAACAATTTACTCAGATGATTTGGTCTTCATATCTGCAGAATATAAAGGCCAAAAATATAAAGAGAGGATTGTTTCCACTTCACAATGTAATATTGCTAGAATTATTAAACCACTTTAATTTACAGTTTATTACAGTTCAAACTTTATTTGTACTGTATTTGTACACTGTTACTCTCCTAACCTGCTGATGACCTAATGGACAGTGTAAAGCTTCTATAAAGTAAAAAGTTCAAGTGAAGTAGCTTCACTGGCCCAAAACATCTCAAAGCAATGTGCACTGACCGTTACTAGGACATGTTTACTTTGGGAAAAAGCTATTGAAAATTCTAATAAATAATGAAGAGATACATAACATACTGGGTATATATGGTGCCTTATGAGACCTTTAAAGGATACATGCGGAAACAGACAAGACTATATGACTGATGTAGCCACTTTTCCTGGTATTGATGTGGGAGCAAGGACAAACTGAAAGTGACTGTTTAGTGCAATACATGACATTAAGTATGTTAACCTACTTTCCTTGGACTTATGAACGGGTTTCTGGGAATAGAAAAACGTCACTTATGCTTCATTGTACGTTTTAAACCTTTTAATGTAGTAACTGTGTTGTATACACACACACACACACACAGTAGGCCTATATACCCTAAGCCTTGAGGAAAATCAGTCAAAGCAGATGTGCAGCGAATTCAATCAGAGAGGTAATTCACAGTGCAAGCACACATACTCCAGATAGCCTAAATAAATGAGTGATACTGTATGTGATAAGTGTTTTCAGAAGTGCAGCTGGACACACTGTACATTACCCGACACTTCCTAGGGTTCACTCTGAGGCCTTTCTGCAATGCTTCCAACAACCCTGCTGCTGAGGATGATAAAATCTTGAAATAGGAAGTGGCATATCTTTAATTGTGCTTTTATCCTCAGCTGAGGAGACGCACTGCACTTACACTGGAACAGCAAGGCCAGTGCTAAGAGTGGTTTGCCACCTGTTTCTGACATGTACCTTGGTACTTTTAGTGTAACTTTCATTTAATATTAAGCAACTCGGCTCTACAGTAGAGCATTTTGACAACCTTTATCAATAAATAATGTGAACACATAAATATCCTCAAACTTCCTGAAGACAAACCATACACAAGTTAGGGGCCTAAGGAACAGCGTACCTTACCAGTTGGCACAACTAGCAAGACCCTCTCAATTTTGTTAATAATTACAATTACAAGCAAATCTTAATTTACAATTAGGAAGAAAATATTAATTTTACTAATGACGCATGTGATGGCTGCTAACAGCAGATAGACACTTGCAGTTATTATTGCAACAGAGTCATGTGCTTAGAAAACATACAGTATACACCATAATGAATTAATAAGATAAAGCTAATATTGCCATTTGGGGGGATTCTGCTGGAGAGTGTAGTGAAGTAACAAAAAGCTAAGAAATTTAAATTTTCTCCTTGCTTTGGGAAAAAAAAATCACTCTGTGCTATCTGCAACCAGTGGCACAGGAATTTAGATATATCATCATTAAAAGTACCCAGTGAAAACACACAAAGCCACTTTGGGCTAAACAGAGCCATCCTATGTGCCTTTAAACACCACTTTGCATGAATAAGTACCTGTTAAGAAGTTAGTTGTTTGATCTTTGAGGGTCTAAACCTGTTTTTCATTTGCATCAGCATGCTGTATAAATAATGTTTTATCACAGGACGTATAGCTTATAGTTAATTTTATTCTTAATATATGTTTCCAAGATGCAAAGTCCCATAACGGAGGTGAAAGCTCCTCTAAAGTGAACTAAACGCAATAGTATGGGAACCTGGGGAGAACTGAAAATAAACTCCAGGAAGAGACCCCTGCCGATGTTGAGCAAATGTTTGGTTAGCATATAGGGGGTTTGCCCTCTTGCACTCTCCAGTGGTTGAGTGGGTTTACTATTTCCACCCTTTTTTATATATTGTGTGACACACAATATTACCTGAAGCTAGACTGCCACTAATGAGAACAAGCAAGGGTTATGGCTTCGTTCATGAGCTTGACATACAGTATAGAGGCAAGGAAACATGGTGTAAGAGAAGAGGTGGAGTCAATGATTTCTTTCATAGTTGGTCTAAAAAAATTTACATCTTAGCAAAGATTACCCATGAGTCACTGAACACTAAGCTCTTTCGGTGACACAGCCTTGAGTCAGATGATAATATGAACACACAGGCATGGTAACACTCATAATGACGATGTAATTTCAAACAACCAAAGGTATTACAAAAAGTATACACACACTTAGAAAACCATGCCAAATAAGAGAATCTCTTTTGTACCCACAACTGAGTTCAGTGCTATGAGTGCAGCACCCTAGAGACACTGTAAAAGTGTATTATCAGTCCATTGGTGGAATTAAATATAATGAATTATATATGTCTGTCACCACTGTATGGTTTTCTTATAATGTGTGTTTAATGTAAGTGCATGTCTGACAGAAAGAGTGTGACAGTGCAGACAACTAAATACAAAATAGCAACATGGACAACGCATAAATGCCCACATGCCCAATTATGTTTAGCTGATAGAAGCAGACACAGTATGAATCAACTGCATCAGTAATAACACCAGCTTCCTCAGCTACCCTGATCAACTCACTTTACGTAAGTCATTCATTATGAACTGAAATGGCCCTCCCAACGTGGTGCAAAAAAGGCCTTTAGGCGACATTCATCTCATCCCTCTGTCCCCATAAGCCAGTCTCACGTGTCATCAGTGTTTGCAAACAGTTCAGAAAAGTCAATACTTCCAGAGGCTGATGGGTCAAATATGGCAGAGGATACATCACGCTAAGACCGGTGGGCAAACGTGGGCAGCTCACAGACTGGATTAATTGGCTACGTTATGAGGGCCAACAAAGAGACCAGTGTTGTCGGGCTTATAGCAAGCAGTTGCCATTTAAAATATCAATAAGATTAGTGGGTTTCCGTGACTATAGCAGCTTGTCCTGAAGTACAACCAGTCCATACTAATTAGTTAAACTAAGTTAAACTGATTCAGGTGGAGTCATAGGTTTTCCTCAAATGCATTCAGTTTGGGTCACAGCAGAATCTGGGATAGAACTTTTCCCACTGCAGATTTCACATAACTGAAGAGCAGCAACACCGGTGGTCTAGGCTACAAAATGCAGATGGTCCCCTCAACAGGCATCCATCTTTGTTATCCTTCAGAAACATTAAATAGGCTTCTGCAGATGATGCATGTGTGTGTATACGTTTGTGTGTGTGCGTGATTTTGTGAGTGTGCAGGAAAGTGAGCTTCCAGGTTTTTGAAACATGAGTGAGCATTGGACAGGGAATGCTATCCATAACATCCTACTCCAAGAGGCTCCTTCTGTGCAGGAAGTAGAGTGGTAGAGCATGGCTAGCAGAGAGAGAGACACAGAGAGAGAGAGGAGAGAGAGAGAGAGAGAGAGAGACTACCCGAGTTGTGCTGAATTTTATCCCTGCCTCCACAAGCAGTGATTAATTCTGTCCTGAGGGGAGGTGGTGACATGACCTACTCCATGACTACTACATGACATTTCTACTATCTTCTAACTATTACAGCCTGTCTGTTTACTGCTATTCGAGACAACAAAAGGAAAAAAGTGACTCAAAAAAAAAAAAAAAGTACTCATGGGGTTGTACTGCAGCCAGTGCTGGTAAGATGTTCAGTCAGAAGTACACTGCTTCCTACTCAGTCAATAAAGAGAGAGGATTAGAAGAGCAAAACCTGCCCAGAACAATATGGAGTCTGCAGCCCTTAAGACCGCTCAGTTAAAAAATACGGCTGAGAATGGAGTGAGAATTGAACTCCGTGCCCTCTGAAATTACCTGAAGAAATTACATGGGACTCAAATAAGTAGAAAATATGGAATCAAAATAATTTGTGATCCATAACAAGTCTTCTAATTGAGATACTATGTTATCTAAAATAATCTAGTCACACAGGCCAATTGTCAAATGACATGAACTGACTTTACTGACTAACTGAAATTAGACCTGCCAAACAGCAAATAATAATAGAACCTATAACTTCAATAAGGGGGAACAACATACAGGCAAACAATAAATTGGGGAATCTGTGTTCCAGAGCCCAAAAGCCGTTTGATGGACCATTTACCGGCAGGCATAAAAAGCAAGCATCTTGGAAGCACATGTCCTGCGTGTTCTCTAACCCTGTGAAGCAGATGAATGTGTTACAAAATGTGAGCTGAGATCGGAAAATCCTGCTACATTTGAAAAAATCAGAATGCCCAATGATGAGGGCCAATTGTTATGTCAGATATTTATGTTAAATATTCATGTTTACACTGCGGGTATAATTGCTTGTTGATAATAGTGTAGCTCTTAAGTATTCAATTGCAAAAAACTTTGACAAAACTGTTGGGACTAGGGCATTTTAAAGACAGACCATTCTGAAAGATAATTTGAAATTTAAAGTACTACAAGAAAAATCTGTACAGTACTACAGCAAAAACTGATGACAATAAACAAATTAACACCTTTTAGTCATAGAGAGATTCAGATCATGGTGGCAGGTGACATCTTTCTCCCCAGAATGTCATCCAGATCTCAATGCGTTCCCAAGCCAGGTGGAATATGAAATCGCCCCACCTCCACACAAGGAGGTGTTCAGGCATCCTATCCTCAAACCAACTTAACTGGCTCCTGTCAATATGAAGGGGCAGTGGTTCCTCAAGATAACGAGCTTGAACATCTGGAAGGAGCTTTGTCCCTGAAGGTGAGCCAAGACACCCTGCAACAGAAACGTATTTCTGCCGCTTGTATCCATCATCTCATTCTTTCAGTCACTAGCCCCAGTATCCTTACAAATGGAAAAAGCTGATCCACTATGACTGATGACATTTGCATTAATCCATCTGTATCTACAATCTGTTGAAGCCTTCAGCCAGACATTCTCAGTTCACACTCACTGTACATTTATACTTGATCCAAGTCACTACCAGGTGTTGATCAGTCAACAGCACTTAGTATGGTCAAACATGGTGTATTGGACGACGTCCAATACTGAGCCTGTGTAGCTGTCACGTGTAAAATGAACGAAATACTTGAAGACCCAGTCGAGGGGTGAACTACTCATTTCTGTCCAATACTGAGCCTGTGTAGCTGTCACATGAGAAAAACGAAACTCATGCATTATTATTGTTGCGTAATGCGCATGCGTGGCCAAAATGAACGAATTACTCTCCAAGACAACTCGTTACTACTAGTTCATATCAAAAGAGTAGTTCAATGAACGATACGCTCATGATCAACACATCACTAGTGGGCACAAGCAACAGTCTGTCTTTCCCTCAGTGACATGTTGGGAGCTTCTATCACCATACCAATATGGCACCTCTCACCCAGGGCAACTCTGTAGAAGGAGTATCCAGTCCAGCAATTGTGTTCCAAAGCTAGTGCTGTGCATAGAGGTGAATACAATAATATCTAGTTGGTACCAAGTCATATTCTGTACTAGCTCTAGTTCCTTCCACAACAGAGAGGTGAAATTTCACATCTCACAAAAGCCACTTTTCATAGCCATGCGTCAGCACGCCATGGCCTCCGCCTTGGCCCGCCACCCAAATGGCAATGCACTAGACTTCGAACCTAACCTTTAAGGGGCTGACCCACATGGCATTAGCGCCATGTTATTTGTTGCATAGTATCTTACCAGGCCCAATTGATACAGACCAGCCACAAGGGACTTTCCTACAAGCTCCTGTTCAAGGCCTGGCTGCAGGATGAGACCTTCATTTCCCTATTCCGGATGACGTTTCTCTTTTCCCCAAAACACCAATTTATAGAGATCTTTTGATCACTCTTAGTTTGGCCCCTCACATAGCTATTGCAAACAGACAAGGTTACCTGGTTTGGCGTCCTTGCAGCAGGCTTGTCCTGGTGGTTGGCGAGGATGAGGAAAGGCAGTGTGCAGAGCTGCGGGTGCTGCAGGGCCGAGTGGAGCTCGTTACGTGCTGCCTCAAGGTCCTCATCTGATGAGGCACTGTCCAATACGAAGACTACACCCTGTGACCCCTGGTAGTAACGACTCCAATATTTCTTGATGTTATCGGCTCCTGTAGAGAGATGTGATACCATTAAATGTGTCAACTTCTGGGAGTAGTCATAGTCATAACTGGTGTTACCTTCTAATTACAGAAATTCCAACAGCTCCTGTAGTAGAAACTGTACATCATCAAAAAATATGAATCGCATCATTGTCAGTTTGTAAATTGACTTTCTCCAATACAAAAACACTTTGTACTGTACAGTGCAACATATGCTATGTGCAGTGCTACAAAAAAAAAAAAACAGTCAATGTACAGCCCTGAATATTGTTTCCAAACAATCTATTGTTTCCATGAAGGTACTGCTGTAATGTTTGGAATGAAAATAATCATGATGCATACAATTGTAACAGTCAAACATCCACAGTATTTGTTACACTCGTTTTATAAAAAAACAAAATCACCAAGCCTTGTGATAAGAAGTTCAAATTACCCCTTTTCATGCCAAATGCTAATTTTCACGGCCACACTCACATTGAGTTCACAGTGAACAACATATGGTTCCTTTTTTGTGTGCTAATTTGGAGCAAGAACGTCCGCTCTCAATGGTTTAGTTCACAGGAACTTTATTTGTTAGTGTAAGTAATTTGAGGAAGAGACCTACATGCTCACAAAATGAGTCGAGTCGTGCCGTGCCCCCCCCCCCATTGCCATGTGATTAGTAGAGCTTAGTGAGGCTAAACTGCCTGGGACTTTTCCTGACAGGCTAATTTCAGGGCAATAAAGTCCCTTTAAAATCTTCAGCTACCATGCCACTGTCAAAAAAACAATCCTCTCACACTGAACACAATTTTTCAATCCAAAACTTAGAAAAAATAATCAGTCTTTTGTGTACTGGAGCTTCAACACAAACTATGGCTTAATGTCCTGTCTGCAAACAAGACACCCACTATATCTGGAAATGCTCACCTTTTTACAAGCACATCTACAACCTTTCTTCCTTTACCTAGCAGTGAGAAAGGGTAGTTTCTGCTTAGCATTTATCGCAAATTCTCATCATAATACTATTCAGTCCATGAAAAAAAAGGTTCTTTTTAAGGTTAGGACTGACTGCCCGATGACAGCTTGTGCTGTCGCCCTCTCTTCATTGATGCTGACAAACTCACTCAACACCACAAACCATGATATGCTAGTCATATCCTCCATGTTACTCATGCTCCTTTAGCAATGGGACATCTTGCTCCTTTCTTGTGACTATTGGAATCCATTGTAACTGACTGAACACAAGCCGCTAATCTCCTTTAATGAGGAAACTACAAATTTCAAGCCAACCGGAGGTGAGTTTTTGTTACTCAAAAGATAGATTTAAGGTGGCATGTCAATACAGAGGTAGTATCCCAGTTTATCCTTAACAGAGAAAAATAATAAAATCTTAGAAAAAAAAAAGGTTTTATTTTGATTTTCTCATTCAAAGTGATGAATTCTGTGTACTCTGAAAATTTAGATGTTTTCTTTACTAAGATGCTCAGGTAAGGTAGTATGGAGGGGGGGGGGGATTTTACAGTTACTTAAGAACCAGCCATGTACATCAACAAGTCCCTTTCCTAAATCAAATACACCACAGCTATTGAAATTTCAGATTTATATCTTCCATTATAAAAAAATACATATCTTGTCTTCTGCTCTTACACTTCAATTACATTTAATTAACTCAGTTGAATGCTGTCCTTTTCACAACATGTTTTCCATTAAATAGTTCTATTTGTTCTACATGCTCACCAAACTTGTCAGCACCGCATACACACAACTACTAAAGGACCTATCGCATTGCATACGCAAGTAAATGCATTTGCTTTGACAAGGTTGTACTTTCTCTGGTTAAAATTATCCTCCTCCGTCTGGTGAGGTTACTTCCTTTGCCATCTTGTGAACTGTTGTTTTGTTATTGTTGCTCATAGTAAGGTAATTGCCAAGAAGTGACGAACTGTGAGGCTGGCAAATGTTTAAACATCACGAAGTGCTCTCAGTGACATTTACCTCCCTTCCCTCATGCTCTCCCTCCCTTCCTTCTTTCCTCCCCCACTCTTTCTACTCACACCTCTCACTGGAGTGGAAAGCTATCAGACAAAGTGGCACTTGAGAGATTGACTAGGACGTTTTTCTCATCTTTGCCTGGAAATGGTGGAATGTCCGTCACATCACATTGGATCTTGTTGGCAACTTCTGCCACCTATTGGTCTGACAGGAGGATTTCCAAACATGACGTCATGATTCTTGGGTGATGCTGGCAGCCCTATATCATTAATCAAATAAGTGCATCATTCCTCTGCACGTTTTTCTCCCTTCCTTCTACTTTTCTGCCCTTTAACACTTTTGTTTATCCTCTATATATAGCTTGTAATTATAAAAAAAAAAAAACATGTTTTGTACTTTCAGATTTCACTCAGACGTAATTAGCCAAAAGTCAACAGCACAGCACGAGAAGTAAAAATAGCATGTCAGTAAAAGTCTGGTCTCTTACTGACGCTGTCAAGTACTGACTCATCAGTTGAAAGACTTATTGCCTCATTCATTCACTGCATGGGTTTTGACTGTATGAATGAAATAATGAATGGCTCTAGCAAAATCAATAACCTAACTGAATCACAAACTACGTTTGGGTAATTATGTGAACAAATGAAAGAGAAATATGAATTAATTCCTTATAATCAACTCATTAAAAATATCACACAGTATAGTCCAATCTTCTGGTGTGTTTGGTTGGATGCACCTGGAGAATCCACAACTGGACACTTTCAAGATTTACAATTAAATATTTTTATTGCATCCATGTTCCCTACACTTCTTGTGTGTCTACTTCTAACTTAAGTTACGACTACGCATTTCCCAGAATAGGTTTCAACATCCTTTTCACTTGCCTGGACTTGATACATTTAGCTGTTGGTTTTATGTGTAGGTGCAGAGAGCGACAAAGCAAGCCATCGTGTTAATAATGGCAAGAGAACAACAGTTTCCAGTCAGAACAAAATATCATAAAACATATCTTGTGGTTGAAATACATAAGTGTCTACTGAGGCTACCCTTGGCAAAAGAAATTGGTATCTTTTGCTTTTCCAAGATGGATTTAATCCATGTTTGAGTTGTTAAATATTGATGCAAAATGGTGCGTCAGCTATGGGATATTTTCTCTCTAGTCTTGAGGGAATAAACCTACCACTAGTGTTTGTGCACGATTTTTAACTGGTTATCCCATTAAACTTCACTGCAGCTCTCCTGGAAGTATCTTGACATGACAGATTCTCTACATGTACCCATTTATCTATACGCATAAAAGCAGTACACTAGCAGACAAAAAAAGGGCACAGGAAAAATGTATTTATTTTATAAAATGTTTTCGTGTAACTTGAACACTGCAGATCACATTTTTTGTAGCTATAAACATGTTTCTATGTTCTGTGCATAATAAAAGATATGCTATTGTTTCAACATTTATGACAATATTACACTGTGGAAAAAAACAAGTATGTGATGTCAGTCTGTGATGTCAGAGAGTAACCCTCTCTGGGATCAAATGGATAGAAATCTGATCTGAGGAAAACACCTCGCCCAGCATATCCCTCCCTCCCTCCCTCCCTCCCTCCCTCTCACTCACTCACTCAACCAAGCAAGACTTTTTCCAACCCTCTCAAATGAAGACAGGCTGAAACAAGGAGTGTAATTAATTATTCAATGTACTGCATACAATATATGAATGTTTAACATTTATGCATGGTTTGAGGTCTGGGAGACATGAATCTTAATGATTGCATTGTATGTAGATGTGCTATGCTTCATAGACATGACTCATTGCGTATGCACAGCCAACTGCTACAGGTCACTTATGTGAAAAGCTTACCAGGGCTACCGCTCATTACTGATGCAGCCAACTTTCCCTGTCAATAAAACATTTCTTACGATTCTTTTTCTGTTGTGTCGTCAGAAAAGTAAACCAGCCGTAATCTTTCATATACAGTAGCTTTGTGCTTTTGAATTCAAGTAATTGAAGTAAAGCCTCTAGCTGTAGTTTTTAGGGCTAAAACGATTAGGGGATTAATCGATCAACAGAAAATTAATCAGCAACTATTTAGATATTTGATTAATTGTTCACCTCATTCAAAAATGACAAACATTACTCAGGTCCAGCTTTTAACGTGTGAGGATTTGCTGCTTTTCTTTGTCTTATGTGACAGTAAATTAATAATTTTGGCTCTGAAAAAAAACAAGCTAATTTGAGATGTAATTTTGGGCTTTAGAAAATTTTAACAGGCAGTTTTCACTATTTTCTGACATTTTATAGACAAAACAATTAGTCAGTTAATCAAGAAAACAATTGGTAGTTTAATCGATAATGAAAATAATCGTTAGTTGCAGCCGAAGTAGTTTTATGTCTTTGCTAAAATGATGAAATGCACAGTAGTACATACTGTAACTTATTTACCTCACAATATGATAAAAAAAAACGCAGTATCATGTTTCATCTCACATCTCACTAAAGAATGACACTCTCTTTGCAAAAATGCATTATGACATAGAGGCACTAGCCCAGAAGTGGTGTTGATTAGTTCTATTTAGGCAAAGTTACATTTTGTTGAGGGGTTGGGGTTCAGGGAGAAAAAGTGAAACTCAAAATGTGTTGTAAAAATACAGAGAAGAGTAAAATTTTAAGACTCTGTTGAAGTCATGATGCCAATAGTGAAGAATGATGTTTCACTGATCATGTTACTTTTTTCTTTACGAAAGTGTGACTATGAGTTAATAAACCAAACGTAGAGGCAAATGCCAGTAAAACATAAGCAAGCAATTACACGACTGATTGAATTCAGATTGTCTTTCAGTTGTGTTTACTGGCTGGTGTTTCTGAATTCATCCGCAAATTCAAACAGCTTGTGATGATCTATATTTCAACATAGTTGAAACCTATTTCCATTTGGTCTAACTTAGGCTACTGTTAAGGCTTGTTCTGTTTGTTGTTGGGTATCATGCAGGTATGGTTTCAGATCCACAGTCAGCAGCTTCAACAACACTTTTTTCATACATTTCTGCCTCCCATCGTTCACGCTTTTTGCCAGCTTTTATCCTGAACAAAACGCAAACATGTTGCTAATCAGGTCTTTTTTCACTCTTGAAAGTTGAAACACTGAAAGCAACCCTCTTTGAAGTCTCCCTAACGAAAAACAGACTGTTTTTTTCTCTGAACAAAACAGCTACAATACAGTGATGGGAGGGAGCACTGGGACTAGTGAGGGAGGCCTCTAGTAATAAAGTTTGCTTACTTCATTGAGGAATGAGCTAGGGCTGGGGCTGGAGCTGGAGTGAGGAGCAAAACACTTCAGCTGTTGATACACCATCAACCTGCAGTCTCAGCAGTGTCTGTTTTTAAGTAAACATTTCCTGTGTGAGGCCTAGCCTGAAACACGCATCAATCCCTCTCATTTCTGTACATAATTGACAAATCTGGTTTACAGAAATGTGGCACCTCTTAATATTTGAGATAAATAAGTTGTGTTGCTGTGTGTAATTCATTTAGCTGGATATTCGCTCTTTGCCACTCTGGACCCCTCCTTTCCATTGGGTGGGTGAGCCATTTTCATCATGTGTCACTGTGACTGACACAGCTGTTTATAGTTACAGATAAGCAATGTTGAAAGTGTAATGATTCATCAGCACGCCCTTACTATTTATATTCTACTTTACCCAACCCAGATATAGGCTGCTGTGCCTATATACTGGATATGTCCATATTGGCATTGCACGCTTGACCTAGCACTTTGAATTGTTAATATAGAATACTTACTGTTTTTGAACGTTTTAGAAATTTGAACTACAAGATATAGTATCTGTGATGCACCAATTTACCCAGTATTAACAAAAAACCGATATGCTTTACAGAGATCAGTTACACATCTGTCCTCAGAACTCCAAAATCAGAACAGCCTGAGACTGCCAGCATCTGCTTTAAACCCAAATGACAATTTACAAATTATTTCACTTTTGGTTGAGTCTTGTCTTATGCATTGAAAAAGCTTCCTTGCTGGGCAAAGCAACACACACACACTGTGGTCCTATTTGATAGTAATAAGAACCACATTGGGTCTGCGATGACTACAATTTAGTGGTTTTGTTCATAGATGTGCTCACATACTTTCTTTGCCTGTTGGTGGTCATAGACAACTGGTAAATGTTCTGTGATGTTCTTGCTCGTCTTCCCTCTTACAATCTCTGTATGTGTGCATGGTGGACTAATAATGGATGGTAAGATGGACTCTACATATGTACCATTTCAAATTTACACAAATCTATCACATTTACAGACAGTGCATGCATCACATGTATTCGTTCATCAGTAGTCTCATACACACCCATGATAATCTGCCAAAAAAAGCACATAAACCTTTAGACTGACATTGAAGCAAACATATTTTACTATGTATTGTCTGATTTCAAGTATACAGGAATATAGAAAGGTATTGGAAAGGCTGCTGACAAATACTGTTAAAACAAGAACACTGCATGTGCAAATATCTACCACTCTACTTCAAATCGAAAGCCTCAACAGCCACAAGCGGTGATTATTAGGACCACTTCTTCATCAGCTGTCATTGCATGGCATGAATGCACACTGTGAAATGGCCCGTCTAGACTTGACGTCATGTCACTGTCCAGACATATACACACACACATTTACACACTCATACACACACTTAATAGATTCCTCCCCGTGTCCCCGGAGGTGCCCTTCCCACCTAATCCCCATACCTGGCACCAGCTGGGTAGCGAATGCCTGCCAGACTAAAGATCGCCAGATGCAAAATTCTCAATGTCAACCAACTGAAAAGACTTTATTACACTTTATTCACATGAGTACAAAGAGCTTTCATTTTACAATGTCCATGCCCAGTTTTGCTGCAGTGTTGCTGCCCGCTGATTAAATGAATAGCGTATCCATCTCTCTGTGTTGGCAATCTTAGAATGAAAATGCACAATTCTCTCTGGGTATCCATTTAATTCCTGATTAAATTTTCAGATTACTTCTAACTTAGTAAGTAATACAAGGTGATATTGTCTCGCTGTGCCGGTCTGATATCTTGATAAGTGGCTATGATTAAGCAAAAGATTATTTTCCACCTCTTCAACCCTGTCTACTTAGATTTCTCTCCTACCCTCTCCTACCATATTTCTAAACCATGGTTGACATATTTTAAGTGCATTAATGATATGTGGCACTGCAGCCTGATGAATGTTGAATGTTTTTTTCGGAGCATTTGAACTGACGGCTCTGAGAGAGGACAGGCTCTGTAGTGAGAGACCACACAGTTTGCCTTTTAGGGTGCACATGTGTCTGATTTTTACAAATAGTCTGCTGTTCAGCTGTGGAAATCGTTTTATTTAGACTTATTTATTTCAGTTTAAGCTTCAGTTGGACTTTGGATTTAATTACTTTGTCCTTTCATCCTGCCACACTGCTGTCACAGATACTTTTCCTGTTTGAAATTTTTGTCATGGACATGCACCTGTTATTTGTATATATGACCAAGAAATCAAGTTTCTTCAGGAAAGCTATATTAACTGTTTTTTTCTTAATCCTTTGCTCCAATTAAGGGAACTGTGTTTCTTTCCTAAATTATATATATTTTTTAAAATCAGGGCACTGCAGAAAGCTGACAATAACTAGTTTTACTTCTAAGCATGTAAATACACTTAATAACAAGACAGGCATGCCTGATAATGACTGTGAGGCAGTGTGCTTTATCAATCCCAGACAATGTGTTCAAATCAATAAGCAAGGTGAGCTTGACAGGAGTGAAGATTGAAAGAGAGGCAAAAAGAGAGACAAAGATAGCACAAATAATAGCACAATCCGGATGCAATGGTCAAGAGAAGAAGGGATGGGAGGCAGTAGGGAGAGGAAGAAAACAAAAACAGAGACCAGACAAACAAATGAAAACAAGACGGCAGGGACCTCAAACATATAGCCCGGTCTGAATCATTACAGGCACCATACATCAGGGTTGCCTGTACATAAGCTGCTTTGTGCCTCTGGTTTAAAGGACAGCTTGCGCTTATGACAATCTGGCCCAGTGCACTCGAGGCAGGGAGAGTTAAAAATGCATTACCAGGCTTAGCAAGTAACAGTTGTGAGTCAACTACACTTACATGGATTCACAGCCTGAAACATTTTAATGATAGAGGGGAGATCTGGCTCCTAAGCACACTCCAAGTGCCATGTTAGGGTCACTCTCTGCTATATATGCAAGATTTCTCTGCGTGCCAATAGTGTTGACCTTAACACTTGCTTGCGTCCCATGTGCCCTCCTCCTGCTCAACTTAAACTACTTTTGTCTCCCAGATGAAATGGGTTGAGCAATAATCAGGCTTACCCTGCCAAGCTAACAGCAAGGATAGAATAACTGCAAATAAAAAAAGTGTGAAGGCTTGGACTTTTATGAGTAAGGATTTCATGTGTTTTAACTGCTCCACTTGCTCTACCAAAAGTATCAAATACTTACAAATAGTTCATGTATCAGCGTTCGGGCCTTAAATGTTCTTTCCGATCTCCGGCACTTAAGGTCATCCGCATACGCAAAACTTGCTTCACATTTCTTACTGTAAAGGGAGAATACCTCATTGACATTCAATGGGCTTCAGTGGGAGAGGAGAGGAAGGAAATACAGGGGAAGTGCTTCACTTCTTTACGCTTCTCAACAAGCGCTTCTGCCCTAGCCTTTGTCAAGGCTGAGTGAAGAGAACAAGCCACAGAGGTATTGTGTAAAACAAGATTTTTGGGGTCAGGAATACTGATGTCTGTGCGTCACATCTTGTATCATTTTTCTGCATCATTGATGCAGTGCAAAATAACATAAAACTAAACCAGGCATGTTTGCTTGTTTTAAAGCCATAGGGAAAGGGGAGAAAAAAAAGAATACTGACAGAAATGGGAAGTGTTGAGTAAGATACAAACAGTGCGGAAAGGGGCTGCTTTAATCAGAAAACCATCGGAAATGCGCATTATCAAAACTGACCGGTGGAACATTATGCAAGAGCACCAACTCTCCCGACCCCACATTTACGTCATATACATTTGGAACTAGAGGAGTACGCCCTCATTCAGCAAAACAAAAAGGTTGTATGTCAACATTTCACCTCGGATAGAAACCTAAATCCGATACTGCACTCCAAATAAAAAGTAGTCAGTAGAGGCGTCAAAACATCATATGCTTGTTTTTACCCTCTCCAACCCATCCATAACGGATGGCACCATAAAACGCTCAAATTCTTGTGCTCTGTGTATTTACAAGAAAAGGAGCAGGGGAGTAAGGGTCCACGCAGGGGGGCAAAGAGAAAAAGAGAACAGATTTCATCATCTTTTGCTGTGGTGGCTAACTTATCTAAATCAAACGCGTCATCCGTGGGACCAGAGTTTTTCCAACCACAATAATGTCCCACCAGACTAGCTTTGAACCGATCCAGAAAAACCTCTTTTGAAAACCCCCTAATGCGCTCTGTCCAAATTTGGTAGCACCCTCGTTGGTGGTCTCCCAGTGCCTCTTTGTGTGTGTATGTTAGTGTCTGTGTGTTTTTCATCTTTTCAGGAGGCTAGGTTGGGTGAGCCTTCAAAACATGCACTGCACCTGTCATGTGCCTCCAGTGCGCAGAAAACAACATAAATTATTTCAACTCTCAACAAAACAATGAATTTTCTGTGTCACTAAGTTGCTTGTAGGGGAAGGGTGCTGATTTATTCCTCTCTTAAGGCTCCCTTTAAGGACTGGAACGATGCATTGCATTTTTTCTGTTTACGCATCTCCACCTCAAGATCCCTCATCTGTGGCTATTAAACGGCTTCCTTGAGTGTTGTACATTTCCAGGAATAACAGGGTGCAGATTGTACAGCCACTTCAAAAAACACTAACAGGTCTGACGTCTGTACACAAATGTGGGTCTGTGACCGAAAGGTGTGATGCTACTGGAGGTAAAAACAAACATGCTTTTGCATCCTTGGCGTACACAGTTATCTGTGTAAACAATTAATTTTGAGAGATGAGATGATATCAGAACAGATTTTATCATGTAAAAGGAAAAACATAAAAAAAACAGGAAAAATCTGAACATTTGTGTAATAAGGTAAATGATTAAACTTAACATGGATTTTATTTCATCATGTAAAATTAAATGAACCACTAAAACTTCTTTTATATATCCTAATATGTTGAGCTGCAAAGAAACTCAGTATTCTCTACTTGCATTTGCTTTTAAATAAATATTCCATAGTAGATTTAAAACTGTGGTTGTTTTGTTGCATTGGGTTTCTTAAATGAACCTGCTAACGTCTGGGTTGGCCCAAAAGAAAATGTCATTGCTGGGACACTCTATTTCACCTAACACAGATTCACTCTGTGGATATTATGCAACAAAAGAGGAAATTATCAAATTCAATTCTGAAAGCTTTACATGGCTAAGGCTGGGCATGCGTTTCTTACCTCCAAGTTCTTTTACATTCAAGATGGCATTTGGAAATGGCACTGCTTTGATGCTGAAACCTGAGAGGAGAGAAATGAAAATCCATTATTGTAATGACATAAAGAAATTGTGTGCGTGTGTGTGTGCGTATATGTGTGGACGGCACATGTTAGAAGTGATGAGAGTCAACTTTCAGGAATGTTGGCTGGATTGCCTTTCAATAGTGAGAAAATGGCAAAAAAAAAATCTGGCTTAAAAAAAATCCACTTTATCATTTCGTTTCCCCAGGATATTTGGTGTACCTTTTCCAAACCACCAGCTGGTGAACACAAAGAGGACTGACAACATATTTGTGTTGTAAAAATGAAAGAAAATAACACTTTGTGTGGTCTGGGTTAGCAAAACAGAAAAACAAGAAAAGCTAAACAGAAAAGTGTTTTGTTCTATGTTGGAGTTAGTGGAGCATAGAACTAATGTTTAAAGTGCTACCATGTATTATGAGGTTTGTTTCTGAGGTTGCATACGGTGGGAAATGGTAAAGAAACCCACTGAAGGAAGAGATTTAATGTTGCTCAAATTATGCTAAATTGCCTTGGTGGGAATTCCTTTCCTGGAAACATTCACAAACAGGAGGAGAGATGGGAGAGACAAGCGATTATGATTTTCTAAACATCTGAATTAACTGCTAAATGTGGGTTTTAAGCACATTACAACAGTGCAAAATCATGAAGTAAGAAGTGGGGGGGAACCACAGGAGACTTCCCCCTCATTGTTCTTCATGATCTTCCCTCTGTAGATGTTGGCAGATGCAAACAGTGCTGACAGCTAAATCTCATTTCAGAGAAGTGCACTAAAATAATTCTCTGCTAAGGTAAGCAATCGGCATATTTTATCTATCAAGGCCTACTCAGCGGCAGTCTCAGACAGGTGTTCACTTGAACCACCCCCTGCTGCACAGAGACATACACACTAACGGTTACAGGCATTTGGGAATTACTTTATATTTAGCTTCTACTGGTGAAAGTGCACAATGACTAAATCTAAAATGGGACTTCTGCAACAGCTCAAAGCTGACTGCTGACAAAGCCAGGAGAGGAAAGAGGAATGTCAGTGTCCTTGAGGGATTGCATTGCGTATATGGAAAGCAGAGCGGTGACTACCAAGAGAATGATGTACTAACCCTAAAGCCTTCTCTTCTGGACACACTTAACACCAGCCTCCCACTTGACTAGAAGAAAGAAGCTGAGTATTGGCTGGTGAGATACAGCAGAGCATTTCTGGCATGAGCACTGGGACTTTGGAAGACTGAAGACATGCTTCCCCCTATTGGAGAGCTGTAATACCTGGATATTATTATCTATCTGTGATTCTAATCCAGAGAACAACATGTTCTTGAAACCTGAAGGTATTTCAGAAGCTTGGAAAGCTTGCAAGAAACACATGTGAGGGAAGGGAGATGAGTATATCTGTGGAGGGTGCAAACTTCTATTTAAGTACGCACATTTTTACTAAAAAATGCTCTCTTTCCTACTGATTCATATGTTATGTGCACATACCTGTTGTAGGTACAATGCCGTCGCTGCCCTCACTACAGAGGCGTGAGAGCAGGCTGGTCTTTCCAGCACCTGTCAGGCCAATGCACACCACATCATACTCTGGTCTTGGCGGCGGGGGTCCTTTACAGCACAGTGCCCGGAAACACTGAAACAAAATAAACAAAACAATGAATGCTTTGGAAAACAGACCAAATGCACCTGGGACAGACGGGGTAGTGATTAAGTTCTGCCCTTAAAGTGAATATTCTCGGAATAAACTCTTGTGCCTCTCTAACTCTGCAAGAAGACTCTCATGGGCTTTACAGCGGGGTCTTCATGTGAGGAAGCAGGAAACCCCACTAAATGTCAAAAACTGGGTCTGGTCTATGAAACAGTTCCAGATTATCAGCTGATGTAAGAGGAGGAAAATGTTTAACCACGTTCCACCAGAAAGTATTAAAAAAAGGAATGAGCAATGACAAAGAATAAAACCACAAGATGTTTCACTTTTACGATTTAATGTAATCATGTCATACAGAGTAAAAGTCTACAAGAAAATAAATGTGAAAAGGAATAGGAGTGTTAGATGCATGCATGTAAGAATTGGCGCAACATGTTTTTGTCTGCAGTGTCTGTGTGTGTGTGGACCCTGTCTGACAGGGCCCTTATGGCAGCCAGAGGCAGACCTGTCACTCCATGAATCACGGCCTGGGACTGAGGGCCTGCTGTGAGACATTAAGGGGCAAATGCAGTGTGAACCGTGAATGAGATCTTTAAACTTGTGTGGAGAGATCAGTATCCAAAACTAAAAAGAGATCTCTTTTATTAGCAAGACAGGAACCAGTCTGGACAAGGCAGGGCAGACACACACACACACACACACACACTCTCTCTCTCTCTCTCTCTCTCTCCCCCATCTACTATATCACATTTCAGGTTGAAGAACATCAACACAAGATTGCTTACTGCTCTTGTCAGGGGACGACCCTGTTCAACACACTGCTACTCTGTTCAATCAAAGACTCTGACAGTAAGGAAAACACACGCACAAGGGTACATGAACTGCTGCACATCTGTGCGCACATTCTCCAGGTGTGCTTGGGCATGCCATTAAAAATGTATACCTCAATGGGGAGCAGCAGATATAAACAAATGAGAGGATAAACAAATATTCTGTAGAAATGTTCAAGTAATCTTTCGCAAATGTTCAAGATTTAGGTTTAGTACAAGACTATAAGAATTTCTATCCAAAATTTGATTTTAACTGCAGCTCACTACTTATCTTTAGATCAATGAAGCAAAAGGAACAAGACTTTCCCTCAGACTGGCAGCAATTGCTACGAGACACAACCATTGCTTCTTTCAAATTGGAGGGAAACAAGAGAGAAGCAAAGTGTGTTGCAGCCTCAATTCTTCCGCATACCCCCAGACATCAGTGACCACCAGGGTCAGTTTTCAGAGCCGTGCCAAAACAGAGCTGCTGTTTGATGGAGATGTGGGGAATCTGCTTCAACAGAACCAGACGTCGGCTGAGCAACCCGACCCCCCCGACTCTTTGGTGAACCCGCCAGTCTGCTCAAACAGGAAACATTCTCCTCTTCCAGAAAAACGGTAAGATCAGAAACACACGCGCGTCAGATGGGGGGGACACATGTAAAAACTTGGTTTGATGAGGTCATTCTATTCTCTTTCTTGCTCTCTTCTCCCCTTGCCTCCGCCACCCCCCACCTACCTTGCCTGAAGCTACATGTAAAGATTTCTGTAGAAGGTGAAGCCTGCCCTCAGATGTCAATCCCCTGAGCTGACAGTTAATCTTGAGATGAGGAGAGATGGAAGAACTGGAGCCATGAAGTAGCTATGAGTTGGATGATTGTTATTTATTCACCCCCTTATAAAATTATTACTAGACCAAGTGTACATGACAAAGGAGGCAACAGAGAAGGTTACTGCCTCATTTGCTATGTGGGAGCAGACAGACAGGACAACTCCCACCAACTCTCCTTCCACGTACAGTGCAGATTTCACAACAGTCACCAAAGGAGCATCCAGGGCCTGACCCTGGGGTCCCTATGTACACAGCGGCCCCTGTGAGAGAGAGAGAGAGAGAGAGAGAGAGAGAGAGAGAGAGAGAGAGAGAGAGAGAGAGAGAGAGAGAGAGAGAGAGAGAGAGAGAGAGAGAGAGAGATGGGAGCTCCCACCTCTGGCCCTCTTTGACAGCTTCAAGATTGACGAGGAGAGCTTGGTCAAAAGGTTCACAGGAGAAAAATAAATATGTCCAAAGGCCTTTGCTTACCTCGAGACATGCCCCCTCCCGTCAACCACACACTCAACGATCTGAGATTCAGTGTGCTGTGTCACTGAGCCCGAGAGCTCAAATGAGACTGCCCTATGATGACTACCTCCATAAATCTCTGAGGCATCCAGACGAACAGCTGAGATTAAAACTGGACATTGAATTTTAACACACACAGTTAACAGTTCCCTGAATGCTGTTTGAGTGATTTACAGTACTTTCACAAAAGGAGGAAGTGATTGAGTTATAAAAATATTCTCACATGTACTGTCACATAGGAAAATGTGCCTACTGAGGTCTGTCAGCTTTACTTCCTTGTTAATTAAGGCTACTATTAAACTACTATGAGGCCACCTGTGCATTACAAAGAGGGCAATCTTTAAGAAAAACAAATAAAACCTTGCAACTCCTTGCCAAAACACTCTACATAAAAACTCTGCCATTCCTAGACTTTATTGATTGGCTGCCTCTTATAGGATTGGACATGTTTTAATTGTACTTCCCTGAAAGACCTGCCGAGACATTACCTCACTGTTGTTGTGAAAGCTGATTAGCTAGGCTTTATGTAAATGAGAAACACTGCTGAATATAAATATCACTAAAGACACAGCCAGGCTGCATTATTTCAGATGAATGTCTCCTTAAAAGATGCATGACAGAAAGAAGGAAAAAAACAGCCCCCCCCCCCAGCCTCCAATTTGAAAAAGATGTCATTTAATGGGTGACATAACTGGGCCTCCTGGCAGCGGACCAGAGCTCAAGCACACAAGATCAGAAGCTGAAGACACTGCTGCTGGTCTACCAGTCATTGCATAAGGATAGGTCAGGACAGCTCCATAACTCTACAGACACTGAACTTAATAACATTTAGCCTCATGTAAATGATGGGGGAGTCCATATTCAGAATTAAAAAGTACATGAGTGGCATGAAAGGAAAATAATTAGCCTAAAGCAGTTCCTTTTTCTCCAATGTTTTCCTTTAGACAATGTTCCACCATGGAGCCTGCTGACCTCAAGTGACCGTCTGTTGATTTGCATACTGTTAACACACGACATATCCATGGATATTTGGACAGTACATAAATGGAAAAACATAAGGAGGAGGCAAAGGGTTCAGCCACTACAAATTGACGGGTTCAGTTGGAGTTGAAAAATTTAGAGGAGAACTGTTTTGTCAATGAGTCATAACCCATCATGTTGCAAATTCACCTGACGTAGTTGGACAGAACAGGAGCCAGGCTCTTTTTAGAAAACCACTTTGTATTTTTAGAGGTAATAAATGTGGGTTAGAGGGAAGCCGCTACCACCGCAGCAGACTAGTTCGTGTTTCACTCTCGTACTCTCTGGCTACTGTTGAGACAGCGCAGGACTGGAAAATGGGCAGTGGCATGACAGCATGTTCCAAATTGAGGTACCCCAACAAGCTCACAGTTTCTATGGAGTGGTTTTCTCCTTGCTTCAGTTGTGAAATAACTACTAAACATTGGGGTTGTCAAAGAATACATGCAGCATATGGCATACAAAACCTCCGGCTATTTTGATATTCACTGCCAAATCTGCAAGATTGATGTGCTGCGTGTAGGTGCATTGTTATTTTCTGCTTAGGACCATATATAAATGCTAATGGTAATACAACAAGTACATCTAAACAGGTGTGCAACATCAACTAATGCTGCTGCTGGAAAACTCAGGATAACGACATAATTAATCCAATGTCTTGCCCAGAAAAGGTTAGCAGTCTTTTGGGATCATTAGGATCATTACATAGTATTGTGTCTATCCAGATGTTTGGCTAACATTATCCAAACTTAACACATTCCACACTTATTATACACAACTGCTTTAGTAGATGAGTTTAGATACAACAATAACATTTTGCAGAAATACAGTAAGAAGGGGCTAACATTAGCCATAAAGCAGGTGAGTTATCACAAATTCATTTCCAAAAATACCAAATATATCAGACTGAATCATAGTGAATTGTATTAACAATGGTGAAAAAGACATAAGAATTTTCCATTTGAACTTAAGGTGCAGCCGTTAAGAACTATATGAAATAGTTTTGAGTGCTAGAGCAAGCAGACAGAATAGGATACACAGTGTGTGTGGTATGTCAAAAAGTATGGAGAAAATGTTGCCCTGCAAAGGTACTTTGATGGAAAAAACGTATTTCATAATGTATATGAAATATTGAGAACATGGTTTATCAGTGGTCATCAATGATTGACCTCTCTCATCAGCATCATTGCTGCCAACCGAAAGCTCCAACAGCAAGGCAGGCACATAAGGCATACAAATAAATTTGGAGGTGTTCAGTGGGTGGAAATCACGCATCAGATCATCATCTTGTTGAAAACAATCCACTCTGGAGTTCACCAAAAATTCCTACAAGACTACATGAAAAAAAAACATTATAGTGTTCTGGTTTTTAGGGAGTAAGTGCCTGATGACTGAGTCACCTGAACTGGGCTCACATCTTGCCCACATTTTGCACTTTGGCAAAAACAAAGGGGGTTGTTAATCTGGAAACTATAGCTAAAGGAAATCTGTTGCCAAGATGTAGATGTGCTGGCTACCACAGCCAGCCTAATTCGTTAAGTACACTTTGTTTAGCATAAGCCTCGGACACACAAACCATGTGCACTTACAATAAAAACCAACGCAGTGGGTCGTGTCCTTGCTCAAGACGCCTGTGGCGTGGCACACTTCCTCTTGAAAGGTAGGTTACACATCAACTGATATGCTTGAACTGTTTGCACTCGGCCCAGCGATGGTGCTAATGAGTGTAATAACGGCTGTTAAAAACTGCAGTATCACATTTACCTCCAGGCATTTCCAATAGCTAGGCACAACAAAAAGCAAACCATGACTTCCTCCTTGGCTGCCAATTCACATAAGCTGGGTATCTTGATTTCCCAACAGTGGACCTAGCAAAGGAAAGAAGAGAGGAGGAGGAGAAAAGGGAAAGGACATCCGAGACACTTGCCTCTGGGAGTCATAGCCATCGTAGACAGACAGACACAGGACACGGACGGGCAAGCAGGCCGTTTTTATTTTTCCAGACCAAGTGTCGGGACAACACTTGTGTGCAGGGCTCACTCCTGACCTTTGAAAATGACAGTCCTTTATATGGGCGTCCCGACGGAGTAGCGGCGCTAACAGATATGTGTGTAATACACACCAGCCACAGTCATAACACAGGCCTGCCGAACCAGGGGTAAGCGGAGGGCGGGAGCGGAGAAGGGCATGCAGGAAGGGAGTCTGTCAGGGATGGAAGTAAGGGTAGAGGGGAGCAGGGGAGTTGGAGGGGGTGTGCAGGCAAAGGGGGGATGGAAGGGGCACATTCATTCATCCTCATTCATCTTCTCCCCCCTTCAGTTGTTGTTATTTGCCGCTTTGAAGCTGGATGGGGGGTGCACGGTGGGACACAGTGTGGTTCAGTACAGTGAGGGAAGGGGGTGTGTGGGGCACACTGCATGCCATTCTCATTAAGGGGTGAGAGAGACATACTAGACACACAAGGCTGCTCACTGGACTCTTCCCATGCTTAGTTGTTACCGCGCCAACCACAGACAACTTCAGGCCTGGGTCCCCGCCACACCTCACCAAACCACCCACCACCTTTTATTCTGCTGAATAACACATTTGAGAGGTTTGGTTGCTCAAGTCCTCCTGATGTTTTGATAACATCTCCGCCACTAGCCTTCTAACCACCACCGCTGCTACCACTCGCCTCTTGAGGCGGCACACTTTCCTCCCTGAGGGTGCGGGCAAGATGATACCGGAGGCACGATGCTTGTCCCTACAGGCACAATTGACTGGTTTCTTAAAACCTTAATTGCAAGATAAAACAAACAAAACACGGATTTGGCAGTGAGCACTGTGACACGCTTTCAACTGTAGCCGCGGGTGATGAAATACAAGATTTACTGCACTTCCAAAATGATGGCCAACTAAGGACACTAAACAGGTGCCATTCATTACCCCCGCATCAGAAATAGATCCCTGTACAAACACAGACACCTACACACACACACAGACACACACACACACATGCACTGAAAGAGTACACTGGAACATTTAGGAGATACGCGTCACTCCCATTCCATGCCTCGACAATGCACATCCAGTTGTGTGGAATGTTTTTCATGCAGCGAATGTTGAATATGTCTACTGTTGACTTCAACATCTTAAAACACAACATCACAGAGACCTACTGGACGGAAATGACAGACAAACAGCAATAATAAGATGACCCTGTCTGCACCAGCTCAACATCCCGTCTGGTGAAGTAGACCGTGTCTTACTTAAGTCGACAAAACAACCCACAACCCATTATGGCTGCATGTCTGTGTGTGTGTGTACGGGGAGGCCCTGTTTTAAAGCTGATTTGCTTGTCACTGTTTTGCAGGCACATCATCCCCTTATTCTGAAGCAACATCCGCTCTCTCTCTCTCCCTCTCTCTCTCCTATCACCCCCGCTACCCAATTCATTCATCCCACTTCTGTCTGTCTGGCCCTCGTTTCAGAGCTCGAACACTATTGCCCTGACGCTAAGGTGTCTGGACAAGGAGACAAGCTGGAACACACACACACACACACACACACACACACACACACACAGAAAGCCATAGAGTGAAGTTAGAGCGCCCCCCAGCTTTCTGCTGGAACACACTGCATCTATTGCACTATAAAGGGAGAAGCAATGCATTGCGGAAACACAGTTACTGTAACTGGATTAGCATGTTTTTTCTAGTAACAAAAAAAGAGGGAGGATGTTTAACTAGAAGAAACAAAAATGAAAACAAAAATGAACAAAATACAACAAGCCAAATAACTCTAAAACAGTGACTTTTCCAGTGCATTTCCAGTAAGGAAGGGCAACATTTAGCCTGCCTGAAACACCAGAACATTCCCACAAGAATCAGTTTCATCACCGTGAACAAAAAAAAACGAGTACTGCCTGCTACTTAAGAACAGAGGTGCAAGGTGAAGTTTCATCTGACTGAATGAGGAGATGTGACCAACTGACCGTCTGGAGCATAAAGTCCACTTTTTAAGAGACAATGAAGACAGGTCTAGACTATGGGGCAAGATTTTTGAACAACAGACTGGAGCGACCCCCCTGCTTCCCCCTCTCTCCTGCTCTTCCTCTTTTCAGTAAGCAGCTCCAGTGTTGGCCTTCTCCTATCTGGCCTGACATGGTAGCTTGTGACCCTGCGTGGTTGAGGAGGAGGCCAGATCAAAGGCAGAGGAGCAGCCTTGGAAAAACATTTGGGCTGAGGATGGACGGGATATCTGTCAGGGAGCCTTTCCCACTGGGCTCACTAGTTCTAGGGCCCAGGGATCGGGTTACCACCCAAAAAACGCCGACATGAAAGAGGAGGCGACGCTAATCCGCATACATGGGGCTCTCTGTCTGTCCTCCACTCACACTACACCACCACCACCACCAATAATGTATCCCTTCTTCTCCTCTGCTCCTCACCCTCTAAACTCTCGACCACTCAGTATCTCTGTGTCACCCCCAAGCCACCCTAACACGCCCTTATCCCCCCCAAGCTTCTATGCACCACCTCACCCTCCTCCCCAACCCTTCACCCCAAAAACACTCAAGCTTCATCACAGAGGATTAACAGGAGACCTTGACACAACCCATTGTTAGGGAGGCAGAGGGTGGTTGGGTGGTTTTGCCACCCCGACTGGATCTTTTTTTTTCCACTTGGGGTTGTGATGCTTTTAGAGAAGGAGACTGGGGAACTTTATGGCTTCAGCCTTCTTACTAACCTCTCAACCACGTCCACCAGTTCTCCACCCAGTTTCATAGACAAGGCCTGGTGGCGGGCAAGAGTTGTTCAGTAGCAATGAGTAGGGGCTAAGAAATGAAGGACGGAGCAGGGATGGTGTATATGTGTATTTGTGTGGCAGGGGGGTGGGGATGGGTGTCAGTGCTGTAAATCTTGATGTCACTGACGGGAAGACTGTTGCGGACCATTACCATAAATCTGACAAACGCTAATTTGATGGGAGGCTGTATCTGTCTGGTCAGGGACCAGTCTAGACGGTTCTATTGAGGGGTCCTACAGCGTAGCCCTGTTTGTTTCCAGCACCATCTGGATGTGGCAGTAAGTGCCCGCTGCTATGGTTCACATGCGCACACACATACAGACACGCAAACACAAAGTATACAAAGTGCACCATTTCTAAAGCCATTGCAAAGGCTTTGACCTTTATATGCTTGAACAATAACTTGAATTTATTTTTGTAATGCAATGACAGTCCTGTATTGCTCCAGGCAAATCCTAGAACAACAGGTTACCCATAATAGTTTTAGGTGCTATGGTCAACATTCCTGTACAATGAAAACCTTTATAAAGAGTTTACGTCAATAATTAAATACAGTAGATTATATTAGAATAGCACAGCAGAGTGTACAATAGCATGTAGTAGTGAAACAAAACAACAGTTTCTGAAATAATTAGAGGATGCTACAAGGTAAAAACGTTAAGTATGCAATTAGGATGCCATTAAACTGCAATTATCCGGCCTGATAGGCATTTTGTTGATATCTCTCCTGTGCATATGTAAGTGATCTCCTGTATCAACTTCATAGGCACAACATTCTCTGTGTAAAATTTAGAGTAGACAAAAAATGTGCACTACAAAAGACAATTTCCAGAGGAAATATACTGGTTTTAGAGCTACAGTACGCACTCTATATTTATCTCCCAATTCTGTAACTGGCCCCAGTAACTGAAGACGTTACTGACAGTGCAAAGTGCTAATCTGGAACCCTGAGAGTTAATACACAAAAATAGTATAAATGCATCCATGGCCACATATTATTTCTTAATACAGTTTAATGAGCTTTTCTTTATTGTAGGGAATGATACCTGCCCATTTTGTACAAAAGCTGCCATTTCTCAGGTCAAAGCAAACCTATGCCACCTAACTCTCCAAACTGTGTCTAGGAGGACATGTACTGATCCATACTGATTACCTCAGGGACAGACTAAAGCTTAAGAGGCCACAAAAACACTGAATCTTGTAAGAGCATCAACTATGTCCCTAAACAGAAGCGCAACACTGAAATCTGCCCTTTTGAAGGTTTTAAATCATCCATAACTCTCTCTCTGAAGCTTGTATTAAAAATTACATTTGCTAAAATCCAAAAATGCTGTTGTACAGCTTTGAGTGTGGAGAAGCTTTTTTTAGTCCAATACCCGAGTCAGTGTTTACCGCCATTTTTCACATTCATCAAGTAAAGTTTCAAAAACGACGACTCATTTTTAGTTGAACAAAAATAGATTTTCTTTTGAGTTACTGCCCTTTTATTGGAAAGAACATGTTCCCCCTCTCAACAGACAGGACTAAAGTTCACCTGAGGAGAACATGGGACGGATCCAAGAGCTCTGTCGGGTTCAGCCAGCAGTGCACAGGCTCCACGTTTGTCCCATTCAGAGGGGCCAGGAGTGGGTCACAGCACAAACTAGGGTTGAACAGTGTTTCCCTACAGCTTACCACTTACACTTTGTTTCTTCTTTGTACAAATGTCCCCTCATCAACAAAGTTCATAAGCACCGTGTCCCCCAACACCATTAAAATTTAAATTTTAACAGCCTGAAAGGAAGAAAAGGAAGCAAAAGCAGGAAGGGTAAATTAGGTTGTGTTTTCAAAGTACTGAGGGAGCTCACTCATGATGGGTAGAAGATGAAATGGATTTGATGGGTAAGATATTGATAGGAGAAATATAATCCAAGCAGCAGGTCCACTAGACATGCTGAGGGGACTGAGGGGCCACAGCTTTTTTTTTGTCCCCCCGACACATTTATCTGTCTGGAGCCTACCTTGGAGCTCCTGTGTGTTTCATGACATTTACTGGAAAAATACGTTAGGTAGAGAATGAGAGGGACAGCATTAAGGGGCCCACCCACAGGACTGTTTTCATGTTACCCTCTTTTTGTAGCAAGCAAGAGGCTGAGGTGGTGGCAAGGCAGCTGCATTCACAGACTGATGACACCTTTGCTCCATGGGACATCCGGAAGGTAGATAAGGGGGCCACAGAATTGAGAGGTTGAGGGGTTACCACTGGGCGCCATTATGGTATATAAATCTTGTATCTGGGAAGGGTGATTAGCTTGGCTACATTAGCATACGGCGGCAGCAAAAACTTTGGTTTCCTGGGCACAGTGTAGGGCAAAAAGATGTTTTTCCGCACCCATGTAGAGGATCAAAGCTTGAGGGGCCCCCTTTTGAAGGCCCTGAAACCAGTGTGCAAGAACCAAGGGGGGTGGGGGGCGCCCCATCTCATAGACATAAAAAGGGTGGGTGGATGGGGAGGGCACTTGTCCCACTTACATCAGTTATGGCACATTTCATACAGCATCTATCGACGACTAACTCAATTTTTGATAAAAACAAATCTTAGGGCCCCCATTCTCCCTGAAACAAGTGTGGGAAAGTTTCAAGCTTAAGGACATTGTCTTTAAATGTGAAAGACCCCTCCCCATCAACTATTTCTAGGCCCCTTTGAGACAAAAAAAAAAAAAAAAACCTGATGGGGACCAACCGAACAATAAATCTGTTTTTATACATTGTGCGGTAGCCGAGAATTAGGTTGATGAGTGGGGGGGACAAACTGGAAAAGACTTTTCAATGCAAATAGATTCTCACAGGATATGGAAAATTGTTGATTCTTTAATAGAGTGAACTATTCCTCACATCACATCATACAAACAAGGCCCGGTCACAATGACCATTCATAACATCCCCAAAGACCATGTCAAACACGTCAAAGTGTGCAGATTAAGAGGGAGGAGAAGAGAAAAGCTTTTTTTGGCGACCTATGACAAACTATAAACATGGAGAGAAAATCCCTCTGTTCTACAAACGCTGAACAGGGATGGTAGATAGGCCTCTGGAGGCTTTTAAGACCAACAAAATGGAAAAGCCATTAATAGGAGAGAACCACAAACAGTGACGTCAAGAAGAGAACAGAGGGACATTTTCAGGAAGAGAAGGGTCATGACCCTTGAGTATTGTTAGACATTAAGGGAGCACCAAGTGGTTTCAGCAGCATAAGAAGAAATTAGTCATAACTCATTAAAGACAGCTGGATTCTGGAGAAGTGACAATTACAGTGCTGTGATGTTTGACAACTTCTTGTAACAGATGGCTTTTGGCTCCTTATTGTCTTAAAATCTTCCCTCAAGTAATCATGATAAAATGTGTGCTACTCTTCTTTTATTGTGCATATCCTTTCCATAATATTTCACAGGTGCTTCAGAGACCTACAGTTATACAGTTAGGTGAAACTCTACATGTGTGCAACTGCTACAGTATGTCGTCCCAGGTCAGGAAGACTTTTCGGTGTCTCGTGTCCAGATGGACTGCGTCTGTGACCAGTTGAGACAGATTCCAGTTCACACCTGGCACCAGAATGCGTCTCAAATGCATCAGAGTGACCACTTGTGAGCAGATTTCCTTTTATCTATGGGAAACTGTGACAGTTACTAAACAGCTTTTACAGCTTTAAACTTCAGCCAGTGCAATGAATTTGAATCTAACTGTGTTTGGGGATGTCTGTTGAACTATACTCCCAAAAAATTGACTTTGGCAGTTCATCAATGGAGTCAGGAACACTGTGCTTTGGTGTAAACAGGTGTGTGAGGTCTGAGACACTACAGTGACAAATTTTGCCTCATGTGTGCGACCTTGTATTATTGAATATTTGTGGTTAAACGTAAACAAACGCAGCTTAATGGAGAAATGTATGACATTATATTGTTGCCTTTACAGTGATGATTATTACCTGTATAACTACACTTCATAAAAAGTTACTGCTTTCAGAAAACTTTAAAATAGTTTTTTACCTCAAAAACATAAAAACAAATCTATCAATTAATCATCCTTGAAATTCATGAAATATAGTGTAAATGTAGTTCAGATTTTACTACTTTTTTTTTTTACCAGAAATACTAAGCTGTGAATGAGCCTATTTACAAGGCTGTATAAAGGGATCACAGCCATATACTAAGTGGTCTGACAGTGTTTAAGTGTGTTTTCCACAACAGAAGCACAGGCCACAGCCTTCTCTAACCACACACCTCTAGTTAACACACTGTTGGCTTTCACTTGATTTCTGGTGTTTTAATGGCCAAAAAGTGGCTGGTGCCACCCTTCTCTAATAATAGACTTACACATGCAACCCAAATACAACATGCTCCCCACAAACAACACTATCTATAATATAGAAATTAAATGCTATAGGCCTAGATTTATAACATGGTGGAGGGTACTTGACCCATGTGTACTTCATAAATGCTCTTCCGGCAAATATTCACAATATTCGGTGTAATGACATTGGTATTGCTTTTACATGTTTGCTTTAAAACATAATAGATTAAATACTGTGCTATCTCCTGCTGGATGCCCTAAGTCTTAAAAACAAAGACGTACACAAAAGAAAGCAAAGTGGGAGATCAAACACATTTTAACTGAAACTTCCCCTCTTACTGTATGAGTAACATTCTTTCTAATAAAAACACTTTTGCTAAAAATCTTTTTTGTCCACAATATTAAAAACAATGTGTACAAGGTTCTTTGGAAGAGAGTACTGATCTAAAATGACACTATCTGATACTGTTACACAACTCTGCTATCAAATCAGCGTGCATATTACAGAGTAAATTGGGTGATTGGGCAAATTCTGTAGAACAAAAAATAATAATGAGAGATGAGAAACCAAAGCCAAACATCTGGTGGTATTTCAGGTCTGGGAAATTGCAGGTCGTTCTGTGCCATAACCTTTTCCATTGAGCATGAATCTTTGAGACTTTGGGGCGTTTCGGCGCGTTTGTCGGAAGTTAACCAGACACATTGTTTTAACCTTTGCCGGAGGAGCCTCTGTCTCATTCCCAGGGGCTGGCTGTGTAAAAGGGTCAATGACTTCAATAGGCCTTCATTAAGCACAGTTAGTGTCAACAGTTAATTATGCAAATTAGGAGACCCCTCATGTGGTTTGTGGGTCCCTGGCCTCCCCCTTTCATTGCAGCCTCACACACACAAAAAAGTACCACCCTGCAGACACACACACACTCCATATCGCACATACATTCACTTACACACACTGTATGCCTTTCATACATAACTTTTCCTCCTCACTCATTTCTTGTCAGGAATCAGAAATGGAGTGTTATGGTGCCGATACATAAATGGAGGCCAATGAGGCCCCTGAGGTCTCCAGTGGCTTTTCTTGCCATCAAAGAACCTCCGGAAGGTTCTTGCTGGGTGAAAACTGAAAGCCCACCAAGTTCTCCTCATCAAGACTGGGGAGTGGGGGGCATCAGTGCCCCCTCAAAAACAAAATGGAGAAAAAAAAAACCTGCATCAAAACAGTCAATTAGGCAAAAATGCATGACAGCCAAATTCGAACATTGTTTCTGTGATGGTAATGACAGGCCTTTCGCTCCTCTGCCTCTTCCACACATCTGATGTCTGCGGCCCCCTGATTTTCAAAGGCTGGGAAGCCATCAGTAATTAATAATCACACGCTTTGGGCCCCTCAGTTGTGACTGGCGGATTCTTTGTAGGGACAGCCTCAAAAACCTCAAATCCACTTTCACCTACCTCTTCTCACCCCATCGTCGCTAGTTTGCGTCCATCTCACTGGCAAATGCCTCCATCACTGCCTGCTGTGTGGTTCAGGTGCATTGTTTATCCACCATTTGAGGGGGTCCTCTCCATTGTAGGGGGGCTGGTATGGGCGCCAGTTTTAACCAGCTCCCCCCCAACCCTCCATCTAAACCCGTTCACCTCCCACTAATTGTGGAGAGATGGGGTTGTTGGGGGTTTGAGGGGTGGCTAAATAAAATGGCCTCCGTTGTGAGTGAAAACCAATCAAACACCATCCCAGGAACTGTTTACACACCACATTTGCTTTTGGAACCACTCTCTTGTTTGTTATTTTATTTTCCTTAGCTTTTTTTCCTACAAAGCAAACTTCTCAAAAACAACAGTCTCAAAGCGCTTATGTAATAGTAAATCAGAACCAGATTGTGGCCTCCACTGGTCCAAACCCACCCAAGTGAAGCTCTGGGAGCAGGACCTATTCCTGCACCATGTGATACAGGTGTCATATGTTCCTTTTGATACAGGCAAGAACATCTTGCAGCGACCCTGTAACCCTGCAGCAGTCTGTTCCTAAATCATGGAATGGCAGATGCTCTAATGACAAATTGAGTGATGATGCCTGCATTACTGGTTTTCATTTAGATCATCCGGTGACATGCTTACCTAGCAAAATCCAAAATAAATGTTAAACATGTGCTCGTCTAATATACAGGTGTTATATGGTGCATATCTATATGCAACTAGAGGGGTGAGGACTGAAAAGTGGCCAGGCAACTAAACAGTGTGGTTTAGCTGTGTCTAATTGACCTGTGTGTGTGTGTGTGTGTGTGTGTGCGCGCGTGCGCACGCACTATAAAGTCACAAAGTATTAGGATGGTGACATGTTTGGCTGAGTACTCCAGCACATGGATTTAAAATAAAACAGCAAATATGAGGCTACGGTGCTGACTTAAGCTTTAAGGGTGTGTAATGGGGTGAGTAGTTTAAAACTCACAGTCCTTTTCAGACAGTCCACCCAATTTAGTTTTAATTTAACCAAAACATCATCACATCATCATCACCAGGCAAGATACCAAGGATCTGTAACCAAGTATTAAATATGATCACTTTATGTTTATGTTAACTTGCCCAATTATTTTACGTCCCCTAGAATTGGGAGAGTGTGTATGAAGAAAGGGCTATGATTCATACATTGATGTGCCTGTAAACACCCTCAAATTAAAGCTGGAAGCCAACACTTTAACCTCATGGTCATTGTTTCATTGCAAATCCAATGTGCCGGAGTGCAGAGCCAACACCACAAAACATGTGTCACTGTCCTAATATATTCTGACTGCAGTGTACATGTGTGCGAAAGATGGTGAAGATGGAAAGGGCTATGGGCTGAACCAGAGAAACATGTGTGTGTAGGCTACCACTACACAAACTGTACGACTAAATCCCACACAGGGAGCGTTTGACTAAAGCCAATGGACTCCACATGTCTTTCCTACTTCAAAGGGGACAAAAAAACGTATCACATCCTCCTCTTCCTTTACAGGGACAGGCATACAAGTCAATATATGATACTAATATAACTCAGCTAACCTTTTAACTACCTCACACAACAGCTGATTGTATTTTTGTTGTAGGAAATTAAGACTGAGATATACTAGGAGTGTAAGGTATCAAAAGCTTGGGAAACGGCCAGGAGTAAAACCAATATCATTCAGGAACGTAATCACTTCTTCAGTCCATCTTTGATGTATGTTTGCTCTGCATTATCCTGACACCTACTGGATGGCCAAACATTCTCAATGCCTCACTGAAATAATAATTAAAGCAGCATTGTGAAACCACATTGCAGAGTATCAACCAGTTACTTTGCCAAGCTTCTGACTAAAATTGTGATTCTAGTAACATACAGTAGATAGAGTGGCAAATAAACAACAGGAAAGGTCTACCACAGTTGACTCAGTCAGATAAATGTGACTGTTGCCCATTATAACATAATTGTGCAAACAATCATTGTGGAATTGCCCCTGGTAAATGACAAAATAAATGATTACATAAAAGACGGAGCAGATTAACACCATGTGAGACTGTGCAACAGCCTGCTTTGATCCAGAAAGAACATGAGACAATGACTCCCCATTACTTACAAAATCATACTTTACCGGAAGAAAAGATGGACACCAGACAAAAAGGAGAAAGGCACGTGCACGCACACACACACATGCAGAGAGTAAGAGCCAAGGCTGATGGATAGATGTGTGTATGGCAGTATTGCGCAAAGGAGCTTTCAGAAACGACTGAGCACAGAGGGAAACGTTTACTTAGTCAGAGACAGGAAAGAACAGACAGAGGCCAACTGTGCCATGATCCATCACAGGCCTACCTATGACATTTCACAGTGCAACCTGATTCAGAGGTAGCCTAAGCCCTTCCCAAGGCCTGCCTCCCCAGAGAGAGAGCATCCAACCCACCAAGTGTGGATGAATGTGTATGATAGGGGACTGGGAAAATATCTGCATGTCAGAAAGTGCTACAGAGATCTACAGAAACTAACTTGAAAGAAAGCACCTGATGTTGACCTGCTATGAAAAGATGGGGGAGATTCAAGGTGTTTCTAATTTTGAAGTGAGTTTATACTGCAGATCCTAAATAATCTTTAACTGGTGCTGAGCCTTGAAGATGTTATTTGGGTCTGGTCATCTCTCTCTCTTGAATTACTCTGCTTTGTGAAAGGAAGGGGATTTTATGAAAGGTATAAAGAAAAGGAAAAGAAAGGGCACAGAAAAATATCCCCAGGTTAATGGTTTTAATAGAGTCAGGGCAAATACTTCCAGTGTGTACTCATCAATGACGGAGAGGGTTTGGAAACATTTGATAAGTTTATGGCCCCTTTCACTTCAGTTTTAAAAGAGTGAAAACGATAGCACACAATAAACAAGCTAGAACAAAAGACAGTGATCTTTCATCGGACAAAACCCTTTAAATTGAGCACTTCTTTGATGTGGCTTTTGCATGCTATTACATATTGCCTCAAATACCACAAAAAATTCACCACTTTCAGTTTGCCCTTAACTGCCCAGAGGTTCTCCATACATCCTCTTATGACCACGCTTGTTAATGCCTCTTATAACAAACCGCAGTTAAGCGTCTGATGTAAAATATTTATCAAAAGAATAAAGGAATTTCCTTCACTGGGTAAATAACCTCAGTTGACCTCTTGAATATAATGGCATATGATTTGCTTTGCATGGTACATATTAAGCCTTGCCTTGCAACAGCCTATGTTCACCTAATAAGTCCATACTCACAAAGCTTAATTCATGGCTGTGTGTGCTGTTAGTTACAAAATGCAGTGTATTAATGTCATGTATGACACACAACTCAGAAAAAGTGTTTGTTTCAGGGGAAATTTATATACCAAACTTCTGTAGTAAATTTGCATCTGAGCTGACGAGCTGATCTGTGACTGCATGGCTCCACCCAGAGGACACATGAGTGAATTTTATGGACTGAATCTTGGGCTACAAGAGAAATGAAAGTGAATTTTCTTATCTTTATCAGTTGTGAAACCCCAGCATCCAGTATTTATATTGAAAAACAACAGTGAGGTCTTCTTTTTGTATAAGACCGTAGAAGCGTTCAGCTTCAAAAGCAGTGGTTTCAGATTAAAATGCCTTCAGGTTGAAGCAACTTTCAGGCCAAAGAAGTATGCTCAAATTCCCTTAGAGCTCATCAGGAAAGAATGCTCCTGTCAAGTCTGTTGCCCTTTGCTGCCAATGTTTTCATCTCTAAAGCAAGCGCTAGTGGTAACTAGAGGTGAAATGTATTATTATTCGATTAATATACTGGTTGACTGACAGAAAATTATTTCATTTAGGAGGAGTCTCCTACTTTTACTTGACTATTTATCAAGTAAAAGTATCACATTTGCCGTTCCCAGCTTCTCAAATGTAAGCATTTCCTGTTTTTCTCCATTTTCTGTTAGAAACTGGATACCGTTGGGTTTTTCAACTGTTGATCCAAAAAACATAAGCATCACTTTTGCTCTAATAACTTGTAATGGGCATTTGTGATTTGTGACAAAACAATTAATCCAAAAATAATTGATAGATCAATCAATCAATCAATAATTAGATGGTAACAACTGACTTATTGGTAACAGTAGCACAAACTTTAACACCTAAAAAGAAAAAGGACCAAATGCGGGACAATATTGTGGCAGCGAATTAAGTCTACGCTTCAATCTGTGTTGGAATGCTGTCGTTCATGTGCTAAGCTGCGTCTGTTGGGATGTTAGACTCTTCTTCAAGAAGGAAAATCTCAAGCTCTTTGACAGATGAGCGGGATTTGGGAACCAAATGTCCACTCTGGACTAAACTACATCCCATAAGAGTTCCGTAAACAGTAGATCCAGTCATTTTGGAAGACACGGGAGACAAACTTTGTCTCATAAAAACACTCCTCAATTTGTCTAGTCAGGGAAATTATCATTCTGGAAAACAGGAATATCATGAGAGAACAAGTATTTGCACAGATGAGTGCGCCGTGTCCTCAAAGTTGTCTCATATTTCTTGCCCGTGACACAATTACACAGAGCAATCATGGACACAAATGTCGCCAACTCAATAGATGGCTGCCAATACAATTACAGAAATTATGGAATTAAGACATATTTTGGATTTCTCCATTCATGATCTCCAAGTAAAAATGTGAAAAAATGACTCATGAGGACAGTAATTTTCCAACTGTTTGAGGTGCAGGTTGTGTGCTTCTTACATCAGATTATGCCTCTGAGTGTAGTAGCTGAGGAGTTAATCAACTTGAATGTTTTACTAGCTTTAAGCTCTTTTGTTTGCTCTACCTCACAATTCTTAAAGTTTTGCGGTACCTTTCTGAAAGTGTACAATTCAGTGTTTAGCAACCATCTCTTTCAATGTGCATCCAAACAAGTGAACACATTGAATTCCAGTGAGGTGACTTGCAACCACTCTTCCTCTGTGGAAAGTAGCATAGCATCCCCTTTAATCACTTCAAGAAAGACTTTTATAGACTTGTTTTTAAGTAGCTATTTCTGATGTTTTAATGTTGTGTTGTTGTTGTTGTTAGTCTGCGTTAGTTTGTTTCATGCCTTGTTTTAATATATCACTGTGAAATGCTGTGTTAACATTGTAAACCACCTTGCAATATGAAATAACTTTGGAGCATTAGTCTCAAAAGCTGCAGAGATTCAGATATAGACCATTTTCCCTCTTAATTGCCTTGTGATCCTTTCAAAACACATAAACGTGATCACTGTCAGATGTCTTAACATTGACAAATAAAAAGGCATTAAATATCACATGTCTATGTTACTACCTTTGTAACTGTGGACTAGTTACTACAAAGGTTAAGTCCTTTTTCCATGTGGTGCTGCCAATATTTGCATGTTCCCTGCATAAAACAAACACCACTATCATTTGTAGAGTTTAAAGGGATCGGAAGCTGGAGCTGGAGATTTTGTTGAACGCAAGTCGTGACAGTATGCATTACAGTGTGCGCTTTAAATAGTCTAGAGTCTGGAGTAAAAGATGCATGACATAGATTACCTCACATGCTTCCCTTGGTTGTCTTTGTCAACCACAGCAGTGTGTGCTCAATAACAATAGAGGGCGCCATTACCCTTTCTTCCAATCAGCAGCTCACTCAAACATACCAAGCATGTCCAGACACAATTCTTCCTCACTTCCATAACACTGGGGTGAAGCATATCTTATAAGTATGTTAGGAAATCAGTACTGATCTTGGCTGGAACCAGTTTGGAAAGTTTAGATGCCAGTGTAATCTGAGAACTGATCCTAAATCAGCAATGGTACAACTGAAAGTGTTATCTTACAAGCACAAAACCATAAGAGTACTCTACATGAGTAGGACACCCACTACTATGCCTCTAGGTCTTTGTCCTTTGACTTCCAGCTTCCAGTTGCTTTAATGGTTCCACTGTGCTTTTGCAAAGTACAGCTAAAATAAGAATTAAGCATACAAAAGCCAAGTGTACTGTTGTTTTATCTCACTTGATCTACATTGCTCACGCTGTGCTAAATTTTGCATTTTATTAGTCCAGCATGCTTTATTTTTTATTTTCTTAAACAGCAGTTTCTGGTTTTATGAAAGAGGGCCCACTTACTACAAGAACATTTATTTTAAAAAACTTGGTTTAAAGGTGTAACAAAAATGCAGTTTTAAAATGTATATCTTTCAAATTATACTGACCTATATGCTAATACTGGGAATGGAAATGCTGTTATGCATTATACATGTCACTGGTATGGCTGGGTATCATTCATCATTTTCAATACCAGTGCTGATGAAACATGAGTTTCAGTAACGATGTTAAAACAATCTTTTTTTTAATACCTGAGAAATATAAACTTGTTTTTCTACAAATCCCTTTTTATCATTTAACAAAAGAGACCAAACTTCTCAATTTTTAAAAGACTTTTGACTTTATACATATTTCATATAAGTCGACAAAATATGATTTAAATCAGTAAATGTCTGATTAAAACACAAGTAAACAATGCTATGAATCTGACTTGGCATTCAAAGCCAACTTTTGGTAGTTGACAGTTTTCCAATTTCAATGCTACAGACAAATTTCAGCATCAGCCCTAGTCACCAGGACCAAAAACGTCCATGTAAGATTGAGCATGCAGGATGTCCATGCAGACCACTGTGTGAAGACTTCAAACTGTTAGTGCAGGGTTTATTTTTAACCTTGAATTACATGTACATTAAGAAGGAAATGTACAGTTTACAAATTATTAAATGTCGGTGTATGCATCTGGGCATGTCCATACAACACAGCTGCCCACATCACTTTTTGTCACACTTCCTCCGCATGAGGCCAAAAATATCTGCACTCATTGAAAAAATTGGAAGAGGAATTTATGGCATTGGGTCTCTCTCTCATCACTCATACCAAAGAGGATTACATCTGGGGGTGGGAACAGGCTTCAGTGGGCACAATGTTCGTGTGGTCACAAAGTGTTGTGTAATGTTTCTATCTCACAGGCCAGACAGTTAACAAAATACAGAAGCTCCTGCTCAACAGTTGTCGGGTTCACAATTGCATTTCTACAAAAAGGATTGTTTAAAAAGTTCATACGACCTGATTTTGTTCTTGTGGTGTAGCAGTAACTGAGGAGGGATGCCTATTATATGCAGCTGTAAAATAGAGCTGTCAGAAATAGTAACTGGAGCACGATCTGCACCAGCTTGATTGTCATAATTAGGAGTCCTCAGAGATTGCATTGACTGTGGTGCTGACAGTCAAACATTAGGTGGAGAATTGTTCCTGGCTCTGTATCTGTACCGGAAAGTCTCTATTGGAATGACTGCTATTGAGCAAACTAAGTTAACATTTGTAGATAGAAGTTTAGAAGCGCTTCATGTAGCTTCATCTTGCTGCAACTCCTCATGCTCTGAAAATGACAGAGTTTCCTGAACTACCAGCTGCACATGCTCTCCATGTATTTATTGCATTTATCATCCCAGGTAAATTTTAGGTGTTGCACTAAGCAGGAGCTGGTTTTTCCAGGCCTGGCTCCAGGTGGGGTTACCCTCACCTAGAGACGCAGATCCATAGAGATCTTTGTTGTTTAACCAATTACAAATGAGCGTCAATGTGTTGTTTGGAGCTTTGTCAGATATCAGGTTTTGTTGTTTAAGGATTTGTGGTTTCATTCCAGTAAGATTTTGCCTATAAGCCATTGACCGGTCAACGGAGTAATACACCCTAAACGCCCAAATGATAGAATACATGAAGCGTCTTCCAAAAGCATCTTAACTCAAGTGGGTGAACATGTGCAGAGGTTTATAGCAATTCCAAAAATAGAAAGTAATCAGAAAGAACACTTACTGTACATGACATATTTTATCCCCTGACTGGTTTATAAGACAGAACTGAATTTCTTTCTGAATGGAACAATTTACTCATGATTTTATTCTGAATAGACTGAAGGTTGGCAGGATCACAAATCAGTGAAAAATGGGCGTTACAAAACTACCATGAACTATTAACATCCCTTTTCCTCTTATTTTTCCGTTTCAAGATTATTTTTTCAAGACTAACATTAAACACACACTCAGGCACCATGGACAGAATTTGTAAGGCAGAACTGAAAGAATAAGCAAGACCTTCGATAAAGACTGTAGTGAGAGACTGTCATATCTTGGTGTTATGCATCCATGGTGATATAATGCATTGAATGTCTAATCCATAGATTAAGATTTGTCTTAAAGACTCGAGTTTTTAATTATATAATTTACTTGAACCAAAAATTGTGAGCTTCTAACCCTAACTGTAAGGTTTTATCTGGGTGGAGTACAGATTTTGAGACACTAAGCATAAAAGTTTTATCATGCTAGCTGGAAAACTCACTGTCTTTTCAAATATTTAACCCAAAAGAGTTACTCAAGAAAACAAAGCCACAAAAACATAAAGTAATATTTCAAGTTCATTAAGAGTTAAACAACTGAGCTTTGATTTAAAAAAAAAAAAAAAAAAGTCTGGCAGAACCTTTTAAATCCAAGCTCACAGAATGTTAATGGAAACACGGCAAATGATCCAAATTGCATACATTTTCCCTCAACTGCTCTTGATGTTACGTAAAATGCTCACAACTGCAGCTACAAACACATTTGGCATGTACTCATCCTGCAGTAATCATCACTGGAAACTGACCCCAAGCACTGGAAAAACAAAAGTCTCACTTTGAATCAATCACTGTGTCTGTGGAACAGTTCCAAGATAAAAATGTGTAGTCAATCATTCAATCAAAGAGGCCTTTGGAAAAAAAAAAGCGATGACAGCAGTAAGTTTGGCTCATGTGTGCCAGCTGTAACTTGTTAGATAAAATGACAATCAGACCACAAACAGATGAAAGACTTCTTTCCAAACATTTAATCATATTCCACTGAAACCTGCTGCAACATTGAAGACTGATAAACACAAATATGGATGCCAACATTTATCAAGGGAGAAAAGAGTATGATTTCCGGGAGGGATAAAGTGTCATCTCTTCGAGACTTCTCAAGGCTACAAGGGTTTTCATGGCTGAGAAATATTAAGAGAAATTACGCAGGTTCACAGCAGGGATAATCACCCACTGTGTTTTTTCTTAAAAAGCTAATTATTTTAAATGGCAGGTCATGCTGTTTTCAGAGGGAAATTATATTTACAAATGTGATTTGTTGCAAATGAAAAACTGCCACTGACAAAGTTCAGCTCACAGATATGTAAATCGAACAACACCAACATATTGTATGATAATCATACAGAATGCATTAACATTAAATTACTGTTGAATTCTAAAGGGGCAATTAAGAAATGCTAGACACAAATGTGATGGTTGTGCAATGATTGTTGTGAAGGTTGAAGCCATCACTCCGATTCCTCTCTCAACTTTATTTAGTTTATGTTTTGTAACGTATTTGGCAACTCACCGAATAAAATATGAAGAGTGAAAAGCAATTAATTTGACCTCCTTGTCTGAGCTACCAAGTTGCAGCTAAGTAATACAGGGATGACTATCTGTGTTTTATATTTATACACAACAGTATTACAACTAGGGCTGCAACTAACGCTTATTTTCATTATCAATTTATTAGATTTTTCTCAATTATTTTCAGGATTTATCCAGTACCTGCCAACGCTCTAACGCCCAAGGTGATGTCTTCAGGTAGCTTGTTTTGTCCGACTAACAATCAAAAAAGACAAAGAAAAGCAACAAATTCACACAATTGAGAAGCTGGAACTGATACATTTTTGCTAGAAATAATGGCTTAAACGATTAATCGATTATCAAAATAGTTGCCAGTTCATTTTCTGTCAATCGACTAATCAGCTACATAATTTTCTTGTCTCAGCTCTAATAACAATAATTCCCATACCAGATCATATTTAGTATTGCATATCACAATATCAATACTATACTAATAATTATTGATTCTGCATGATGGTGAAATCAACCATTGCAGGGAAAGATGGTCACAGTCTGCATTTTGAAAGATTTGAATTCTCTTGGTTTGGAGACTAACAATGACTGGTAGCCAAAAAGACTGATAGTAAAAAGAAAGAGGCCCTCAGGCTTGGATTACTGAAGGAATTTGCAGCCCACTCATGTATTACAATGTCTTGTGGATAAGCATATTACAATATGTGCTTCGGGCCCTGAGCTCAGTGTGAAGATGGGTCCTTGTCATGTCATGGGGACAAAGACTATTGTATAACAGAAAGACGCTTAAGGGCGTCTCACAACAAAAGCCTACAGGGAGAGTTTTCAGATTCAAAGGCATTGTAAGGGAGGCCTCTAAAAATATAGGCCAGAACAGATGTATGCAATGCATAAACAGATGAATGACTAGCCTTGTGTCACGAAGGTCTAACAAATACAGATTTTGTAGTGACACTGCATTTGAATTGTAATTTAACCTACTTGATACAACAAAATGTAAAGCCTCCCTCCACTCAAACATGTGTTTGGCTTATTCTCTTGGATGTTTGATATTCACCGTACAGAAGGATGTATGTGCAGTGTTTGACAGTAGAAAGTTGTTTTGATATTTATCTGCTGAAGGAGGAAAGTTTCTCTGTGCTCACCTTAAATCGAAGTTTAAGGCGTGTATGTACGAGATGATTTTGTGACATCACAGCTAGCTTGGAGGCCAATCATGGTCCAGTATGTAACTAGTGTGATGTGGAGACATGAAACCTCCAGTGCACATACACTGAGAATGAACTTTTCCGTGAAGTAGATGTCTTGTCTTCCGGATTTTTCAATGGGGGAGGAAGAGTGGATGTATTTTTTGAACTTTTAATCAAGTAATTTAACTTTTTTTTGTGGAAAAACCATACCAGACACAAATGATTATTCAAAGCAGAGCATTTTTGTAAGTCGTAAATAAAAAAAAGTCTAAAGGGGATCTTTAAGCTACAGCTTATCCGCTTCTCTGAAGCAGTGATACAAAGGTAAGATCAAAACAAATTGTGTCACTGGCATAAAAACATCAATTATTTCTAGATATTCAAGATATTCTGTTGATCCCAAAGGATACTGTCTTGTCAAATCATCACAGTGTTGTGGTAGCAACATTGGCGTGCTCCTAGCTCCAGGACTACAATTTGCACTGTCAAGTTACAAACACATCAGAACTCATAAAAAGTAAATTGGACTTGTAAGTAGTTCATGTATTGGACATTTTATCAAGATTGTATTTTGGAAGCCATAGAGCCTGGGGGCATCAAGAAAAATCCAATTTCAAATAAGATTTTGCCATAATTTTGCCACCGTAACCCAATGAATCCAATTCACTCTGAACTTACTGCTCCTTAGTTTTCCTCCTTAGAAAAAGATGCTCCAGAATTTATTTTACCACTATAAAGATGCTTGTTTTGATTGCCCTGAATGTTTCTGTCCTGCTTGCGTGACTAGCAGGCACTGTTAAGCTTGCTGCCCCACTGCCCCACTGCCCCACCACCCCACCTCTGTATCTGTGTTTTGTCTTCCCTGGCTTCCCCCTTTGTTGCAGTTACAGTTTTACCAATTTTCCCTATTAAACTGTTGCTATTCCATTCTACTATGTCCTAAATTGCTCGGTTTAACCTCCAAACATTTGCTTACCCCTGAACCCACTCTGCTACTTACTTCTCTGCTTTGGTCGTATCCTATGGTGACTGCTAAGACGTGACTGCAGCTTCACTGAATAGAACTACACCTCTGAAAACAATCATTCATTAAGTCCAAAAAATGTACTTGATGGGCATGACTACTACATAATACGTGCTACTAGAAAGGATGTGGTCCTGAAAAAAATCTGCCCCAAGTTCCTGATATACATGGTACACAAAGGCTAAACGTGGCGTCGCCCTGCTCTGTCAGCCAATACATCTCCAACAGGAAGTTATTCTTTGTTGTTTCCCAACCAGAGCCAAATTCCTTCCCAAAATGTCCTTGACGCAACAAAACAAACAGTATGGACTGGCAGCCAGGTTTTAGTACTCGATAGTGGGTGGGTGACCCTTGGTGATCTCTCAATCATCATCCCACCAGGTCCTGTGGTTATTTTGAAGTGTGGGATATTCGTGGCCCAGGATAGGGCAATGGCTGCTCCCATCCTGCCTTTCAAAAGGACGGAAGCAGGTTGGAAATGTATGCTGCTCACGCTGTGAGAAGAAGGGTTTATTTACTGTGCAGAAACTTTTCTATGACATAATAGGCATCACAAAAACAATAACTCTTTGAGATTTATGAGTCCCAATGGCTTAAAAAATCATCTAAACCTATTATTGTATTGAATGTTGAAGGTCTATCTGAGCTCAAAGAAGCTTTGTGATTCACTAAGATACAATTTTAAAGAAATAAAAATAAATAGAAAACCTATTCAATGTAAATATTTTTAGCAGAACTGTTGTGTACTGTACACTGTACTCGGTGAACAAACTATATGGTTAACACAATTCTAACAATTTAGAGTTCTAGGTTCATGTTATTTTATGATCAGTGAGATAAGGATTACACCCAATGCCTGAGGTATCTCAAGATAAGAGAGCTAAAAATACCTCTTCCTGAAAAGAGAATGACTTTTTTTGTCTAACAATAATAATAACACAGGTTCAAAGGTAGGCGTTGGGATTTCCTCTAAAAACTGCTACTGGGATTTCTTCTTGAATGTGATCTAAAGGTTTCTTTTTCAAACTAACATTGAAAATGACGAGTTGTGTATTTAGAGCCTCTACAATTTAAAGACAACTGTTTGTTACCAACTAAAAAACTGCAAATGTACTCAGAAAGCAGCATACCACTGCAGATTGTCTCTACTTTGAATTATAAAGCAAAATTTGTATTACTTTTTGTGATGCTCTTATTGTTTCCACACATCAGAAATTTGGCTTTTCACTTTCTTCTCTCTACAGAGTGGACAAAGTTCAGGTTAATCACTCAATAGAGTGATTGCTGCTGGTATAGACATCGTGTCTTGGTCATCGACACTCTGGATGTCTTAGTGACAGGGGGCATCAACAGACGTCCTTCCAGATGAGGTGCTGTGATCTCCCTAATCAATATGCCAACCTGCAATCCTGCCTTTTCTCCAGAAAATGATGATGAAATGGCTGTCAGACAGTGGAGCAACTTGTCAAACTATAACAAAAATGTCCTTCCATGTAAATAGGTTGAAAATGGGAGAACACCTGTTAATATATAAATGTATAATGAATTATATACATTACAATTTAAAACTGTTATTACATAACTAGCCTAGCTGTTAGCACACCGGGGTGCACAAAACTAAAATAGGAAGTGAAGTGTGCCCTTGTTTTGGAAATTTTGCACGCATATTGCATTACAAATTAAACTGTTTACACCAGAAATTTAACATCACAGCTCAAAGAGCACCATGGTCAATCATTTGTGTTTATCTACTTTGCACACTCACCAAGGGGTCTTTCTGAACTTTGAAGCCATTTAGCAATGTCTAGCAGTTATCTCTTCAAAACTAAGCAGGCATAACAACAGTGGTACAAGAGCCATCCTGTTATTAAGTTGCAAGCTGGGCGGAACTGTTTTAACTCCGAACAAAGATGAAAATCCTAAGTCAGGCTCCACGTCAAACATATTAGTGTGATAATAAATGTGCTGAGGGTAAGATAACTGTAACAGCTGTTACCTGACCTATCTAATGGAAACGTTTATTAACAATTCAACCCTGTTGTTGTGCTTCTGCATGAATCACTGAGCGATATTAATTTTAACCCGGAGGGAACCAAATACAAGCACTGCCAACTGTTACTATGCTGCAGCTCCATAAAAAAAAATATTGATCAGAACAATGAATGACAAACTGAAACCAGTAAAGGATTATACACCACAGTGGTCTTGTCTCAATCCTAAAGGCCAACTTAGAAAAGAAAAAAAACAGAGAGGAGACTGGGAATGATGATAACAATAACGCTCAACTGATGTGAAAAGGTAACAGGAGGAGGTGGCTGCTCACAGCTGATGAATGGAGACAAACATTTCTCAGGCCTGTGGTAACAGGAAAAGGGAAGGCCTAAGCCTTATGCAGTGACACAGCACGGAAACACAAGAGACAAGAAGGAACAAAACATCCTCACAATGCTCCGCCTACTCAGGTGTCAAATACAGCCTTCAGCAAGAGACTGATAAATGGATCAAGTAAAATGATACAGAGACACTGGTATTCTACACTATTTCTGAAAGAATGAAATCCGCACAGCACTCTTCTATTTTGGAGAAGTGCATAGCAGTACACTGTACAGCTGTTGTTTTCTTGAAATTATGTTTAAACTCAAAAGATCTTTTTTCCTGATGCAATTACTTTACTATTTTGTTAATTTAATTGCACGCACTCCAGTTGTGTATTAAAACATTTTACTAGATCACTATATAAACTAGAAAACTGAAACTAGAAAACTTTGCAATATATTGGTACAATACTCCTTCAATTTATCTTCATACGGTAAACAGGATGCAGGTGTTACCACTGTGTTGGCAGCTGCATAAAACCCAAAACTAAGATACACCGTTCTTTATTTTTCCATTTTTATAACCTATAAACCCATAAACTTGTCCATAACATGAGTCGTTCAAACCAAAAAATGAGAAATTTAATGTAATCAGTATAGAGAGTGTATCATCAACTACTATCTGCATAACCTTTTTTTAATCATTGCAAAAATGTAATGTAGGCAAAGTTACGGAGATAAAACTTGACAACAAAAACCTACAGCCTTCAATCAGCTCTCACCATCAATAAAATTAATTTCTCTGGAACTGACAGGTAAATCTAGTTCCTGTTTGTTCAACCAGTGCTGCATGGAGGTGCTGCCGCAGCATCCATGTTGTTTCGGGTTTTAGGTAGTGTGCAACCTTGCGTAGGGCTCCAATGTGCTTTTTAACTTCAGTTAACTTCATTCTCACCATGCACACTCCGTTGGGTTTCTTTCCAAATTAAGCGTGAACCAGCCTTGAGACTCTTGGTCTGAGTGATGCTGCCTGGGCCTGGGGGTCGGAGGCAGCAAACGAGTGGAGCAGCCATTTTCCACCCCATTAATAACATAATGAGGTGACCACGAAGTGCCTAATACGATCACTTAGACCCTTAATGGTTAAGGCAATTATACTAATGTCCCATGGCACCTGCTGTTACCAAGAACTTAACCAAAATCTAACTGCAGTCTTGGACTGAAAAATCACATGGTCTGATTTATGCTGCATTTTGTGTTAAAAATGTAGACATAAAGGAGGTGCGCTAGGGAATATTTGTTTAAACTTAAGTGTGCAATACAGATGAAACCTACAGTGCCAGCACCAACTCTAGACAGGGTTGGTGGCTGACTGAGCTGTATCTGTGTTTACATTGTTTCATCCACTTTGTGATACAAGCGACAGCGGGAAGGACCACCTTGTTCCATTAATGAATATGGGACTACTCTGTGCAATCACTGTATTTACGCTGTTTCATTCACTGTGATAGGCGGTGTGATTTGCGGTGAGCAAAAGTTTTAGCAGTGGAAATGGCTTAGATGTGTGTTACTGAAAGGGAGAAGATAACTGAGCTTTTCTTTTATTCAACATGCTTCATGTTGTCTTCACTCAAGTATTTGTCTCTACTTTTATCAGCTTGTAAAAACTCTTTTTCTTTCTTTCTTTTTCCCTCTAACATTATGACGTGCTGCACTGATTAATTACTGTGAAGCAAATGTATGATCTGATCAATCAATCAATTAATTACCTGATAAATCAGACCGATCCTGATGCATTTAATTCCATTATCAGTGTGGTTAGTATGGTTAGATTAAACGATTGCCTCACTTATTATATTCGTGGCCTTTACTGTGTGATGTAGTAGTGTCACTACTTGTTTCCCTAAAGTTTAATAAGCCTATTATCATATTTCATATAAATGTAATAATTTCTTAAGGAGGACAACTCTTCATTTCAGGTGAGGCAGGGAAACCTACACTATAAAACCCTGCAGGAAACAGTGCTGGGCCAACAATGATAACAGTAGCACAGGGGTTGGGCAGGTACATAGGAATATTGGAAAAACAGTGTGATTTTTATTATCATTAAATACCTGCTCCCCCTCAGGTTGCGACAAGGTGGCAGCATTTTGGGGTTGCACCAAATGATAAAAGAGTACTGGCAAAACCTCAATACAAACTTAGGTTTACATCTCAGAACACTATGAGAATACCGGATAAATGTTGTGAATGAGATTTTAAGGCTGTACACGCCTGTTTGGGTATAAAAACTTTAGGCTAATAGTATTGGTATCGGATGGGACAAGTATTGACTATACAGCAAGTTCTGTAGGTTCTTGGCACCGACGATGCTGCCCAGTCCTCTGCTACAGTTTGACAGGCATTACTAACATTGCGATTACACAGACTGATGAAAAGTACTGTATAATACTGGCAAAAGTTTATGCTGTCTCTTCTGCTATTTTTAGTGTGCACAGTGTGTGTGGGTGACTTTACAGAGAACAATCAGTGGAAAAATGGGGGAGTCCAAAGCGTTAAAAACAGAGAGATTATATCCAGTCATAACAAGAATGGTTTGTTGTTCATACAGAGCCGGTTCAGAGCTAAAGACAATAAGCCTAAAGGGCAAAGCATACTGTAAATCTGGTGTGAAATAACTGATGTAGTAAGTAAATTATTAGGTCAGTGTAAAGTGGCACAGCTCTTTCAGCATCACCACCACTGTCAAGATCGATCATGTCTGACACTACATGTTGAAGGTTTTGGACTCAGAAGTTTGTTTTTTAATCACAACAAAGTTATACATTTGTGTTTCAGACATGCAGCATGCATCACATCATTCCTCTCCCACAGCATCACACATGTTGGGGTTTGATTTTACACACCACTTGTGATGACTCAGCAGGGGGTTGAATCTTAATGCCCGCAAGCCAATAAAAACAATCACTCCTTTGAACTTCTCCACAGTAGCCTTACACTTATATTGATCCCCATTTTAAGCACTCAGTACAGTATATCTTAGTGAGAGACTGAAAACTAACCAGAAAGTTCAAAGTGGGATTTGATCTTCTTTTCACATGCATGGAATCCACTGATTTCAAAGTTTCAAATGAGTTTAAAGATGATTATTTTTTATTTCATCAAGATTTTATGTTGTTTAATTTTATGGGAGACATCCTAGGAGTTTCTCAGTTAACTGCTGCACACCACAGCATGATAAAGCACAATGCTGTACCTCACTGTACATAGGCCTGGTTAACTTAAACTACAACAAACTACAATAAAATATATATAAATGATATAAAAGGTATAAATGATTCATGCTAAAAGGCTAATTAGGGCTACAACTAACAACTGCAGCAGCATGGCTCTAGGGATAGCAATGTCTGTCTGTATTGTACGGACATTCATAGTCCCCAGAGGATGAAGCCCACTGACTGATGAGACGTCAGGTAATAAAAGCCGAGCGCAGAAGAAAAGCTCATTTGAGCCTGAGTGAGACAGTCCACAGCAGTAGTGCAATGCGACCGTGTCCAGTGGACATTATGGGTAACCGTCCTATTAGTACAACAGGTCCACAATAGTTTGTCAAATTGCCACTGGAAATAATTATTACCAGCAATAGTTGTTATTATTATCAGCCTTCAAAATCTTCAATATCTCGAGAATTGTCTTTCTACAATGACTTAAACTATCTTGTGCTGTTTCAACATATCCCATACAAGTCATTAACAGTGCACCTACTGGTTGTGCTCGCCATGTACTGTAGCTGTGCACAAGCTTTCTGTTAAACACTCCTATTTCAAAATAAGCCTCTCTGTTATTGTTCATTGAGAAAGCTTCACCAGCTGGTCAGGGAATAACAGGGGACCTGACAATACGCAACATGAGTCATCAGCCGTGGTTAAAATACAACTATTTTGAAACATGTTACAAAAAATCATGAAGGCAACAATGTGCCTTAAAGTGAAATTTTTCTCTAACTCAGTATTATTACAGTACTTAATGTGCACACTGATCAATGAATCAATGAGGGTACATTTAAGGTAATTATCACAGATGAATACTGCAGTGTTACTGAACATACATTTTTAACCACTCTCACACAAGTGTCACCGCAATAACAAAACAAAAATAACTTGCATAATCTTCATGGATCCATTCATAACTGCACTCTATTTAAGACTGCCTGATCTACAACCATTGACCAAGCCAGTTGCTAGGAGCTGCAGGGAAAAAGGGACCATAATCTATCTTTGTTTCTATTCTCAGAGAAACTGCCCTTACTCAAAGACAGCTTGTTCTCTGTAGGTTTAATTTACATCTCACAGTACCGATGTCCACCTGTTCCACATATTATGTGAACACCCACTCGACTGAAACGGAGCGTACTCTCCATTCAGTGACCAAGCAACAGTGAAGCAGCAGCCACTGTTACTTGGTCAGTATCTGTTTCAAAACACAAGGAAAGATTAGACCACGGCGAAACTAACAGTATTCAATCCAGCACACACACACACACAACACAGCACATCCCTGCCGTTCTCTAACAAACAGATAGAAGCGTGTGTGTGTTTTCTTACCGTGTAAAGCCCAATCCTGCACAAGGCAAGGGAGAGCTGCATGTGCTCCGACATTGTGATCAGCAACAAGCGTAACCCCCGGCAACAAACAAGCCAAGCCTCTGGAGTAAGTGAATGGATGGAGGAGGATCAGGAGTAGCTGAGCACAACAGTGCCAGGTCAACAACACAAGTCCAGCCCTTCACTGTCTCACTGTCAGCAGCCCATATCCACAAGCCACTTCTTTTTAAATCTGAGCTTACAGAGGGGTTTTGTGAGGGTGCAGATGAGCGGGATTGAAGGCTGCCCTGTGTTTACTCCCCGTATTCATTCATAGAAAGATAAAAAACCATTGGCACAAGGATCAGTGGACAGACACAAGCTTGAGATTAGTTTGTTAGAATCTCTCTCTCCACAGAGATTAAGGGCTCAGTGACAACTAGGGATACAAATTGGATTAGTCACCATTACCCACCCACACACTATGCCCATACTGTACACACAGCTTCATGAAGTATGAAAACCATTGCTTTCTATGCATGGAGGAGGATGAAGGGATCGACCACTTGAGCTTGCAGCGGTCATGGGGATTTCAATAACTGCTGTGGGACGCTTTGTCGGAAGTCGGTCTGCTCAGGGAGAACTGTGAGTCATGTTCAAATCGCTTGCTTGGGTCAGCTCAGCTGTCTAGTAATAGTTGCTGCCACCACCTGCAGTTATAATATAGAGTGCTCAACTGTAATGCAATAAGGCTACGCGACAGCTAGTTACACCAGCAACAGGTAGCCTAGACTTCAAATTGATTACATTTTTTAAGAATGCAAATTAATTCATGTTTGGATTCCATGTAGTATGATAATTGCAGTAATTCAAAGTTTGGAAATAAAGAATGACAATAGGACAAGGACCATTGTCACTGTCCTCACGGCAGTAAAACGCAGCTCTAATTAGCTTTTTACAACTCCAAACTCAACAGCTGAGAGAAAACATTGGCACAAACCGAATGCGGCGTATTATCCCATCCAATCTGGTTCTACATGTAGATAAAGAACAGGTTATGATTGGTTTATACCACATCCATAAATCAATAAATCATTACTGTAAAATACCAATAGTTTAATACACTGGTGTTCACACTGATTTATGCTTTCCACCATTAAATAACACAAAGATTTTCATTCCACAATGCAGTGCGTCATGAGTGCTTCTAAGTCAACTGCGGAAGAATTAAACATTTATTTCAGATTTTAAAGCCAAAAACTACAACCTACTGTCCACCCAGTTGTCACACTCGGATCAAACTATGTTCTTGTTTGTATCTAATTTAAAACCAAAGCACTGGGGCAACTTTGTGTCTCATTTGCTTAGGACCAGTATCACGTAATTAAGACTTCCTGGGTTAAAATCCAGCACATAAGTTTTGTCACATCTCTCTTTCTTTCTCTCTCAAAACAAAAAAAGAAAAACTTAGCAAAAGAAAAAAAAACTTTCTAAATCTTGTCTAACACAGTGCATGTCATACAGTACAGTTTTGTAATGCACCTCCTCGTGTAACAAGGCAGCATATAATAGGCTAGTTCTACAGTAGTTTACTCAGCCTGACTGTAGGTCAGCAACATATGCGTTCCTTAGAAAGCCTTGACTCACTGATAAACCTCTGATTATCAAGCTGCATTTGTTTATGGTTTTTATGGACCCATCCCATAACTCTTCAAATAACATAAGAGCAGAATAATAAACCACTGACAACAAACCACCTAACCATGTCCATCATATTTGTTTTTCTAGTGAGGAAAAAGCAAAGAGAGTGGTTATGGCCTGAGAGAAAGTAAAGGAAATGGAATGCAATAAAACATATGAAAACAGTTCACTAATGCCTCTTTAGAGCAATGGTCCATCAACTTATGTGGATGCCAATATAAAAAGGAACTTAAAGTGCCTGTGCTTGATCATGATCATAGCATTATGAAACCCCATAAATATTCCCTTGTCTCCAACAGTAACACTGATGTTGCTCCAGCCCAAGATGCTGACTCACTAGCACTCTCCACAGACACACGGGAATCATTGCAATGAGCTGGAGAGTAGACACGAAAACCTGGCTGACATGCTACTGGCAGGTTAAAATCAGGGACGGGGGTTCAGGAATGCTGTTGTGCTCTGAAAGGTATTTCACATTACAGCTGGAGGCTATGCACTTTAAATAGAAGGGCAGGCTTAAGGAACTGCGGCCAACTGAACAAACTTAAGGTAAATATAAATTCACATCCATTCTAACTGAAATAAACCTGCTCTTATCGATGGATTTAGTAAATGATTAGCCTAATATCCATCCACATATTAAAAGCACATGCATTGCTGAAATATTTTGGTGCTCTTATCTGCACACAATAGGTCTTTTTTGTTTGCCACTGAAAGGAGCTTGGCGGAGGCAGCACCAGCGAGGTGTGGAACACGGTCAGATAGGGGACAAAACCGAGAGGAAAAGTAACACCAGCCTCGTCTCCCTTTGGCTACCAAGCTGTATTCATATGCTGCCAAGAACTTCCCATCAGCTCTCTTTCCTCTGTGTTCAATGGTGAGACGTCAATCTGCTACAGCCTGCTGTGTGCCCTTGGACAGGACAGGAGATCTGCTCTGAAATACAGTTGGTCAGCCAAAAACACATGCAGGCTTCTACTAAGACAATTTATTTTCATGAGGTGCGATCTTAGTGCTGAGCAGATAAACAATGGGGTGTCCTGATAGCCAAATGGTAAAGGCGCATAAAACCGCAGCATGGGTTCGGCCCCAGCTGGGGAACCTTTGTTGCATGTCATGCCCCTCTCTTCCCCCTCATTCCCTGTCTGCCTCTGTACTGCCTGCTATCAAATAAAGCCCAAAAATGATCTTTTAAAAAAACTAACTGTAACTAACTTTACCGTTTTATTCCAAAATGCTGCTTATTTCCCTAAGAAATCTGTGTAACAACACAAGAATTCTCTCTCCTCTGAACTGTTAACTCCTGTAAGCTAGTGTAAGTCCTAAAATGCTTTCAGCATAATGATAGCAATCATCAGAGGAGATCTCATGTTTCAAATTATGGTTCTTCAATGAAATTCATCATTTTTAGATGAGTTATTTATCTTGGGAATGCGTCTTCTTCGCAAACCGCAGATTAAGGCTTTAAGGCCTGGCTGGGTGCTTCATACTAATTTTAAATTTCAAAAAATGATGAAGAGTACATACTGTAATTTTAATGTTCTAAAATGTTCAAAGTTGTCCAATACTGGTATTCTGTGTGAGAACTACACACATACTCATCCATTAAAAATATGTTAAGAGCTTGCAAAGAGAGGAGACAAATAATTATTTTGATATAAAATACTGGTAAGATTTCGGTGTAGATGATACTTATAGACTATGTTGCTTGTTTTTCATGTGATGGAGATGGTTAAACATTTCGCCGGATTATTAACAAGCATCATACCTGCTCAGATTCCATTCACAATAGAGCTTAACGTTATAAAAATCCAACCATGACCCTTTCAACATCCAATCAGCCAAACCAGGTCACTCTAAAAGTTTGAAAGCTGTTCCCATCATCATACAACTACACAAAAAGGAAATAAGAGACAAAGCACACAGGTGGCAGGTAGCTTGGGTAATCAGTGGAACTGAAAACAGGTGTTTGGACAGTCATTTTGGCCTGACAAAGCTATTAATAGTAATGACAGCTGAATAACTACCTTCTCAGTTGATGCCTGTGGTATACCTGCTTTCTAATGTTTTCTCTTTTCTCTTAGAAATATGGAAAGAGTACATACAGTGTTCACCATCTCTACAAAAAATGTAAGTATAAGCCAATTAGTAATGTGCACAGCAAGTCTGCTTTTTCCAAAGGGAACTGCAATTGAAATTCAATTACTAGGTGTAGTAGTCTTAGCATAATGTGGCTACGTTATATATCATCTAGAACAGAAAAAGCTTTAGCAATTAGCCTGCATTTCCCTTGTCCCTATAGTTAAACCAAATGTTATTCATTCACTTGCATGTGTTCACAACAGAGAATGGAATACCAAATGGGTTAGTGTTTAATTTTAAGTATAATGCAGATATCAAAACACAGATCCACCACTTCTTATTGAAATACATCTAGAGTTTAGCAACAAAAATGCATCCAAGTCGATCGAAACGAAATACTCAGCCTAAATAAACAGCCTTTCTGGCTGAAAGTAAATTTTCCTCCTGTTTATTCTGTCTGAACATGAGCCGGATGAGTAGAGGTGTGGGCCAGCCTATTAGCAGAGGAGGCTCTCTTCAGTTCTGTCACACACCCATCATTACCATATGGTTTGAGGTCAACGCCCGGCGCATGTTGTCACTGAATCTTTGGCATAATTTAAATTCCACAAAAACCAGACTGTTTGTTCTACACCAGACGGAATAAATGCGTTTTTACAGAATTTGTGTTTACAGATCTGGTTTCCTTTAGGGCAGAGCTGCAAAAATTACCTGAATGTCAGTCCACCTGAGGGTTTAGTCACTTCAACAAAGGGAAATGTGTAAGATTGGAGAAATAGCCTGCAGGGTGTGAAATACAGCCATTACTAAGCACAGATAATTCAGCGGAGAAGCAGTAGTACAGTATAAATATGCAAGCATAACAGTGTGTTAAGCAATAATAGACAAAGAAAAAGTAAAACCTGAGGAGAATAATGCTGCATGTTCTTGTATGGGTTTACACAGCCATAGTTTGGTTTTCTCACATACAAAGTGCCCTCTCTTTGATGTCACTCACAACACGTCCAATGTGTCCTGTCTGGTGAAGTCTGCAACAAGTTAGGGTCCAAGAGTTGGCCACACAGTGCACTTGTAATTTGGTATGGTTGTATCATGGCAACAGCTAGCACCAAATTCCTCAGTCGGTGCTGCCGTTTTGTGTGGTATTTTTGAACACTGTGCTGACCATTCAGGAGTACAGTCCTTCAACATGCTCCTGCTCCCAGTTGAAACAGAATCCACCATAGGCCAGATCTCTGCTCCAGTCATAATTCAAACCGCAGTTATACCCAGCAATGTGCAATAATTATGTGCTTCCATTCCTGTTCATCCCAAATATCCATTTAGGCCTACCCTGATCTAAAACCTTACCTAAAAGCATGAACAAGACAGAAGACTAGCACAGTTTATCAAAGGTTTAGTGCTAAGTTCCTATTGATTTATAGGAAAGAGGGAGACATAGTTTTGGCCTGGGTTTTGCGCCAGGTCTCCAGTGTTTCACAGCAGGAAAGGAGGCCCTGCGCCTATTGAGTGTCTGACCTCCGAGGACAGCCGAGCACTCGGCTCCAACAGTCCACAGAGTTACAGCTGTGTACTGCTTTCCACAGAAAACTGTTTGTCACAGAAAATCTGAAATTCTCAAGCAAGTAAGCTGGAAAATGTTTTTTCCTCTCAGTGTGCACGCAAAGATTAAACATGGTCAAAACTGACCAAAATACAGTATATAGGCAATGTTAGCGGTTGTAGCTTATTGCACTATGTCAAGAGAAAAAGAAGAGAGCTGAGGGTGAAATCAGTTTCTACCGTTTCATGTCACGAGTGTGCTCCCTTTGACAACAATGCCTCTTGTGTTTACCTTTGGTACCAACAACTTTCCATTAACATGTAACTGAGGATTACAGAATAACTCATGTGAACTATGAATGTGCCACTCTCTCCCTTTTGTTCCCCACAAGATTTGTTACTCCAAGGCCAGAGGCCACAGAGAAGGTGGACATTAATCACTTGCATCAACTAATAGCACAACTGTTATGGTGCCAGTTGCCAGATAGGACTTTATAATCTTGACTCCAGAAATGTCTCAAGCAAAAGTTCAAAGTTCCTTTTAGGTCCCAAGTCTTGGGAGGCCCTTTATAAACAAGCTGATAACACTGGGTGGGCAAGTTCCTCTGTATTTCACACCGCCACTCTGTCCCCAAGTCGAGATGACAGCACAATGTCTGTGTATTCTTTTTCCACTGGCTTTATAAATTCCCAGGGAAAGCCTTCAGTTACAGCTTCCTCTCTATTGTTGCACTTTTTCAGCAGCACCCATCCCATCCCCACAATGTGGGCAAAGGCCCAAAAACCATAATCTCCCAGGCTAAAGTTGACACAGTGGCCTGAACTGTAATAATTATTTTGGTCACAGGTATATATGCAGGGGACTAATATCTCAAACCAGTGCAGTTGTAGTGTCTCACTTCCAAAGACATCTTGACTCCAAGTAGCCTAATCCAACACACAGTGCAGCTTTATCTTCAGCAGCAACAGTGCGTTTTGTGGAAAATAACATCTTCATGCCACATTACATTGCTAACAGTACTTCGAGGGTGTAGCTAGTCGGCTAATTATCGTGTTTCACGATCGGGGTCTGGGTCAACCAGTTAGACCTTGTTCACACAACACTGATCGGCAAAAGCTACAGGCTAGGGCTGACACATTAGCATAAAACAACAACCGGTACTACACCTAATTGTCGATAGTCACATACCTGAGTGACATCACTATGTCATTAGGAGCCCAACTGGCAAGAAACCAAACGTTAGAGCCAGTCTTTGATTGGAATACGCTATACATTTACTTACCAGATAATCCATGTACTATCGCTGACCAGTCACAGCAGCAGGAACTAGCTTTGTAGTAATCCCGTTTTTGCTTCAGTGAGTCCAAAATTTTATGAATTTGGCCACACGTCGCTTTGTATTCCCCGCCTTTCGACAGCCACAGCAGAATAAAAAACCAGCCTTTGGTGTGTTTAAAAGCAGGATTTCTTTCGCCGTCTTCTTCACTAATAAGGGCAGTTTCAGCACGGAAACGACTGAGGTTGTTTATAACGACGAGGGACGCTGGGTTCGTGTGCTTTTTCTGAATAAAAAGCCCCTCGTCCGCCGGCTGACTTCCAGTTTTTATCACACAAATATCAGTTGAGTGTTTGGTTGAGGAAACTAGCGAAGCCTACAACGCTACGTCACGCACGTCGTTTTGCGGACGTAGCGTGGTCACATGACCAAACACATGGTGGCTATTTTCATTCTGAGGAGGAATCGTTGCTGAAACGGTCTTTGTTCAAATCAACTTTTCTGCATTTTAAGAAGGTATTCCCGAACAGCGGATATATGCATTTTTATTTATTTATATATATATATATAATTTGTGGGTCTGATGTGTTCACTGTCTCACATCGCCCTGTAGAGGAGCAGACTTTGTCACGTCCCGTCTTCAGTGATGTAACAAACCTTCTGCCTGTGTGTGAATTTTTTTTATTTCATTTTATCTATTTATATTTTATTATGGTTGTTTTATTGCATTATCTTTTTGTGAAGCACTTTGTAACATTGTTAAGAAAAGCGCTATATAAATAAAGTTTATTATTATATTATCATTATTATTATGTACAGATATACAGGGTTAAATCGTAAAACATTGCAGAGCTGTGTGATGTTCAAGGGAAGAAGGGAGACTTTCTTACTGGCAGTAAGACAGAAAGATCATCTGGATCTCTAATAGGCCTATTTTTTCTGAATATATAGGTTTATTCACACATATAACTTGAGTACCCTATGAATAATAAGATAAGAACTTTATTTATCCCGACAGAAATAGTATTGCAGTACAAAGTAGGACATATAAAGAGTGCAAATATAAAACATAAAGGTGAAAGAATAAAATATCAACAAACATATATCCAAAATTCAAAATATACACAATGCCAAAAATATAAACATGGCACAGTAATAATAAACTTTATTCGTATAGCATCGTTCACACATACAATGAAATTTAAAGTGCTTTACATCAAATTGTAAATAACATTGAGACATATTAAAAGGCAGCAAGCACAAACATTAAAATACAGAAACGGTAGGGTAGAAAAATGTAATCTTATCAAAAAATAAAACCTTCAGTAATATTCAATAAAAGCAAGGCTACTTTAAAGCAAGATTAAAAGGATGGGCCTTAAGTTGTTTCTTGAAGGGGGAAAAAAAATAACATTTCCAACATTGGGATATCTATCCCAAAACATATTGCACCACTAGGTGGCTCTGTATTGAATTGAAATTGCTTCTATTTTCCATTTTGAAAAAGTAAACTCACACCAAACTCAAGAATCTGACCTTGTGCCTATACATTCATGCAGCTGCAGTTTTACACAGTATTATCACACTTGAAGCATCACAAAATGCAGCAGCCTCTGATATAATACATTACACAATGCATAATGAATGAAAGGGGGATGACACAGTAAGTACAAACACAGTTCAATGTCAAAGACTAGTTCCTCTGAGCACGCAGGCCTGACCACAGATATTACAGACAGAGATCCTGTGATGTGTTAATATGTGTCAAGTGTCAGAGCAGTTCTTGTGTCATCCTAGATTTGATTACTGATCTCAAATGCGCCCCAACCCTATAGCCACTTTCAAATCTAAATTAAAAACTCTATTGTTCTCCTGAGCCTTTGATTGATTGGTTTCTCTACTGCACTTTTAGTTCCCTTGTTGCATTTGGGGCAGCTTACAACTTATTACTGTACTGTAAGTGTATTTCTGGTATATAACCCCTTTCATTTTATTTTCATTCTATTCTGTCTTAATTGATTTTATTCCAGTTTTTATTGCTTATTGTTTTTAAATGTCATTCTAATGTTTTTCTTTGCCTATATGTAAAGCACTTTGAGTTGCCTCTGTGTTTGAAATGTGCTATATAAATGAAGCTGCCTTGCCTTGCCTATACTGTATACTTCCAGGAAGTGTTGCGCCGTTTTTCTCTCAAAAGAGCCACATAAAAGAAATCTAACTTCAATTGAAGAGGCTGAAGAGGTTACTAACCTCTAACTCTAACTCTTCAGGACAATGTTAATCTGACTTACATTACTCCCATTAACAGTCTGCACAGAAAACCCTCTTTGGATTTGGAAAGCCATCATACCAGATAGGACCAAATTAACAGGACAACAATTAGCAAGAATGATCTAGTGGGAAGCAAACACAGAGCCCAGACAAAGCAATTATGTGATCCTGATTAGAGGAAAGGCATAAATCAGAAGTCTGCTAACGTGATGCATGCTGCATACTGAAGTAATTCCTGTTCCCTAGAGACCACACTCCTCTTCAATATTTCATGTGCTGTGCTATAAAGGAAATCTCCCTGAACACAGTTAAGTGGAAGGCGAACTGGATGTCCTCTGTGCAGCATTGATGGGTATGGAGGATGCTGAGAAGATACAAGAAGACTTTTTGCATTTATTTTAATATGCAGAATATTTAAGCATGTGTAAATTGAATATAGTAGTGACCCAGTCAAACGTGAGAGGAGAGACCTCTGGTGGCCTCTAGTAAAATGCTATGGTGGTTGAGTTAAACAATGGTTTACATTACATTTATTTGGAAGAGGCTTTTGTCCAAAGTGACTTACATTTTTTTCCCCATACACACACATCAGGAGCTATTTGGAGTTCAGTGTCTTGCTCAAGGACATTTTCACAAATGGACAGGAGGAGCTAGGGACAACCCCAAAAATAAATGGCTGGCCTGCTCTACCACCTGAGCTACAGGTGTCCCCATGGTTTACATGATTATCATAGGTCACATTTCATACTGAATGCAATGTTATTGCTTAATTTAGGTAAAAATGTGACAGAAATAAGGTCAGATGCATTCTTGAAAGCTTTGAGTACTTTAAGAAACATTAGATTTGCATTCTCAATAATGATTTGAACCAAACTTTTTCTTTATTCAGATTTTTTTTTTTTTGCTATCATTAATATTATGTTAACCTAATGTAAAGAATTCATAAGCCTCCTCTCTGAAAAAAATCCAAAAACAGCCACAAGGGGGCAGTATCTACCAGAGTAAAGGGCACATCATCACTATAGGCCTTGTGTTGTCCAGTATTCATCTTTCCCAAAGGAAATGATCTGTTGATGTAACAGGGTGTCAACAAAACACATACTGGGTGGTTTAGGTTGTGCATATATGTCTCTGACTAAATAAAAATGATTACTCTGAGCCTTAATGTACAAGCACAAATTCAGTTAATGTAACTTTTGGATTTCATTAGTCTATATTAAAAGAAAACAACATTCAATTTAGGGTTTTGTGTTATTCTTGTGGTCTAGAATTAGAACCAGTATGTGTAAACATGCAAAGGTCACCACCAAAGTTTGAAACCAGACAGCTGAATGCAGTCAGAAAACAACAATTTGTGCTGATGATCTATGATCTATATAAATATTACATTTTTTTGCTAAACAATCCAACAGATTAGAAGGATTCAGGGTTTCTGTAACAATTATATTATTGACAGGGAAAATAAACTGTACATAGCTCATAGGACACTAAAACTCTTTTTTAAAGCATTTTAACCATTTAAAGCAATGGTTATGAGTTTGTTAGCGGCTCCATATAGGTTTTATAGACTGACAGCCCTGAAGCTGTTGAAGTAAGCTGTATCCTTAGTAAGTGAACTATTCAATCTAAATGATCAAATGAAACTTTATCAGTATAAAATTTTACATTTTATCACCTTGAAAAGGATCAGGCCAAAGTCAGTCACCTTCACTCTGGAATCACCTGCATATGTTCTTATGCTGTGCATTTGAGTGGCATTACAGATGATTTGATGGGACAGACCCTAATCTAATTTTAAGATATTGGCTACAGAACTAATACAATCTGAACTGCAGGGTTTAGGGAGGTTCATGTCAAAAGTGTCTGCTATTTCCTGTTAATTACAGAAAACAGTTAAAGATTTTATTAACAAATGCTTCAGTGCATCTCATCAATAAACTATCCCACCCCAAAACAAACTCTCCCACTGGAAAAGGTTTTTAAATATTTAGATGGCCAGGAGACTTTTCCTGTCTTATTGTGTTTTTATTGTGTTCATGTTTTATGTTTCTGTGCTGCTTTGTTGCAAAAATAATTTATTGTAGTGGGACAATAAAGATCTGAACTGAACTCATAAAATAGAATTATTTGCTGGTATTAACAAACTCACATCCACCACACACAAGCAAGGATTATTGATTGTGTGTCCTTTGTAGCTGTACATATTTCTTTGGAGGGACTTATTGACTCATTTAGGGTTACTGGTGGAGACTGAGAGACTAAAACAGAATAAAGACATTTAGCCTTTGCCCATGTCTAGGACAGAATATCTGCCTTCTCAATAGAGATCAATAGATGTATTCATGTATTGAAGGTTATTTATATATCATTGATTACATAACATTGGACTGAAAAGGGGACATACAATAAGTGATTTTTCTGATATGAGGGTTGAACCATCATGCCATGAACCAGTTAGCATGATGTCAGCATTTAGGTGACATTCTTTTCAGATGATGGAAGATGACAAAGGTTTGCAAGATCCCAGGTTAACCTGACACCCAACCTACCATCTACATCAGCTGCATTCTTATCTTAAATTGCTATAACAAGTGGACCTTCGCGACTATGAACAGCATATTGGCCTCGACTTTACAATACTGTAAAATTCCACTGTGCTTTATTTAAAGCTCTTTTTTTTAGAAGGAAATGTTTTCTAAAATAAGTGAATTTATGATGGGCTGCTCAGTTTGTGATTAATACTATATGATACCCAGTTAAATAAGGACATCAAAGCTGACAGATTGGAGCCATGACAGTGGGCATGGATCACTGGTTCCCAACAAGGCTGTAGCTACCACTGAAGACACTGAGATCATATGCTCTGTATTTTTTTGTCTTGTGGGCATTTACATTCTAAAATTAAAATCTTAGACTGATTCCATCATAATAAATAAAATAAAGGATTCATTACTTTTCCCACCAGAATTTTGTCCCCTGGAGTGTGGCGAAGGCTTTGAAATAGCATTTAGATCTTACTTTGTGGAAATAAAATGTATAATTTACAGGAAACTTTTAAATAAGATATGAAAAATCCATTTGGGGACACATGACCTCAGTATTAAAATCTAGGAATAGCTATGGCCCTGTGTTACCACATTAGTCTTAATGAGTTTAATTCCATGTCCTCAGTATTTTGGGGAATGTGAAAGTTTTAGCAACCTGTCACTATGTGCAACTCAGCTTAATAGTCTTCTGGGGTAATGGTCGCTGACTACTCTAAGATGCATTTTGAATTTTAGGCCTCTGCTGCACTTTATCAGAGAGTGTGATGGACAACGTAAGAAAACAGGACAACAGAAAACTTTTTTGATGCAGTTGAAAGAAAATCGTCACAGATGCCATATATGACTGACAAAATAAAATGAATAGTGTATTGTTTTAAGGGGCTTCCATGCATTTTTTGTAACTTTCGTATGAAAAAATATATAATCTATCAATAAAAATGTATCTAATAATGATAAAAAACTATAATTGTAAGCTCACCAGTTAGTCATTATTCTAACTAACCCCCACCCCCTCCAGAAACTGTGGTTAAAGAAGTATTCATAAACTTAACTTGAGTAAAATCAATATCACACTCTACTAAAATAAAGTCTTGCCTTCAAAGTTTTACTACCTTAAAAGTATGTAAGCATTACCAGAAAATTGTACTTAATGTATCAAAAGTAATGCAGGACAATGACCCCTTTCACTGGTATGTTATTATATATAATGTTATTGTGCCACTTTTAACATTTAATTAGCTACTGTATGTTTATTTTTTTAAATGTATAATCTTAATCTGAAATGTAACTAGTAACTATGGGTGTCAATACAATATTTTGCCTCTGAAATGGAGTGAAGTATAAAAATTTGAAGCATAAAATGGAAATGAAATTCCCTCAAAATTGTCAGTGTTGTAAATGAGTCAAGATCCACCACTGACCAAAAAAACACTTCTTATACATAAAAGCCACATATAAGACTCATGACCTTAGTATTTTTAAAAGCCTGGTTGAAGTGTGTTAGCATTAGCAGCGTGTAATGATTCCACTGTTACCTCCCTGCTCACATAACAACTCTTCTTAAATGGGACAAACCGTCCTCACAGGCTGGTCAGGCTGGTCTGTGATATGTTTTGGGGTGTGTGTGATGCACTCAACAAGTCTGGAGAAGCCTTCTTGTGGCGCTCACAGGCGGTTGATTTGTGTTGTCTGGGTGGATTGCAGCATCTTGTAGCTCCGCCCTCGATTATTCAGCCTGGTCGACGTGCGGTTGCTGCGCAGCGCGTGAAGGCAGAAGCGTCCGACTCGGATCGGAGGGAGACTGGAGGAGACCAGATTAGTGCCGTTGTAGCGGAAAATACGTTCGCTTCAGTTTCACACACTGCAACCTCTGGATTAAAACCCACCGCAGTTTCCTCTCTGGTTTGGTCAAGAGCGGGGACCGCGCAGAAAGGGGATATAAACTGGGTTTTTTTCACAGTGCGAGAAGTTTGTACGCGGAGTTTCAAGAGTAGTTTCGGGTGGGCTGACTGAGCTAGTCTGGCTGCCCGCTGCGCGCCCCTCCTGCCCCGGCCAGCCAGCCATAAATTAGCCCGCTGTCCTGGTCTTCTTCCAGCTGTGGTGGTGGATCATGGCGCTCAGAGCCAAGGCGCTGTACGACTTCAACTCTGAAAACCCCGGGGAGGTGTCGGTGAGGGAGAACGAAGTCCTAACTTTGTACAGCGAACAGGACATTGATGGCTGGTTTGAGGGGGCGAACAGCAAAGGAGAGAGGGGACTGTTCCCCGCTTCCTACGTGGAGATCCTGAGGAACGACGCCGCCTCCGCATTAAACAACAACAGCTGCAGCACATCTGGGGACACTTACCCGGACTCACGATACGCCAACATCCCATCCGCAGGTTTTGACGGCTCTCAGAATAAAGTTGAGAACTTTTCTAAAAAGTCTCCGCCTGGTTTCACCTCTTTGTCAGCCCCCACACAACAACAACAACAGCAGCAGCAGCAGCAGCACACTTATCAGCAGCCCAGCCAAGGGAGCGATGATGACTGGGATGATGACTGGGATGACAGCTCTACTGTTGCAGATGAGCCAGGGACTGTAGGAGGAAGGTATCGTGACTTTGAAGGCAATGGGCCATCCACGTACAGAGTGTCAACATCCTCAATGGCAAGAGGTAATGCACAGCAAGCAAAGAGCTCTGCCACAGTCAGTAGGAACCTGAACAGGTTTTCAACCTTTGTGAAGTCAGGAGGAGAGGCGTTTGTGCTCGGGGAGGCATCAGGCTTTGTGAAGGATGGGGATAAGATCTGCGTGATAATGGGTCAGTATGGTCCTGAGTGGCAGGAGAACCCGTACCCATTCGCTTGTACAATTGACGACCCCACTAAGCAGACCAAGTTCAAGGGCATGAAAAGCTACATCTCCTATAAGCTGACACCCACGCACACACAGAACCAGGTGAACAGGAGGTATAAGCACTTTGACTGGCTGTACGCTCGGCTGGTGGAGAAGTTTCCCGTTATCTCAGTGCCGCACATCCCGGAGAAGCAGGCCACGGGGCGCTTTGAGGAGGACTTCATCTCCAAGAGGAGGAAAGGCCTCATATGGTGGATGAACCACATGACCAGCCACCCGGTCCTGGCCAGGTGTGATGTTTTCCAGCACTTCCTCACCTGCAACAGCACAGACGAGAAGGCCTGGAAGCAGGGCAAGAGGAAGGCAGAGAAGGACGAGATGGTTGGAGCCAACTTTTTCCTCACAATCAGCACCCCTGCAGCTCCGCTCGACTTCCAGGAGGTCGAGAGCAAAATAGACGGATTCAAGACGTTCACCAAGAGGATGGACGACAGCACCTTGCAGCTCAACGCCACTGTCAATGAGTTTGCCCGCAAGCAGATCAGTGGCTTTAAGAAGGAGTATCAGAAAGTGGGGTTGTCATTCAAGGTCCTCAGCCAAGCCTTTGAAATGGACCAGCAGGTGTACTCTGCTGGACTCAACCAGGCTATCTCCTTCACCGGGGAGGCGTATGAAGCCATCGGAGAGTATTTTGCTGAGCAGCCCAGCAAGGATCTCGACCCCATCACGGATTTGTTAGCTCTTTACCAAGGACACCTGGCAAACTACCCAGACATCATCCATGTCCAGAAAGGTAAAATAACAACACTGTCGTACACATTTAAAAAAAATTCTCACTCACTGATTTATCATTTTCACTCAGCAGCCAAATTCTTATTTTTTTTTTATGTCATTTGATTCATGACATCAGGACACATATTGTTGCCATTGTTTAATGTTTAGTTACATTTCTTCTAGACTATTAAAAACAATTATTATTAAAATAACAAAGCCAACACTAAACTGAACAACAAAGGCAATATGTAAAAGATACACACAATTCAAATCTCACTAAAAACACGTCTACTGAAATGTTTCATAATCCCAGTTCCAGTTTAAATTCACCTATACACTTATAAAACAAAACAATATGGTACCTGTGGGATCATAAATCCGGTTTCCAAACCTTACTTTTTACCACAAGTTTGGCTGCGGTACAATCAACAGGTTTTAAAGTAAAGAAATAAGCGTGTTTGCTGACTGTAAAAAGATAAACAACGTCATTTGTCTCAGGCCCTTTTAGTTGTTAGACTTGTCAGCAGTCAGGTTACAACTAGAGCTTATGTCACTTTGCAAAACAAATAGGCCGTGTTTGCATTTGAAAATTGGTTTACATGCTTCTGCCTCTGTTTGTGTCCCACCTGCTGAATCATTGGGTGGCACCAATTTGGCTGTATTGGATTTTCCATTACGGGTGAAGTATTACATATTAGTGCTCTGGAGACGGAGAATGTCCTACCTGGCTTGTCCCTCACAACACTGACGCAAAATAAGACTTGCAGCTGAATCCTCCACAAATGATTGTCCACGTTTTTTGTAGTCGTTGCACAGAAAGTCAATGTTAGACTAATCTAGGCCATCCTCCTACATGACCCTAACCCAGTGATTGTTCTCATTGTGTGGCAAAATGTCACTCGCATGAGAGGCAACACTGTTATGCAAGAGGTGCAGCACTGTAGCATTGCCTCTCACTGCTGTTTACCATGTGTGAGAGTGTGGCTACAGTTGCTTTCTTCTGATGGGAAATCGAAAAATCTAAAGAAAGCATGCAACTCTAACCAAACCGCTCCTCCGTGTACTGTAGGTTATACCTGCCTGACTGCTTTCTGAAATGTAAATCTTTACAATCACTGACAGCTGGAAACTGAGAACTCTATCTGAAACAGTGCCATATAGGACACCATATGGGCATATATACAATTGCAACATTAGAGGATGATGTGAACTAATCCTTCTCATTCCATGAATTATGTTTAGTCCCAGTGCTCTAACTTACTAAAATCACATGGCTCTGGGAAAATAATCTTTTCATCCCCAGTCCCCTGTGGTGTCCAGTATTTCATTTACCAGATACATGGATCCAAAAAAATTACTTTCAAACCATAACTTGTCAAAGTGACTTAGTAGAGCCACAACTTAAGTTGATCATTTTGCTGGTGACTTGTGTTAACTCGCCACCTTCGCTGTGGACATCTTGGTTTATCGTTTGGGTCCCCTTACAAACACTGGGCCCATTCAGTCCACAATAGACAATGCTGGGGAAACTGGACAGACTGTGTTTAGGCTGCATTGGGATACAAACACTTCCCAGTCAGCTCAAATCAAGTTTGCCACGTAGGCCGCACACAGGCCAAATAAGGTGACGCAGCCATTTACACAGTCTGGTGTGATAAGCCCAGCCTTTCCACAGATAAGAAACTCTGAAATGATACCACTGATGAAAGACCTTGCTGCGGGCACAGTGTTGAGAGAAGATGACGGAATGCAGTGAAACAGGGCTTCGCCACAGTGGCAGACTGGAAACAAAGCTGACGGGAAAGCCAGAGCATGCAGCAGATGAAAGGAGAGCCACGTGCAGCATATTGAATCCAAAATTACTTTGGTCTCATCTTGTTTTTAGTGAACTGAGGCTGTTTCGTTTTTCAATTTCTTTTGAGTCCGGTTGAGCCAGGTGGGGTGGGGTTTCATGCGTGCATTCCTTTTTCCCTTAATCTTTATGCAAGTGAAGAACCTGTTCCTAATTTCATTCTATTTATAGGAAAAGTAAGAGACAAAAATACAAATTTACACCAGTTTATCCTCTGTTAAAAACTCAGTATATGCAAGCAGAATGCTAGGCCTCTTGGTCTATACTGTGCCTGTATCTGCAAGAAGCTATAAACATTTATTATGCCGCATGGTAGTGACAGTGATATATCGGAGCAGTTAATGTGCCTGCATTACATTAAATATAATAAAATAAGTGCCCTCGTTCATGACGACTGAACGGCTGCTTGTTACTCAAATTGCCTAGGCTACATGTTTCCAGGGAGCGTTAAATGCAAATACCCACTGCAAAGGTACTTGACATTCACGCTCTAAAGTCTACTTATGTTGTCTACTCACCTACAAGGTCCTTGTAGAATCATCCAGCACTTGACAACTGCTAACACTGCAGTGAAATGACTGTAATTAGGGAGAAAGGTATGTGAAAGAATAAGTGGTTTTTAATGAAGCCATAAACACAGATAGCTTAAATTTCACTGGCATATCATTGAGTGAAGACAATACTGTGCAGCTGGGAGCTTAAACGTACACCAGACATGTACATGTTCTCAACCTTTGCCTTTCTCTCAATCTCTCATATAGTTAATAAAACGCTTCCTTTTCCATCCCTGTGTACGTCTGTCCCGTCTGTCACTCGGTTTTGATACGTCTTTCCTGATAAACGTGCAGAGGAAATGTCCACAAGTCCTATTCTTCTGTTTCGAAGTGGGGTTTATTGCTGTCTTCCCCCAGTTAGACATCCTTTATTGTCATTAACCAGAGTACACATTTCCGCAACAGAAATGGTCACACAGAAACTCATTGGGCCAAGTAGGTCAGCTGGGACTGAAAAGTGCTGTAGCCATTGCATTGGTGGAGAGATAATCAAGATTTGAAGTCAGTCAGAAAGTCAAATGGTAGCTTCAAAAGAGCAGGTTGAGGCTAATAAGCTTGGTCATTGCCCCTATTTAAGAGGTTATCTCTTGAGGTGGTCTTGCAGTCATATCACTGTTGCTCTCTTTAGGAGAAACCTGTCAAAACATTGCTTGTCAGTCTTTATCAACGGCTGAATTCCATTTTTAGCTCCCTATATCTGTCCCATTAGGACCTCAGACACCAGGCAGGTTTTTATTTGACCGTCACCAGTGAAATGTGAGCTTTCCCACAGAGGGACACTTAACATCACCCTATTGATCTCCACCTCTCCATGGACCCCATTAGCCATTAGCGTGGAGCTTGACTGGAACAATAATATTGACATCATATCTGGCGTTGCTTTCAACTCAACATATTGAGCTTCACATCCTTTATTTTTGTACCTTTTATTTTTGTCCTAATCTGATATTGTGCCATTGCATTAAGTTTTGTTGTTCCTGATTATTTCAAGCTCTTGAGAATGAGGAAGGAAGGAGACATTACATGAATGCTCACTGTATACAGTCCAAAGATAAGGTTAACTCTGGTTTGGTCAATTACCAAATAAGCTACATTTGTTTTTGCTTTTAAGTGAAGAAATTAAAATTGAAATGCTTTTGACCGCAGACATTGCAGTCTAAAAATGGTCCAGCAGCTTATACAGAGGTGAAAACACATCTCTTTTTTTATCACAGCTCACACATGTCTACTTGTCAAGTGAATATTGAAATGCTACCAGTTATGCTGCTGCAAGTTCTTGTTCAAACACTTGCTAAGTGTGACAATATTGATCTTGCCCACAGTGCTTCTTCAAGAAAAAACATGTTGTTAACTTTAGACCAGTGCATGTTATCACTCTAGCTAAAATAATAGAGCACCACCCACGAAATAGACTATTTTCAGGGAAGAGCACACACTGATCAACTTGAATGAAAAGAGAAATGTCCTCAATCACATTTACGTACTGTAGTTTACAATTGTCTGTTTCTCTAATTTAATCAGTTTGCTTAAAAGCAAAGACTGCATACAGAACACAAATCAAGCAGGAGAGGAAAGTAAGCAAAAGCCTATCTGTGGTGAATTAAGATTAGGTTTTTAAGTAATTAAGTTGATGAAATGCTGTTTGGCTTGGCCTACTTTATCCCCATTTTGACTTGATTTATGCTGCCTCTTTCCCTTCTCAATTTGATCTATTAGGCACATCACTAAGAGCTGTATTTTGTCTGATCTCATCACAGTTTTATCACCACATGAAGTGATAAAACAATGGCAGGCAAGTAGGGGAAAGCACCGATTCACAAAGATGTCAGGTTTTCCTGCTGAGTCAGCCTCTCAGCTGACACTCCTTCTGTGTAAACACTGCGTCTGATATATTGTTTCAGGCTTATTTAAATGTCCTCTAACTCACCAATGGATGACCGAGGTGGTGGAGTGATGGGATGGGGATTGCCGCTGGTTGTTCAGGTCACAGGCCTCGCGGTAGCTCGGTGTTGTGTAACCAGGGATTACGTAAGAGCAGAAGATGCTGCCTCCAGGGAGTCCAGGACGGCTCGTTGCCACCTCCGTGCTCCCAGGGAGGATTTCATCGTCGTTCATCAAGATTTTTTCTGATTTATAGTGTGACACTGCAGTATGATACGAACCTCATTAATCACTGTAGGTGATGCTGCGGCCGGGCAGCAATCAGTAGCTCTATATCTTCAATCTCTATAGGTTTATATTAACACTACAGCATTATGTATCTCAAATACTGGAAGCGTCTAGTATTTTTCTGTCAGTCACTCAGTAGCAATACTATGGGAAAGCAAAGATGGCAGAAGCAGAAGCAGCAGTTGTACAGTTAAGCAGGTGCAATATGGCATGACTAAATGATCTAAAAGAGGATCTATTGTGCCTGTAAAAGAACGCCCCCGCGCACTGTTGATCACTTATGACAGTAAATGAAATATCTTCAGGTTTCAGACTGCTGGTCGGACAAAACAAGCAATTTGAAGACCTCACCTTGATCTCTTGTGATGGGCATTTTTCCCAATTTTCTGACGTTTCATAGACTAAATTAATCTCAGTTAACTGAGAAAATATTCAGCAGATGAATCGATAATAACGAAAATAATCGATATCTGCAGCCCTACTTGACAGACTCTGTATCTTATTGGTGGTTCTGTTTTTGTAGCTGTGCAAAGCGTACTTGCAGCAGCTGTGAAAAAGATGTACATTACAGTTTGCTGACACCATCTTCTATGACTGAACTCTTTCCTTTTTCATAAAGTCTCCATGGTAACAATTATTCCTCCTTAGTCCATTAGTGGGCTTTAAAACGCAGGAAGCCAGAGACCTTTAACGTACAGTAAACACCTTTGGGATTGGCATTTAAGTCTTTGGACAGCTATGTTTGTTCCCGTCTCTCTCTCTCTCTTTCCACCCCGTCTCTGTTCCCCTGTTATCTTTTCCTCTCTTTCTGTCATGATCAATCTGTTGTGCATTAGAGGAATTTCAAAGATCTGGGTTAAACTGCATCTGAGGGAGCCACAGCCAGAAGGCAAACTGGGCAGATTTTAGGGGGGAAGGGCGAAGACGTGTCTTTTTGGGGGGGTTTTGTCAGCATATTTCTTTGCTCTGCGTGCTATAGATAGCCTTACATGTTGAGTGTTGCAAGTTGTAAAAAAAAAAAAAGGCAGGCATTTTTGGGAACTTTAAGGCTAGACAGAAGCAAAGTCTGCAGGGTTAGGTCAGTAAGTCTTCTGTGGTCTCACATTTCAGGAAACAAGCAAGCTCAATCAGACTTTCAACAGAGAGCTGATGACTAAGCTCACATAATGACTTGAACATCGCATGACAGGACAGTACGGGAAATTTTGCTGCATGCCTCAGGGGCACAAATCTCACCTTCACACCCCGCCCTAAAGCCAATGCTCCGAGATGACGTTGTCTGTCAGCTGATCATGCCATGGAGTCACACTCGTCTTACTACATGTTGTCTGTGTCATTGTCAGTGTTAACACTCTGTAACATCTCACCTACATAGAGTACGTCAGTGTTGGTTTCAAAGTATTGAGCCAACCAATGGGTCTACAGCAAGTTTCATTTGAAACATCTCAGGTCTACTGTGATTAATTTCATGATTAGTTAATCTGCTAATTATTTTCTCGATTCATTGTTTGGCCAATCAAATGTCAGAAAATGTTGAAAAATGCCCATCCCAATTTTGGCCCCTGGCATTACCACCTGCTTCTGCTTAGAATATCACAGGGGCTGCAAAGTTAATTTAAAAAAGGGGAAGCATTTCAAACTTCCCCTACAAATCAACTTGCAAAGTGGAAATTATTTTTTGACAAGAACCAATTTTAAGAACCTTAAGAAACACTAAGAAATGATGTAAGCCAGAAATGTTTCTTTCTTTCGTCTTTGATTACAGCTGTGACATGTAAACATTTTTAAATAGTTGGATCAGACAGAAGGTCATATCCTGTCAGTTTCTCTTGCATTTCAACACTTATTGCTCATGACATTTGTTCCTTTACTCGGTCAGAAAATGTCAGCAGTTTGAAAAGTCATCTGTTATGAGCTTCTGGTGTTTTGACCCTGCCTTCTGCTCCCATCGAACCATCTGTCTGGAAAGTTGTAGGCTAATTTCTTGTTTTGGCACCAGTGTGGCTGAAGGCAGAGGGTTTTTTTTTAAAGGAAGCAGCAGCAGTGACAGTTCATGTGTCAAAACGGGAGGTTTGTAAACCAGCATGTCTCGATCCTGTTATGCCACAAGACTCCACCACAGTGACGACAGCAAGTAGCTCTTCCTGACTGAAAACCCAGAGGTGTCTTACTCTCAGTATGAGTGTGATATGCTCTTTTTTGCAAGATTTAGTTTTTGTTAGATGTGTAGAAAAGGTTCCATCTGACCTTGTCATGGTTTATTGAAATTCAGCTGTAGGAATCAAAGCAATGTCGCTAACAGCTGAACTCAAAAAGCAATTGAAACTCATCAATAACCACTAAATGACAGTGATGGGAAATATCATCTCTAATCAAATTTGCACACCTTTTTAGCTGTGTTTTGATTAAATATATTTGTGTGAAAGGATTTAAAAAATGTCCAGCTGCATGTCAAGGTCAAAAGTCACCAGCTAATGATCCATGTAGAAGACTGTAAAGAAAGTATAGCAGTATAAGTATGAAAAATGTAAGATCAGACTCTTATTTTGTTCTAACATAACACCAAGTGGGTGCTTAGCTTACATACTTCGACAAGCAAGACTAAGGTTAAACTTGTTCGTATTTTCAAACAGGACGTTTCACTTTTAACGTTAAAAGAGAAAGGGCTTTTAGGATGAGATCTAACCAGTGTGTTAGCGGATGTAGGCTAACGCTGTCTTGGATGACGGTTGTTGTTGCTTGAGTTTAAACTTGCCCAAATCCAAAAAAAGAGCAGGACAGAGGTTACCCTAAACTCTTGACAGAACCCAGGACCAGCTTCCACACAGTGGGGGAACTCTACACAGTCGATGAGCTATCATGAACAGGGCTTTTTTTTCACATAAGTTGTAACCTCGCAAAATATAGTTAGCCAATGAAATGCTCATTGGCCTTGGAAGTACCTGCAGTAAGCTAGTTAGCTGGACATGCTAACGTTTGCAGCTTGTGTTCAGATTAATCCGTTCATTCGTTACACTTTTGAGTACACTTTTGGGTTTTGGAAACTACCCCTCAGTATCTCTCTTACTGCAGCCCCGATGTTCATCATTTCAACATGTGGAGAAATCCAAAGCTTGACAGACCTGCTGTGCATAGTTACGGTTGTTAAGCTATTATTGGACAATCGTTGTTCTGCTTAACCATGACATCAGCATTAAATCTTAAAAAAAAACAGACTTGTTCACATTTGGTATGCAGTCGTCCAAGTTCATATTATGTCATTGAAATTGCCAACAATCATTGGTAGATGGTATCAGACTTCCTGCAAAATCCCCTAAAATGGTTGTTTAGAAAAGGCCTTTGAAGTGACATGATGTAATAGATTTCTTTAGAGTCTGGCCCCTTCACATTCCCTAACTATAGACACAGACGTGGTTCTCAGGGAGTTTGGAAAAAACTCCTCATCAAACTATTTTTGGCCACTTCCTTGAAGTTATAAATGTACCTCCAAGCTTTGCTCTTGAATCTTAATATCAAAGAATATTCAGATTGTTAATGAACTTTCCTGTGAAAGAGTCTTAAAGTCGTATGTGTGTTTGGTGGTAAAATATTAGGTTTAAGGAAATAAATCTCATGTCTTAAGGAGGGAATATTGTTTAAAACGCAGCCTACTTGTGGGCTGTTTTCCCACATTGGTTAAAATAGTATCTGGATGATTTTCCCTTTGATTGAACATTGATAAATAAATGGTGTGGGTGTTTTCCATTTGTAGAACATGCACTCTCACGAAGAACTTTCAAAAATAAACATGATAACAGCTATAAATGTGATCATGGAACAAAAAACAAAATCTTGATAATTATTTTTGCCCTCTCATCCCCAAACAGGAGCCCTGACGAAGGTGAAAGAGAGCCAGAAGCATGTGGAGGAGGGCAAGATGGACCGGGCACAGGCGGAAGGCATCGACGAGCGCTGCAACATCATCTCCTGTGCCACGCTGGCTGAGATCCAGCACTTCCACCAGATCCGCGTGCGCGACTTCAAGGCCCAGATGCAGCACTACCTACAGCAGCAGATCACCTTCTTCCAAAAAATCACAGGAAAGCTAGAGGAGGCTCTGCAGAAATATGACAACGCGTAATAGATCGCTTGTCTCAGCCCCGTTGGTTTAGACCTTGATGATCAATGACCATGCACCTCCCTCGGCCAGCCAGTGGAGTTTTGGCAAACAACCGCCAGTACCACATACTTCTGAATGCTGTTCATGCAGCAGGGAGGGGCATTCAAGGAGATCACGCTCCAGTAATAATGACATTTCAACCAAACCAGGTTTTTGGGGGGACTGGATGTCCTTGTTTAAGAGAGGACGTGTAATTTAATGAAGTTAGGCCAACTTGTAATACAAACAACAGTCTCATGCCTCGAGAATGAGAATCAATGATCATGATGGTGCACCACTTGCTCTGGTGCGTGGGTGAATTAAATCTAATCAATGTTATAACGTGCAGAGAGAGAACCTTGTGTCCGCTGCTACCTACACACCCGGTGCAAGATTTCATATATCAAGGGTTTTTAGCCTTACAAAACTGTCTTTAAGTGACTGCCACTCCACGAGCAGCGATGCTCCAGTGGCTAACACACTGCCTTCTGGAAACACTCAAGCCCTTCCTGGTATCTCTCTCCTTGGACAAACAGGATGAAATGTTTACAGTCTCCTCGCTGAGCAGCCACTGTCTCGCTGTGCCTTCTGATTTTGTCTCTCTGGTCATTTTTGTTACTAGTTACTAAAAAGCTTTATATACTGTATATGTACAAACATATTCTATTTGTTTTTACAAAGCTACAAATTTTGCAGTCTTTGAAAAAAAAAAGATCACTGTGCTTTCAGGGCAGTGTCTTTTATGGGAGATAATATTGTTTGATTGTGCTGTTTTTTTCCCCCAGTGGCCCCAGGATTGATTTTCAACACTCGCAGTATGACAAAATCAGGATCAAGAGAGGATTACCTGCTTTGACAATATGAACCCATGCCATACACATGGCACAGACAGCGCTGGTGCTGATTTAAGCTTACAGAATTTAAGGGACGAGTATAATGGACACTTACTATGCCGGATACCTGAATTTGTGTCGACAAAATGTTGGTTTTCAGGCTTATTTTGGGGTAGTGTTCAGAGGCAGGCTGTTAGAGGCAAGAGGGTTCCTCGCCTGTTTTAATAATGCAGTCTTTTTAATAGCACACTTCTAGACAGTTTAACTGTACTGCTGTTTTTAACCTTTATGATGTTGGTTGCATCATGAAGAGATTAACATAGAAGCAGAGACACAAAATAAATTCCTCTTTCACAGAAAACTATTGGTTGTTCCTGTCTATTTTGTCAAGTATTTTAAATATGTAATTACTCTTTTCTTTTGTTATTGTTCACTTGATTGGACTGAAGATGTCTGATCACTTCAGTCCAGAGCATGAGCCTGAATACTGTGAAAAAGTTGAAAAAAAAGCAAAGAACTGTGTATGTGCTTTTAATGGTCCTTCAAAGTGCCTCAGTCACTCATACTATAGAATTATACGACCCATGTAATGTGGCCACCTTACCATTTTATAATGGCAGAAAGACAAAGAGAGCAAACTGTGCGGCTCTGCAGGTTTCCTTGGCTGCTTCCCTAGAGGACTGGTGTGCCGTGTCAGTGTTTCATGCTAAGCTCACACTCGGCTCGCAGATCTGCTGACAGCGCAGGGCCCGGCCAGCCATCTGGGACATCTGGCCACTGTTAAAAGTGGCGGAGGGACGACAGAGAACACGTAGTGAACAGGAAAAGGTCAAAAATAGCTGGCAGAGTTTCTCATTAGCTGTCATCATCACCACCCATAACCAAGATGTAGAACAGTGCTTATTGGAGATACCTTTTTCTCCTCGCACAGATGGTCTGATTTGTTAGAAAAATTCTCCCTGCGCACGTCGACAGTTTTGTCCAATGCTGGCCCTTTGTTTGCTATCTTGAGGCAAATATACTGTGAAGCAATGCAGTGTATTTTTTGCCCGATGAGAATCTGGTTTGAGAGATGTGGTGGTGAACAAAAGATAACAGATAGCAGCAGATTTCATCACCACTGGGTCTTAAGAAACAACCACCCAGTTCTGTAAATATGTTTGTATGTTAATATCTTCCCACCAGCAGATTATCTATCAAGACCTCCTCCTCTGCTCTGTCCTCTTCTGCCATTGCTTGAAACCAGAACACGGAAATACTGATAGAAAAGGTTACCAATTGCATATTCTCCTGCCAAGATATCTAATTGATGGCAATTTTGAAATGCTATTAATTAAATGTACTGTGATACTACTCAGAATGTGATAAAACAAGACCTTCTCTCAAACATTAGAGCATCTTTATGTGTAGTTAATGAATCCATTTCCTAAGGGATCAATAGATGCCTTTTAATTTCAACAAGACTAAGAGTCTACAGCCAGCTAACAGCTCTGTGTGGCTGCACTCAGGCACAGCTGTGCTTTGAGCTAAATGCTAACATCAGCAAGTATAATGTATAATACAATACTATGTTCAGCATCTTAGTTTAGGGTGTTAGCATGCTAACATTAGCTAAGTAACACTAAACACAAAGTAGCTGTGGCTGATGGGAATGCCATTACTTTTTGAAGGTATGATGGCACTAGAGGGAAAGTCAGAGGCTCACCAAAGTCATTAGGATACATCATCTGGGAACCATGAATAACTGCACAAAAGTTTGTGCCAATTCATCGGGTAGGTGTTAAGTGAAAATTTTGATCTGCTGGTGGTGGGGGATGAAAAGGCAGGGGATGACCAAAGTCATTAGGATTCATCCTCTGGGCACCATGAATATCTGAACCACGTTTCATAGCAATCCATCCAATAGTTGTTGAGACATTTCACCAAAAAAACAAATATGTCAACATGCTGGTGACACTAAAGGAAAAGTCTGGGAATCACCAAAGTCAGTAGTTTTACCCTCTGGGGATCATGAACATCAGGAACTAAATGTCATGCCAATCCATCCAGTAGAGATATTTCAGTCTGGATTAAAGTGGTGGACCGACCGTCATTTCCATCTGTAGAGCCACACTGCTAGCATGGCTAATAATATCCTATAATGTCATGTGGGAGTGCAAACTCTCACCTTCTCCTTTCTCTTTCCTGTCCTCTAGTATTGAATGTTAATCTCTGGTTTACATTTTTCTTTTAGCATGAACTCGACAAGATGCACACAGCCTTTAGTAATCGTATCCCTCAGGCCTTCTGTCAATACTGCCAATGCCTGAAGAAATGGGTGCTCCTGTTTTTACATTCTTGCTCTTCCCGGCCCTAAGCTTTGGTTGTTATAACTGATAAATGTTAGGCACATAGAGCTCAGAAAAAAACCAAAAAGGATTTGGTTGAGGATGTTTACACACAGCTACTCTTGCTACATAGGATTGTTGTTAAAGTTTGGAATTAACATAATATTAGATCCACATGTGATAAGAACAATAATGTCATAGTGTCAAGATTCTGTCATTGTTTAATGTTGTGCAAAAACATGCAGTGTGCAAATGTTTTGTGTCAGGTCATCGTCTTCAGTGCTTCTTAGTCACCACAGTCTAACGTGCAGGAAACAACAGCTCTCGATTCAGACTTGGATTTTTCTTGAGACAGAACAATGTCAGCAGCTGACCACATTCCACAGACATAAATGTCAAGTGTGTGAAACCAATGGCCATAAGAGCAGCGCCGGAAATACCTTCCAGATGCTGCGGGGGAGCATGATAACCGAGCATGACACAGTGTAATCACTGAAGGGTGAAAACTAGAGATACAAGAGGTCGAGTGTGATTTTCTTTGGAGGATTTGTTCTGGGAGAATTTGTAATCGAGGCAGTCATAGCATTTCAGCCCTAATAAGAAACATCATGTCCAAAATAAGTTGTCATCGCTGCTCCTATGAGACTTGGCTCGCTTCCTTTTGGACTTGCAGTAGCTCTCTGGAATTCACTGAATATAACCCAGAAACATTCTGTACCTTTGTCGTCAGCATGGTGACGACCCAAAAATGAGAAAATCTTGCCGAACCCCTTCCCAGCTGCTCATTTACTGCTCTCACACAAGGAAAAAAGTAATAATAACAGCATATTTTCACCTCTTTCATAGTTGAATAGCAGCTTTCAATTTGTTTTTTTTACGTTGAGTATTTTTCTGTTTTCACATTCCCCACTCCAGAAATTGGTTTGTTTTCCATCACTTTCAATAGCTGGCGCTGAGAAGCAGAACAGTAGTTGAGCGAACAGGGTTTCCCCCTCTAATGACCTGGCACTGATGCCGCATTTGACCGCATTGCTTTCATAAGGACTGAATCAGTGTCTTGAGATCCTTGTGTAGATTACGCCCAATTCCTGTTGCACTCTCCCTGTGCACACAGGTCTGAGTCCTCGGTGAAACCAAGAACCAGAACACCTCTAAATCTGGTAGTTCAGGCTCATTTCTGTTTGTAAAAGTGAACATGTGCCAAACACAACCTCCCCCAAATCCCTCAACACTGCTTAGATCCCACCATGACACAAATTGTGCATCATTTCACATCTGTGATCCTTAACTAACACACCCTCAACTCCTCACCTCCCTCTTTAGAGCACTCCCATGACATAATTTCACACTAAATGCCATTGTAAGTTTGACCCTGACTTCCTCTTATTGCTTCAGCTGATTAAATGTTATGTTATAATGCCAGGATATGCCCTGAGGCAAACCACAAAGATTTCATCCCTATTTCTTCTTGTAATATTACTGTATTGAAAGAGGAAGTGCAAAACCAAACACAGGATTTCTCTTAAAAGGAAATGGTTTGTTTAATATTGCAGTAGCATATTTCAAGGCAAGGTGTGACTATCAAAGCAGAACATGTTGTCATTGTAAAGCGTGTTGAAACAGCTGCTGTCTGGTGCTTCCTGTTGCACCAGTAGTAAAGGACTTTATAGTTGTGCTGGTCAAATGTAGATTTAGAGTTGTACATTTTAGTTGTTCTTCCTTCAACTTTAGCTTGTTCAAATTCTAAACTGAGGAATGTGGGCCTTAATTCAGTTGTTTCAATAAAATATGATTTCATGACATTTACAAAGTAATCCACCAGGAACTTGCGCTTGCATGTATTTGATTGGCCACCGCAGCGCCTTGCCAGATGATGTCGCCTTGTGGTCTGGCAAAAATCGAGCCAGATTAAACTTTTTTGCTGGGTAACACTTCGGCTTTTTACCACAAATAGACATGAAAGTGGTATTGATCTTTTCGTCTCATTCTAAGCAAGACAGAAAAGAAGTGTATTTTCCAAAATGTTGAACTATTTTCTTAATAATCAGACTGTAATTTAAATCATGAAACTGATGGGAGTGTTAAATATATTGCAGGGTTTTGGTTAATAAAGACCAATGGACATAAACCAGAAGTCAGAATCCACATGTCATAATGTGCAAAGGAATGCATGTTTATTTACATAATCATCACTTCACGTGTGCATATTTAAAAAGCACCTGCACATTTAAAAACTGACTGAAGTAGCACTTCATAGTGTGTTGCTTCAGGCTTAATTCTGACTCTTTGGTGTCATGCAGTTAATCTTTCTCGCATGGTAGATCAAATGGTTCCTTACAACATTATGATCCCATTTCAGGGATTTTAGTTCTTTATTCTTAATCTTTACCATGCTGGCACGAAATAATAACATGTAAGTCAATTGTGTGCAGTTGCTGAGACAGATAAAGTCATGCAGTGCAGGCACACAGCTTTCTAGCACGAAGCAAGCCCCCCTCCGTCTTTGTCTGCACATGTAAAGCAGAAGCAAACTTCAAGTGCGGTTTCTATTCTGTCTGATTCTTATTTGCAGAATTCATGCTTTTGGAATGTGAGGCGTTTGCCTGTACTCAGCATATTCCTGCTGGAAGGGGATTCTGCCTGGCTGGATCTGTTTTCAATTACAGCCGGGTCTGTACTGGCCTTTGATCTGAGTCTGGGCCGACTGAAGCAGAGGGGAGACCCTGCCCTGACACAGCTGACAGACTCAGGAGCAGAGGGGACACTGAGCACTGAGGCTCTGGGCTGAACAGATTCTCATTCTCTGGGGAAAAAACACAGAACCACTCCCTCCAACGCCGGCTTCATGTTACAGCCCCAGTGCTACGATCCCTTTATGAAAAACAGTGTGTGAGGAAACATGTGTTAAGTGGCCACCTCCTGAGACTTGTTTTAAGTTGGTCCCCTGTGAATTTTCCATTATAGTTTCACTTTTTCTTAATCTTCTTAACATTACCACATTGGTTGAACCCTAACTGGAAACTCAAATTGGAGGTGATAATCTTCACTTCAACATGTGTCATACTTTACACAAAAGTACAGATAAAACCACCAACAATTCACATTTGACATTTGATTCATGTACTGTGTCTCCACAGGTGCTCTTTTCTGTGAGACCTGTGTTCATGCAACTGTGTAAGTGGAAAGTTTGGTCATTGTGGTTATCTTCTGACAGTTGATGATTTGATGGTAGATGGCTGTGTGTGGTCAAACATGTTCCTGTCTTTTAGAACAAAGATTACATCTGTGCTCTATCTTCTTCTGTTGCTTGCTTAGCACGCAACATGCCTGAAATGTTTAAACTCTGTCACGTTTGTAAAATAATCTGAAAGCACCTGATTGGTTTATAGGCAGTGTGGCAGGTACAGTATGTGCCGGTGTGTATCATGCTGAAACTTAATTAAGTCTAAGCATTTGTGTCACTCCCAAGGGGTCGCATTGCACATTGCAGAAGTTTACTGCTCACCACTTAAGTAAACTTTCCACTCAGTGAATATCAGTCAGTGAGTTTAGTCTGAAATATTTAACTGATTTTGAGTTCTGTAATGTACTTATTCATTATTTTTTTTGTCTTATCATTATTTTATTTTTATTTTACTGTGTGAAACAACAGAAAACCTGCTGAAAACAAATTTTAACCGAGTCAAACCAACAGTAGATAATGACACAGTGGCATTACAAGCACTTCTTGGTTTTGCAGGAGGCATGATTAGACTGGTCAGCAGCTCCCATGAGATCATCCACTGACCTCAGCACAGCAGGATCCTGCCTGGGGACGACGCCCCTAGTACTGAAAAAGGCTCAGACGTGCTACACCCTGCTTATAAAACATTATTTTAGGCTAAAGTCACATTTGCTGTGTCCAAAATTTTGTACTGGGCTTAATCTAATTTAGAATGAACACAGTACATGACAGTTTTTGTAGGAAGAAACACAGCAAAAGATGTTACCTTTGGGATTATATGGTATTGGAAAGATGAAACATCTGGCCAAAATCTCACCCATTGTCAGTGTTACAGGAAACTGCAGAATAAAAGTACAGTTGTCTATTAATCTCTTTTTTTTGACAGCTAAATTAAAGACTTATGGCTGCTCCAGCTTGTCTCGATTATTTTCTCCATTGCTGAATTACTTTCTTGGTAAAGTAGCGGCTACTAACAATGTTTTCTTTCAAAAATAGACAAAAACAGATTTCCAATAAATGTGCTGTTGATATTCATAGTCCTCAGAGGGTGAACTCGAGTGTTTTTAGTGACCTACCTGACCTTTCCTCTAATGCCACCATAAGTCTAAAATTTTCCCTTTAGCATAGAATAAATATCCAAATCTAACGAGCAGATTGCTCTGGCAGTTTGTGAGCATGTTCATGCTCCCCAGAGGATGAACCTTTTTCATTTTGGACGCTCAGTGAGCTTTCCTCTTACACCATGCTCTGGGCAAAATGAGAACTTTACACACAAGATACTGAATGATCTAATGGACAGATGCTGGGTGCATGCATGGTCTCAAGGGGATACACCTGTTTGAACCAGGTACAATTCAGGAAAAACTATATATTTTCAGCCACATAACTGGTATGGTTCTAAGAAAAGAAAAATAATCTATTTCTTGCCTCTTCTGTGCAACATTTTTGTATTGTGGGATGTAATGAACATAATAGCCTCTATGGACCACCAGCAGGGCTCTAAACACTTAGTCTTAGATATAAAATCTTTACAAGTACAGCTTTGAGCTTTAGAGACCTCCATTTGTATGTTTTCTTGTTTTCAATCAATGGAAATGCATCATGGGAATTGTTGTATTTTCCTATTTATTCAAGGAAAGAGAGGAGGACATGCTGTGTGTCCAGTACCTGGCAGAATGTTCAGGAATGTGGGAGCACTCGGCATTCTTTAGCCTCGGTTTTGTTTTTATAGCCCTCACACAGGAAGCTCACTCCGGTGGGGCCTCATTCATGTAGTCTGAAAAACGCTGACTGCCCTCCCACCCCCACCTCTCTGGCTTCTCTCCAAGATAGACACACACACACACACACACACAACACACAGTTTTTTGTCTTTGTGGGCCAATGTGCATTCTCCCCTCCCCCTTCCCCTTCAGAGAGTTTCATTTATAGCTCTAATTACAATAAACAAGCAAGAACAACTAGGGAAGAGGCCACTTCCCTCGCTCACACAATTATTTTCTCACTCAGGGACAGAACCACGCAATGTCAATGTTTGTCAATCATATATTCAAGGCTAAGTATTTTCTTGTTTTCAAAATAAACAGTATGGTGGTAGTTTTGCGGTAAAGAGCAGGTTACTTATCAAGGACATCAGTCCCGAAATCAGATGAAAAGTGAGGATCCTTGCTGGAAACATCTCTGTTTTCAAGCTGCATTTGCTAAAATTAAATTATAATTTGAGATATTCGATGATAATCTAAAGTCAGAGTGACTAGATGAGTCATCTGCACTGTGAAGACTTGAACAAGGTCACGCAAAACCTAAAAACATTCATATTAATGTTCCTGCATCCTAAATTGGGAGAGCAAAGAGTAACTAGAACCTCCGTCCACTTTGGTTTCTCGCCAAGCTGAACTTTCAAAAGTAACCCAAAAGTACAGGATATTTTCAATGTGTTTTTGTCATGACACCATCGTACAGGGGCAGGATGTCTGTGTTCTCTTGGAGTTTGCACATTTTAACCTTAAAACTAGCCTCTTAAAGAAGGCAAAATGTCACTTATTTTCAATGATTCCCCTCATTTTTCACTCCATGTGACTTACTTGTCCTCATGCATATCAAAAAAGGACACAGACCCCCCACACACATGCTCTCTCATACAACATGTAGTCAAGCACACTCTCACTCTTTCTCTTCAACACACACACACACACACACTGTGCTGACCAGCTAACCACCCTCTTTGTCCACTGCAACCCACAGACCACAGTCATCAAATATACCATCTGACATGGACTTGCTGGTGGTCTGACCTCTCTTACAGTTACCAGACACACCTCCTACTGTACATGTTCCCTGTTCACAAGCTCACACATCACTGATTTACAGATTATCAAGATCAATGTCCACATTTGTGTGCTAATGGAAGGATGAGTGAAATGTGTGGATCAGTATAGTTCCACGTGCTTGTGCCGCTGAGGATTTGATTTTGGCTCATGATCCTTTCACTTTTCAATAGTCCTATTGCATCTGATCTCTCCTCTTACGTTCCACTAAATACTGAATAATGATGTGCTTCACATGGGACTCTGTGCAGGGCGTCAGGGAGAGCACAACATCATGACATCCGTTTATGATCCCACTGTGGATGAATCTATTGACTGCATTTCACAGGAAGTTATCAAATCAATGGTCAGTGGGGCACGGGGAGCTGACTACACGTGTGCTTGTGTATGTGTTTGCAGAGGCGGACTCAGACTGTCTGAGGGGCAGGGGCAAAAAAAATAAAAAGGGCACCAGCTGCATGCGGTGGGGCACCAGCTCCAGTTCCAAACCCTGGTTAAAACTAAAATTGTTTTTCTTTTACGTGATTCAGATTTAAATTTAAAGATTTAAAGGAAACTAATAAATACTACTAATTTTCTAGCATGTAGGGCAGCATTGCAGCATGAAACACTGACTGGGTCAAAACCGGATGTGCTTTTATGTTCCAGGTTTCATTTCTTAGTAAAAGTTACAGGCTTCAAAATCAGGTAAGACGCTGCAACCAATAAGACCAAATGGCTAAAAAGTTGGCTTCAGTTTGCAGCAGAAAAAAAACACTATTTGGAACATATTGTAAAATATACTACAACAAAACAACTTAATCAAGGATGCGTCCAATATTGTTAGCCGAAATGTAATAAAAGACCACAAATAAGGTTTGTAACTTGTTAAATTGAATATCCATCCAAATAGAAAATGGAAGTACAGATCCACAGTTTATGCTATAAATTGCTGTCATATACCATTTACCAAAGAGTCCCAAAAATTACAAATGAGGGATGAATCTATCCAGAAAAAAACCCTCAAAGGACCATTACTGCTTGTTTGCACCTGAAAAACCACCCCAAGAGACCCTTAAATTAGATGATTAAATATCATAGTTTTGCATGACCTGTTTTTTTTTGGTGTCATTTCAGATCACATCAGCCATGTGCAGAGCAGAGAGAAAGCTCTGCTGCCAAAAACCAGAGAAAAGCCTGTCAATGATTCAAGCAGCTAATCCTTTCCCCCAGCAGATGAGAAATGCGCAAGGACCCAGTTTAGTAGCAGATAAAACAGCGGCTGATACCGATGCCACTTGGGTAAAGAGCTCTGGGAAGAAAGAAAAAGAAGCTAGATTGCAGAGGGGCTTTTTTCTTCATTTGCGCGACAGTGCTTTCTCCTAAAAGGCAACCGCCATGCCTTTCAACACCAGCACGCTACATTCTGAAACCCTTTGCAGTATTTTACGTGCCTTGATTAGCTTTTATGAATAAACTAAATGACACTTTGTGGATGATATGTTAGTGCCACTTCAACTGCACAGACATTGTTATTCCTGCAATAGTTTATGAGATGAGAGAGAGAGAAGAGGGAGTTATTTTAGAAGCGAAACATAGTCTTTGTAAAAGCCAACTGGCGGTCGAAGTGATTCAATTAACCATCTGGGTTTGTCTGTGTGGAACCTTATTAAACCAAACGAGCCAAGACTGCTTTGTCTCCCTTAGTCTTGTCTTGCAGGGTGCTTTTGTTCTGTAACCCTCTGCCCCACAATTACCAACCCTTAAATTACGATGATCACTCTGAGATCTAATATCTGAGGGCAAGAACTCATCTAGACTAATTATCTCTCTCTTTCTCTCACACATACTTTGGGAAATTCTATCAGTTGTATTGTAACCTGAATTAGCTCCCTTTTAAATCTCAATATCACAATTTAAAGGGTGAATTGAAAACTCTGTTAAAGCCCAGGGCTAACACTGTGAGTGTGTAACATTGCAGACAGCTAGCCCAACGATAATTTAAGCTCTGACTGCTCTGAGTGACCAACATGTGGCCATTTCCTGCCAGACATCCACATTTTGTAACTCTAAATACTATGATGTCAGCGTTTTCCCTACACTAGTTTCCTCTTTTTGAGACTATAATCTGACTTTTGTTCATGGAAGTACAACTCATTCCGAATGCCAATTCTGTGCCAATTTGGATGAGCATAATTCACAGCTTTCTCATTTATCAATGTACACGATGCAAGCAATATCTTTTTAAATTAGTTATAAAAGTAATAACCCTTCATAACAGACGTAAGAAATCTTTAATTGATGATGTTAAAAGTTAAAACTGATAATGGGATGTGCGAGTTGTTGCACTTATCAAAACAAAAAAAGATCTTAGATTACAACAGATACAATGTCATGTGATCAATACCATAATATGCTTATAACATGCTTATTCTGTCCTCATTGGTCCAGACTGAAATATCCTAACAACTATTGGATAGATTGGCATTCAAATTTTGTACAGATATTCATGGTTCCCAGGGGATGAATCCTAGCAGCACCATGGTTTGTACCTGCAAAACTAATGACATTCCTACTAGCCTCAGCTGTACTTTGAGTTTTGTGGTACTACTGGCAAATGTAAGCATGCTAATATGGTCAATTAAGATGGGGAACATGGTAGATCTTATACATGCTAAAAATAATAAGCCTATTAGCATGCTGATGTTAGCATTTAACTCAAATCACCACAGTACAGCCTCACACAGCCTCTAGCATGGCTGTAAACTCTTAGTTGTGTTTTCCAAATAAATGGACCAGTAAATTAAAGAGAATCTGTGAATGCAAAGCCTCTTATTGCTTTACATATTGTAGCTTTAGCGCCACTCCAAACAGTCCAAATCAGTAAAAAGGCTGTAAACGTTCCTGAAATCCAGACATAATTTTTTGATCTACCGGATTACACAAAACTTTACTTCATTTGTGTAACTCAGACTGTTTGAGGTGAAACAGTACTATTGCTAATGCTGATGTCATTATTAAAATCAGGACATTTTGATAAATAAGATCAAAATATAACATAAAACCACATGATTCGTCTCAACACCAGCTTTAAATGTAGAACCCTAAAGTCAAGATGTAATATTACACTGAAAATGTCACCATTAAATGCTGGATTTGTATCTAATCTACTTCACTTTTGCCTCTGTATCCAACTTTCTTTTACAGCCTGTTATATTCCACCAGTAAATCTGACATGACAGGCAAAACAAACCATGCATCTCTGCAAATGATTTCAGGCAATAAATAGAGTGAGCTGGCTTGTTGTAGTCTCTGGATAATCCTTGTTCAGTCTTTCAGATCATAAGCATTCCTACACGCAAACATGCAACAGTTGCGGTCTCACTGAGGATGTGAGTGAGTGCGAGTGCGTGGACATGTGTGAACGATTTCACTTCTACCCTTGTGATGATGAAAGCACTCAAGCAAAGTTGTTTTTGCCACAAATAAACAACGTTGGTTTGACCGTTTGGGAATGAGGTTGGAACTCAATTTGGATTCAGATTGGGGAAGTACAGGAAAGCACAAAGACAAGTCTGTCTTTGTATTTTTGTTTGTGTGTTTACGTGTGAAGGAGGGAGTGGGTGATCTAAAACATCTAAATCCTGCCTCAATCTGAGAAAATGCTCCTCCTTTGTGTCTATTGAAAAACTGAAACACTCATATTTTTCAAACCTCCTTGACACCTCCTTCACATACTGTGGTTTCAGTTTGTGTCATATATCATCATCACAGTTAATCAGAGAAATGGTGATTGCGGCAAGCCTGATAATCATACTGAACTGCCTTTTTGTTCCAACCAGCCAACAAAGTTCTGACTGGCTTGGTTGTTTCTCTAACCTGGCAAACAGATGTCATTGAGCGCAGCACCTGGGGTCCACACCAGCACTGCCTTAACTGTAGTAAGTGAGCATACATCTTTTACCAATGCATTAATGAGTCTCATTCTACCACCAGTTGGTTTCAGTTGAACATTCTGTTGCTAGTAGCAACCACTAATGGCAGAGTTCCATAGCAGTTTAACTGACATTGTTACATCCGCCATTTTGTCAGATCTGTGACCAAGCAAATATTTACAGCTATATTTAATAGCTGAAATTGCCTTTCTGGCCACGGATGCAGCTATGTTTGCTTATTTTTGTTTAACTGTGTGTCTGTATTTGTATCTTTCTGTTCTTGGCACTGGAGGGCTAGCGACCGGTGTCAAATTCCTTGTAAGTGTTAACATATATAAAGTTGATCCTGATTCTGAATTGACAAATTGGGACTAAATGTATCTTGGTGAAGAAGTTCAACCGTTGTATCAGTGAAGTGTTTACATGCTTAGAAGTACATTTTTTATTTTGCTGTTTCAGTTCATCTTTTCCTCCGTGTCAGACTACTGACTCTGCACACTCCTGTGTCAATGATAAACTGAACAATTTGATGATGTATGTCCCGAGTCGTGTTGGATTTCCTTTAAAGAAATGACAATATTGTGGTTAACAACCAGTGAAGTTCCTGTTGGTGGACTCTGTGGCTTCACATCATTGTGCTAAGTTTGCAGCTCACATGTAATGCCATTGCTCACCACTCCTATTAGCTCATTTACTGTCAACAAGACCATTCAGCACACCAGCGCTGATTGTGTACGAATCCTGAGCTGGGTGCATATTTGGTGAAAGAGTCTGCATTCTTCATGAGCTCACTGTAATCTTTAATTAACACCTGGGCACATGTGACAAACATCCTTAATGTCCCCGGCATTTTTGGGGTCAGGAAAACAAGTAATTGCTTCAGCTTCAGAAAAAGATCCTTGTGCTTTTCCAAATCACATTACATGTTAACCTTCTGGGTATCCACTGAGCTTTTTAGAGGACATTTGCCTTGGCAATGACACATTTCCTATTGAGATGGAAAACACACAACACCTCTTTTCAGATCTTGTGACAAAGTCCTGCTGATTGTATCGTTTTTGGATGTGAGAAAACCACAATTAAAGTAATTGCAGGAAACTGGGAGAAGTGATGATAATAATTAATCTTTTTCTAATTGGTCCTCTGGTGCAATGTATCTTTTGTTTCCATGGGTAAAGTACCATTAAGAGGAGGGCAACAGGCTGCAAGTACAGTTTAAATTATAGTGATAGAGAAAACTGCCAAAAACTCATTTAAGTGAAAGAAATAAGGGATAATTTGGACGCTAATAAATCTTGTTAGTATCTGCCCATTTCTCCTCCAAGTCTGCACAGGTTATATACGCACACACACGGTATGATTATGCTACTGTATGATAACAGAAAGTAATTATTTGCAAGTGGTTTATTAAAAATATGGTATAAATAAATATGACACTTCGGGTTACATCATTCAGATGAGACTGGAATACACTGGATAGACACATTTCTCTTTAGTACAAAATGATTTCATAACATACATACAAGTTTACAGTGGTTTTCTGTGACAGCAATTTCTCATCTCCCATAGCTTGCCATGTCAGAACAGTACCTTTCATTTACAGTAGATACATCATTACAGTGTCAAACAACCAAGGCCCACAGTAGATAATGTCAAGAATCTGAGGACACAAGTTAAACAGGCTTATCAGTGTTAAATAATTAATATAAATACCAGCACTCATTTCAGTCAAAGAAATTCTCAGTTTCTTGTAATTTGTCTAGGAAAGACCTGTCAGTATTTTTAAAGATGAACTCCTTGTGCCACAAATGGCTGAGCTGGCTCTAGCTGCTCTGTCTCAGTTTCCTTAAAAGAAGGTGGAACCCCATCTATTCAACTGTACGAGAACCAGTGAATAGATTACAGAATACACCTACTATTTGAATTTTAATCACTAAGGTGAGGTGTGGGTAGAATACAATGTAGATTAGTGTAATCTTTAAGATCAGTGCCTTGGTTTTTCATGCACATCTTTTGAAAATATATAAATACTGTGCATATCAAAATAAAAAAACATATGAAAAACAGTGCTAACATTTTAACCAGTGTGATTTGATCAGCGCTAAAAAAAGGTAAAGAAAAATTGTGACAAAAAATTGTGGCATTTGTGACGAAACTGTCAATTTTATAATATTCAATCCTGTAATGTTAAACAAAGACCTCAATTACTGACTATACATGCAACCCACATTAAAGGTAACATGAAGTAAATGAGCGTTAAAATACCTGAGTTACAAAAAGTTAATATACTATAATATATAATACATAACAACAATATAAAATCTGCACAATCAATTTAAATGCTTAGACAAGACATCTTTGTGCCAGTGTCAGTCTTAAAAATTCACAGTTTCAAGCTGTCATTAGCATCACCTTCCACTCTGATGACCATAATGGAAGAGACTTCAACGTGCATGAGGACCAGATAACAATGTGAGTGATTTAACATACATTAGGCACCAAACATAGGTTATAATTTACCACAATGATGACTGCTTTGTAAATGCTCAAGTGAACAAAGTCTGTCCCACCAACTCAATATACAGCAGTGTTTGGTGTTGGATTGTAAGCCAGTGTTTCAATGGATTGTGCGACTCAAACAAACCCCAAAGCTGTCCTGACTCTGATTAATGTATTGCCAAAGGACTTTGGTCACAGTGGTTTTCTTTATTCAACCTTAAAGCTGCACAAATCACTTTTTGGCCACTAGGGGGCAGAAGAACTAAGCAATTAGCTTACAGACACACAGCCTTGGCATCAGGTATTATGGCCTTATACAGTTGTTATTCCTTAGTCATTAGCAAACAATTGCATAACTACACATCCAGCAGACACAAAGCAACATTATCATCCCATTGGAGTGGTGTTTCTGGTCATATGGAGACCTCTTAGCCTCCACCAACTCTTGCAAAGAAAATCTTGGTCTTTAGCTTGCTAAATATTTGATTTTCTTCCTTAGCTAGTTGCTAACTGGTTGCCATTAGGTTATTGCTGCCTGCTGCTGCTGGAAATGGGGCTCATGAGCATGAGAGTGGTGAAACTGAACCATATAGTAATGTGCTGGTAAAACCAAAACAGAGGCTAAAAAGCTCCATAAAGCTGCAGAATCAGGTGATAATTAAGTCGAGTCAAGTTTATACAAGTGAAACCTTACACATGTAATTTGATTCAGAATTAATGCAAAAATATTGATTAATGCTGCTTTAAGCTAATAACCTGCAACCGGTAATAATTCTTTGCAGCCTCATTTAAGTACACAACCACATTTTAATTTGTTATCAAAACCTGTAACAGTATTCTCCAACACATTTGGCTACTAGTTGGTTTGTGGACGATCATACCCAGTACTGATTCTTCTGCAGAGTGGGAGTGGCGGTTTGAATAATTTGGGAAGATGACGAAGGAGAACTATTACTCCAAGAACTTATGAGCATGTTTGAATCATGGGTGTTATAAGCTGAGCCCTGATTTGGTGTCAATAACCGATCAAGAACAGGGCTACCTGGGCAGGTGTGGTTTAATGGAGTGACAGTCACTGTGGGAACTGTTGTGCTCCTCTGGGTTTGACCCTGGTAGGACTGACTGCTTGGAAGACCAGTGGAGGGTGGCTCCTTTGGTGCAGCAGTGCTCTGCTTCCTTTGCCTGTGGTGTCGAAGAAAGACAACCAGGACTACAAAGATGATTACAAGCAGCAGCAGGGCCAGCAGTGGTAAGATAACCAGGAGTGGACTGGAGGTTTTTTGAGGGTAGGACTCTACACGAACTGGTGTGTTCCTAAAGGGAAAATCCTCTGTTCCATGCGTTGGTTTGCCAAGAGTCGTACTGAAAATGCTAGTTCTGTTGGAGTTTCCCCAGCGGTTGCGCCCCTTGAACTTTTGCTGGTTTTTGCTTGGTTGCTGGGTGGAGAGGAAAGCTGTAGACAGGACTGGTGAAGCAGTTCCATTTCTGGAAGTCTGGATTGGTGTCTGAGGAACAGATGATGTGGTTGGGACAGGACTCTTTGTGGTTGGAAAAAGTGCTGGATCATATGGCACAACTGTAAAGTGGAACTCCCCTTTAGCAGGTTGGATGTTATCAGCTTTCAGTACAAACACCAGTGAGTCATTTAGCTCTTGAACTCCAGTCATGTTGGCATTCAGCTCCAAGGCTACCTTCTCTTGCATGACCTCCTGAAAGGTGAAGGACTCAGCTGGTACAGCTTTCCTAGACATTTTAGGTTTTGTCCCAACAACCTTCCCATACTTAGGATGGGAGATAATTTCAAATACAGGGTCACTATCACTGATATTAGCCAGTTCAGAAGCATTAAGAAAGCTGGTGTTGAGCTTGACAGCAATCCCATTGGGAATCCTCAAACCTTTGCCAACCTGGATCAAAGGTTTGACAGTTATGTTAAGCACTTGGCCAGTCAGATTTGCCTCTGAAGTGAAGGCAGTGTACTCAAAGTTGTCTTCCGCAGAGGAAAGGGAGATCATATGATAGGACAACCTTCCAGAGTGGAGGTCCTCCTGTTCGAACTGTGTAACCTCTTGGTTGTCCTTCAGAAGTTTGCCAAACTTTGGAGGCCTTGTAATCTGGTAGTGAATGGTGATGTTTTTCCCGTTGGTCTCAGCAGCAAGGTTGTCCTGGGTCAGTGATACTGAAGTCTTGCCTTGCTCCAGTGTCAATCCAGAGTAGTTGACCAGGGAAATGGTGATTTCTGTCACTTCTAGGTTAAAGAGTTTATATATTGGTTTATGATGGCCATCTGTAACACTGAAGTAGAACACCCCAGAGACAGAGCTTCCATCATGGATGAAATAGACGCTTCCGTTATTAATTTGGGCTTGAGTGAAGGCCACTATCGACTCATTCAAACTTCTTTCAAGAGCTAGGTAACCATTGTTTGGCTTACTAATCACAGAGAACTTAATATCATCAGGAGGATTGTCTAAGTCTTCAACTTTCAGATTCTCAGGCCTGAGGGCTACAGTATCTCCTTGTACCACCCTCAGACTTGGAGCTTTGGTTTTTAGCAAAGGTGGCTGATCATTTATAGGCATGATTGTAATGTTAAAATGCTCCTCAACAACATCAATGTCATCTTGAGGGCGTTGCGCTGTTTTACCCTTAGGATTTAGCCATGCACTGAATACAAAAGAATCATGAGTTGTCTCTGAGTTGTCGTGCTTGTAGGTGATACCGTATTTGTTAACGATAAACTGGGAGAAGTTAGGTTTCTCCTTGGTGAGGTTTCTCTCACCCACCACTATGACACCATGCTGAGGCAGAGATGTCACCTGGAACCACACCTCATGGGAGCTCCGCTGAGGTGTTGGCAGCTTGGACATCAGGTTAGTGGCGTCCAGCTTGGATTCATCAATGATGACACTCTCACCTTCTGTTACCTCAGCACCTAGCACCAAGCAAACATTACGTTAATCAACAAGGACAACATTGTTAAACATTTTTAAGTAATAAAGTAATTAACATTTAGCTCAAAACACCACTATACAGCCTTATAAAACCAATAGCGTGACTGTCGACTCTTCATACCTGTGTTTGCAAGCAAGACTGTGTTGTGTTCAGGTCCAGTATTCTCATAAGAAATATCTATTTTGAAGGTCTGGCTGTCCAGAGAAGTAGGCGGTGATGCAACAGAGAAGGTCATGGAGTCCATGGCTTCCCAGCCCACTGACTTGATGGGGGTTTGAATGTACACAACCTCTTTCCTGTCCACCTGAGGTACAAAAACACCACAGATCCTCAGGCAAACCACGATCCAAAATACATTCACATCAACGCATTTGCACAACATGCAGATCAGCCATCCCTAAAGTGAACTGATGCTTTAATCAACTGTATAAACAGTTCAGTGGCCTCAATAATTCCTCACCATTCAGAAAAGACATTACTACAGTATGTACAAGATTTCATCATTAATTTAAATCTGCTTTGCTCAGTAAATAAAGTACAAGTAGTAAATAATTGATTACATAAAAGCGTTACATGTTCCATTCAGCTAAAGAAGTGCAAAGTCAATTTCCTGAATGAGGATGCAGAATATCTATTATTCATAACATGGAAATCTGGCAACTTTCCACATGAACGGAGGAACCCTAATATTTAATCTTAAACTGGTTCACATCCCTTGTATTTTGTTTTTAAATATTCTTATGTAAAATGAGAAAAAAGTGTTGATATGACCTCCGGTTCTTCACTCACCATGTCTTGTGTGAAAGTGGAAATGTCCACTGTTGAATTATCAGACTGCCTCATCACCAGACGCCCCAGTTTAGGATGCTGAATCACACTGAACGTAATAATGCGGTTCGAGGTATTGCTGATGTCATTGGTCACTGCTTGTAAATCCTCATTTGTGATTGTTGTAGAAGAGCCTGGAGGAAAGACGTGACATTGAATTAAAAACATTACTGAAGAATTGGCTTGGATAATTGATCATGAAACTTTATCTGGAAAAGAAAATTAGTTTTTCTTGTCTGGTATTCAGTTTAGCTGTGACCACACTGTTAAAACGCTTGGTTGCATCAAGTTTTCCTCTCTGGAAGCGTTTCACATCTTTTTGAATCCAAATTATGCAAAACAAGTTCTGAAATAGACCGATGAGAGTCCTTTGATGTGTCAAATTAAAGCTGCACTGCAGACATCACAGACTTTTTACAGCACTGTCCAACTGCAGTGCGGGGTGTTACATAAAATCCAAACAAGAAATTAAAAGTGGATCAGCTCCTTGCAGGCACAGAAATCTTCCACTTGGGGAAAATGTAAAGAGAAACATCTCCTGAGCGTGATGATGGGAACTGACTACTAAGAGCTTCTTTTCTTCTGAAGATGAATTACATAGATTTCCATAGCTATGCTGCCACTGTGAAGAGGATCCTAAAAAAAAAAAAAGAGTGCTGATAAAGGATGGAAGGGAATGATAGAGGGAAAGAGGGGTCGAAACACAGTGAATTCATTCATCACTTGTCGTGAGCACTCCCACCATCCTTGTCTGTCTCTCATGGGAAATTTCCCTCTTAGAGGAAGAGGGAGAGACAGGCTTTCTTGTCTTTTTAAAGTAAAAACCTATCTTGCTCTAAATCTGTACAAGAAGGGGTTTGCTATATTGTCAGATGTTTGTGCAGCTTTCGTGATGGTAGTATATAGAAAACATATAGAAATGTTCACAGGAACCAAAATACATTTCTAAAACTCCTGAGTTGTTTAGTCTATGCCTGCGAGATGAGAAAAATGTGTGGCACTTTGGGAATTTGAGACTGACGTAAGAAAAAACATTGTGTGAAACATGCTAACCACTGCGCAAACAACACACCATAAATATATTCACTGCCTGAAGTTAATGTTTTTGAGGCATATGTGATAATAATACATTTATAAAATGATAATGATAAAAAGGGATTAGGAGAACACAGCAACGTGGAACTGAGAGAATCCATATTAGAATATCATTAAGGCACCACTATACTCCATCAGCAGAGCTTGTCGCATGATTGAACAGCTTTGGCTGTGTGAAGGTTGTTGTGGCTGTATGTGGCATAAAAGGAAGACCTGCCAACCCACCCCCTTGGTTATCCCCATATTTAAAATGATATCACGTCTCTCCCCTCTCCATACAGCCAGCTTTTTACTCCACCTTTGAGTGTGGCCCTTCAGAACAACTATTACACTTCTGCCATCTGACATGGTAGGACAACGCGTTGTACAAACTAGTTATTTTCTAGCATAACGCAGTCCTTATATTCCCACTGTGGCCATGTAACAGTAACAATACATTGCATTGAATAATTAGCTTTGTGTATTCAAGATGAGCTTGACAGAATTATAAGTAAAATTCTTCATATGAATAATCACTTTAGCAAGTCTTGTGTGGTATTTGCAGGCAACACCACACTGACTCACTGTCAGAACGTTTTCAGGTAAACACTCATTTCTTAATGAGGCATATGCAACCATTTAGTGAGGAGTCTTTGCACAGTTTTACAGAGAGCACCCAGACATTTGAGGACTTTGCAAGGAAGAAGAAAAACTTTAATCTCACCTCCACAGTGGGAAAGTGTTTCATGTCACCCCTCACCCCATCTAAACCCTTCATTGTCAGTTAAAGCCCCCCCCCCCAACCCTCTGCCCCGCCTGGCACAAAGCACAAACAGGGCTGCCTCAGACAGACAGTGGCACAGCTTTTCAAGTACCCACTCACCCTGTGGCTGGGAAGCTCAGCAGAGCGTGCCAGTTGGCAGTTTGCTGCCCTCACAATATCCTTTCCTTCTAACTCACAAACCAGACCAGTGGAAATATCAGAAAACCTTGAAATGTGTTTGCAGACACAGACAACACCCAGTCAGCCTATTTTTAGCTCCTGAGTATTAAAAGTAGCATGCTGTATATCAAAACATTAAGCCATGGCAGCAGCTGATTCACTAGTCTGGTATTTGGTTAAAGTAATAACTTGGCTGTTGGAAAGGTGCTGAATTATTTAACTAATGGGATTTTGGGCAGAGACTGTAGTCAGGCTGAACATATAAGCAGGTTAAATCTTATAAAATAGAACAAAGAGAGAACAAGGCATCACACACACTTAAAATCTTCAACTGAGCCCTTACAAAAAGAAACAAAAAGATGAAATCAATAGATATTAATAGTACAACTACAAACAGTGGTGTGACTGAGAGACATACAAAAATATGTTTCATTTCATTCTTAGGAAGCAGAAGTGTAGTTTCGTCATGAAACAAAAGCCTATAAAAGAGAAATTATACTTCCAAAATTCTTGTGATCTCATATTGTAAGAAAAAAGTTGAGGATACGCACAGGTAGAAGATGTTGTTTGAAATCAAGTTTGGTTTGTTCTATGAAACCAGTGAAAATCTAGATGCTGATTTGGAAGACATTACAGTAAAGGATCTACTAACAAGTCTTGTCTTTGTAGCCCAAGCCTGATATATCTTATTCCTCTGTGCCATAAAGCTCCATTGTTGTCAAAAAGCTCTTAAAAACACATCAGTGACCACTGCACTGGGCGACATGTGTCTTCATTAGCACGAATACTGGCGCTGTAGTTTATTTTGAGTCAATCTCACAAACACCGTCCTGCTGTAAATACTCACTAGAGCACCAAATGTGTATTCATCCGCAGCTGAAAATAGTCACTACCAAATCCACTAATTATTCCAGTTTGAGTAACATTTGTAAAAAACTGCAGTGCCCATATGTTTTAGAAAATTACTTTTACCTTTTTTAAAAATCAAAATATATATTTGTGACCTGTTTTCAGAGTTTTACGTCTGGGAGCTGAGCACCACAGAGCAGGGAAGAGGAAAAACATTAAGAGACAGACTACTCAGACTACTCAAAGGGTGATTTACCTGGAAACACCTTGAGTGGACGGTTTTTCTCTAAACTGAGAACTAAGGCTCTGGCAGTGATGCTGAAGATCTGCCTGGGAGTGAAGTTCACACCATCGTTGACTTGGAAGTTGAATCCTCCAGACATGGCACCTGGAAATGCAATGAGAATTTGTTAGATTCTGTCTGCTGGAGTGAATACAGAACATCTGTACCTTAGTTTTGTGAGTGCATGTTGTTGGAGCAAATTTACAAATAAGCTGCATCAGGTTTCTGCAAAATACACATTAAAAAAGTACCTGATCAGCATTCCTGATCCTGGTCTCAAGAACTGCAAAAACTAGCTAAAAATACAAGCTTAAAATTATTCTGGGGAATACTCAATGAAAATGAATTGTCTGTACTAGTGAAGGTCTATGTGTGTGCGTAAAAAAAGAGACATTCTTCAACTTATAGGGTGGGGCGAGTCCCTTGCACACTATTATTACATCAAGTACAAGTACAGGCAAAGAAGAAAGAATCAGAACAGTAAGGAGAAACCTGATCTGAGACTGACACCATGAAATGTTGACAGACCTTATCTACCATTTTACATCAGAGTTTGCAGACTATAAAGTATTATCACCTCCAACCTGACTTTCAGTCCAGCCTGTCTGTATCACTGTTGCAAGTAATTTAACGGCTATTGAAGAAAGTTGCACATTGTTCCTGCTGATGACTATGATTCACTGTGAGTTGACACAAGTAGAAAGCAAATCCAACCATTAGGAACTGTCAACAGCATCTTCTAGTGGACGCAAAAGGAACAACAAAAACAAGTTATTTTAATCGGAAAAACACAGATGAATCACATTTGGCATTACTGCTTTAAATCCAAAGCATGCAGATGAAGCAGTTAATTACAGGTTATGTTTAGGACTGGGCAATATGATCAAAATCAATGTCACAATATTAAAAAGAATCCTTTTCCAATATCAATATACATTACAGTACTTACAGTGTCCCACTGTTAATCAGCACATCAGACAAAACTTCACACATACAAAACAAAATCATCAAATATCTCTTTTTGTTAGTTTTTAATTACAATTTGCTTGGAATCATTCATTTGGACAGCAGAGTGACAACATCATTTGACCGTATCATCAAAATACAAATCTAGTGAAAGTCGATAAATGATAATAAGTACTGAATTATCGCCCAGCCCTATTTATATGGCAACAGTCTTTTTTTCTTCAATAGCCGTCTCCACATAAACAGAGGCATGTTTAAGACATATAGATATTATTGTAGTCATATTTCTGTTTTTGGGCCTGTTATTTACACTGATCACTCATTATTTTACCAATTAGTTTTTTATATGTTTTTTTGTAATTTGGGTGGAGGTTCATTGTATAAGTCTATGGCTTCTTGACCACCTCTTTCACTTCTGTTGTCTGTTTTTATGCTGTTTGAATAAATGCAAAATAAAAATTAAATCAAACACAACATTTCTGGCTTATTGAAAAATGTCTCATCTGGCTTCTCCAGTGCCGTGCCTTGTTTATACTTCAGTAGGTGATAGAAAAATTGGTTTTACCTTTGTGAACCAATAGTAGCTGTCCCTGGTCTATGTGCGCCTGGGTGAAGTTGAGCACTGCCTTCATGGGGGCACTCTTCAGGGCCAGGTGTCCGTTGCTGGGTGGCGTCACCATGAAGTGTAGGTCCTCTGGGGGTGTGTCCAGGTCCTGCGCTCTCAGATCCCCCGGGCTGATCTCCGTCACTGAGGACACCCAAACCTGGACACAAAATGGACAAGGACACAAACAGGTCCCATCTGTAATCTACATGTAAATATAAACGTCCAGGAACATGGGAACAGAGACGTTTTGTTTGACATGACTCATGATGTAGAGGCTAACAGTATTTGACAGCTAAATGAGAGTCTGACATTTATTTTGATAGGTGGAATGAATGACTGTCATTCTTTGTTATACAATGGACTAACATACTACATTAAAGCTTATTTCCATTTGTGGATGCCAGTCTTTGAATAAACCCTCATAATTCAGGTGTTCTGGAAAAAAATATTAAATAAAATCGTCTGTAGAATAGAACAGGTTTATGTCTCGTACTTTTTTCATGAATTAAAAGCAGCTACGTAACACCTATTCTCTGCACAGATATAATGCAACTGAAAAGCGAGACACATAAAAGGCCAACGGAAACAGCTGATGTGTACTTGTCATTCATCACCACATACAATGGACCCAGGATGCTGTGGGTGTGAGTCCAGCTCCAAGGCTATTTCACATTTCTCTCTCTCTTTCTTTTCTCCCCGTTATTTTCCACTGAACGACAAATCATCCGACGAAGCAGAACTGCTATAAAAATGATCTCTTACTGAGGCACCTAAAGACGGCATGACAATAACAACCTATGGAACAATGTCACACTGAGCATCACTCACTTCACGTTCAACAACATAATTCAAATGAAGGACATCTCAGGACTAAATATAGCCGTGCAGACCGTGAACACAGCTGGATGTACTGCAGAGTGTTGGTGAGGCACAGTTAAGTTTCTGCTTCCGTGTAAATTGAAAAGCCTCAAGCTAGCGCGAAGGAACAGAGGAACTCATTGACACACAGAACACAAAACTACTGAACCGGGAAGACACTTGACAACAAAGAATGAGCTTCTATAGTCCAGGACAGAGCAACTATTGCATAACATGCCACTGTCACTCACATAGGTTGTATTTCCACAGTAATTACTGGAAGGCTGCGACAAAAATCCCCTTTGTCACTGCAGACATTTTGAGTTGTCATAGTAGGAAAAGCACAGGTGTTACTAAGAACATTAACGATGGCTCCGTTCTATTCAAGTGTCCCAGAGAGCCATGACAGTGAGCCAGCATGCACAATACCAGGACCCTGAAACTGCAGCAGCTAAATGGAATTCAGCCATCATGCATTTTATTATTCACACCTGTGCTTTTCCTACTGTCACATGTCAAAATGTCTTCTGTGATAAAATCCTATTCGTATTTGTGGCCAATGCCTGCTGTTACAAAATATATAAAGTAATATAAAGACATACTAATGCTTAAATATGACAAAATACATTCTATTTACATTTTATGTCATGGTAATTGTTGTGAAAAAGCACAACTTTTCTTATCATACCCGAATTTATTTTACATGTGGTAGTCATACTTGGATTTAGTAAAATTACCATGACACTTACTTTATTTTATTAGTTTGCATTTTCTTTTTTGGAGTTAAGGCCGGGATTAGTGATTTTTTTGGCCACTTGGGAGCAACATGGAAACAAGTTGTAAACTTATAAAGTTGATACAGAAAACTTCTTAGCAAAATAGAGAGATAGATATTTGGCTCTTTAGCTGCTAAATGCTCCACACTGTTCACCAGCTATAGTCGCTAACTTTGTGCTGGCGAACAATGAGTTTCTAGAGCTTTTTTCGCTGTAAACAGCTGCCTGCTGCAGCTGGAAATGACGCTGATGAGAGTGGTTAGAGTGAGCCAAAACAGTAAAGCTGTGGGCAGGAAAACAAAAGCAATGAGCTAAAAGACGCTGACACACTCTGTAGAGCTGAGGGGACTGCAGAGTATTAATATTTATCTGCAGGTTTGTCACTATGAGGGACAACTTTCACATTAGATGTAGTCATTTGGCCCATTTTTGAAATGAAAATATTTTTTATAACAGCTTTAAGGTCACAATAAATATGTTATATGTAATATATTATATTATTTAATATATTATTGTTAGGTTTGGTCACATAATCCACCCTGATTGGAGCTCATGGTCTGGAGTGTATTCTTTTGTACCATACAAATTACAGTCTTTTTTTTTTTTTTTACAAGTGAGTGCAAATTTCCTGTTAGATGTTGTTGCAATGCAGCCACAAGATATGTAGCATTTTATAGAAAGGGTGTGACCCCAGTAACATCTCACAGTTCACACACTGGCAAGTTTATTGGCAAGCCCCCACTGCTGTTCTCTGAAAGTTGGTTAAAGTGAGAAACGACAGTGATCCTACACTGCAGAAGTGAAAATTGCAGGGTGAGGGGAAAGAAAACCATTTAAAATAAGAAAAAGAAAACAGCTGCAGGGAAGTATAGCCTGTCACAAACATCATATGATACATGAGTGTGAGAGAATCTGAGGGTGTGTTTTAACTTTTAAAACCAAGTAATGGGTAACACTGGAGTCTAAATGATGCTCAAACTCCCCTAAAATGACAAAAAGTCAGATTGCCTCTCACTTGGCTGTCACTTACTGGAAGAGAAGCATGGGGTACTTTTTCAATTAGCACCCGTAAACGCCACATCCACCCACCACATGGGACAGCACACACATCACATCGGTCCCACAGCATAAAGTCTTCCCATATGAGAGCACTTTCCACGCATGTGTGTGTGTGTGTTCACCTAGTTGGAAATGACTACACCTCCAATAATCCCCCATTTAACAGGAAGTCACAGCAGGATCTGTCTGATGAACAACATCAGCGTGACTCAGCAAATTCAAAGACAAAGACACATGAGATCAATTTGCACAAACAGCCCCCCCGCCCGGAGCTGAGATCAACCCCTCGAACACGACGGGGTGTCTGCTGCTCATCCGGCTGCAGCTTTATTGATGGAGATGACAGACAAGTTTAAACACAACAAACTTCACCACACTTCACATCTTTGATCCACTTTTATTGAATTCCTGTGAGTCTTGACTGCCAAACCTCGACTGTTTTGATGTTTATTTGTTGAGGTGTTTTAATAAACTTGTGGTTTATATCTCACCTGCACAGAATAAAAATATTCTCTTAAATCTGTTTTTTAAAATCACGTTGCTTGGTCTTAAGCTTCCCTCCTGTTGTCAGAAGGTCACGTAAGATAAATACTCATATTTAAAAAAAAATGAAAATTTGACTTCAGGAGACTCACAGCTCTATGTGACAACTCAATGAAATTTAGCCCCACTTTAAAATCCTGACAGTTAAACGATGTTTCATTTCATCTCAGAAAACCACCACAGACTGCTGACATGTGTCATTGTGATGGCATTATTTCTAGATGTCTGGCACAGAAAAGAAACATCTCAACACAACTCAAGTTGTTTGTTGGCATAATGTTAAGATTTAAACTCAGAAATCATGGATGATGTTACTTTCGTCTGTATTGTTTTGTTTCAGTTTTGACAAAAAATTAATAGTTTTACAAACCAAACAAAAGCATTTTACAGTAGATTTTATTTGGTTCCTCCTGCATTGATAGTTAGTGCAGGTTGTCTTAGGGTTTCTTTAGCATTTGCCAAGCTTGTATAACATGTAAAGATAATCCCTGTGGCACAATTGATAAATGAAAATCTGGTGTGTCCTTTTTAAATATTGATTCAGAAAACATCAAAGCGGTTTCAAAACTAACTTTTCAATAAATTGTATGAGGGACTTCATAACTGTGATTGTAAGAAGCAATCTTCTGCAGGACAAGAGACCCAACATGAAGTGCAGTGCAGAGAGCCCCCTTGTGGACACTGAGAATCCAGTTCCTTTCCACCTAACATCTAGTAAAACATGACTATTGATCACATTTGAATTAAACAGATCATCAATATGTGCAGACAGTTTGTCAGTGACTATCAACAAAAATCGTAAACAGCTCCTTTTAAAAAAATATTCTCTGAGTTTCCAAGTTAAACTACTTTAAATCAACTGGCTCTCTGAAGTTCTTCAGTGCAGTAAATTTTACAAGTTGCTCCTCTCTGAGTCTGCAGGATCCCAGAGGAAAGCTGCGCAGACAATAGAGACCTACACTTCAGCCTCTCTTTCCAGCTGGACCTCTCCCAACTCTAGCCACTAAAGCTGACAGAGCACAAGTCAGCACTGCTCAGCACATGGACACACACGACAACTTGGGTCTAATTTATGAGAAACACATTCAAAATATATCTAAGTAGAAGTGCTTTTCACAGACAGGTAGTAAATAACCTGTAGGGTTTCTTTGGATGAGCAGATAGTGAAGTAAGATGTGAAGTAGAAACTGGACTGAATTGAGGCCATGCATGCGGTCACGGTGTTTGCTATTTCCAGGCCATGCCATCATGTTACTCAACACTAGGATGCTGTCAAATGGACTAAATTCAAGCGACATATTTTCAGCAGCAAGACCTTATGTCCGTGTAATGCCTGGGGGTTATTTTCCATTTGATTTAAACGCTTTTGTATTCATAAGAAGCCTTAGAAATCATTTCCCGTCAACCCCAAACTATGCAAAACTGCTGCTTCCTCTTCAATTCACTGAAACAGCATTTCTTGCAACTGACCCACCAAAAAGCAGAGCTTTATTTTAATACTAGGAGAATTTGTCTGAAAGCTCAGCACCTTAGCACCATAACAGACCTCCCTACAAGTCCCAGACACCTCCAAATGTATGTCAGTTTCTGTTCTGTGCTGCCAGCCACCCTGGACCCTCCTCCACATAGCAAACATAGTTTCCCTCATCCAGCCAGCCATGGCAACTTGCAACACTGCCCACATGAAAACTGTCTGACAGTAAGCCATGTTGCCAGACCTGCTACTAAAAAAAATGATCCAGAGTTTAAATATAGAGCAGCAGTGCAGACTCACCCTGAGGACCCTGCTGGCTGTAATAACAGGAGGCTCATCGTTGACAGCTGTAACCTGGATGTACACCGTCTGGGCTGCACTCTGCTTCCTCAGGCCTGTGTCATTGGCCACCACAGTGAAGTTGTCAGCTAAGGTTTCACTGCTGTCGTGGACATAGTAGATGAATTCGTGTTCCACCTGATTAAAGATCAGGGAAATTATTAGGGAGAACCTGATATTAAAACTGCAAAGATTTATTCAAAACAGAGAGGAACAAAACACTATAATCATTTGTGACACTTAGGTCACTATCGTCTCTTATTCCATGATATAGCATGCATATAGGGACAAACACTTAACACATTACTGCTTTGTAAAATTTTAGAAGTTAATTAGGAGCACAAACACGACAGAAAAAATAGCAGCGTCAAGAGATTCCATCTGGGGTAGGGTGAGATGAAAAGGAGGTCATGGCAGGGTTATGCTATTTTTTCCTTCCTTTAATGTTGTTATTTAATTAAGTATGAATTTTAGGTTACAAACACTGTAAACATGCCTGTAGATTAGGGTCAAATTTGAAAAAACTCCTTGTGTAAAATGGAGGACATTACTTACATTACTGCAATATCAGTCTAAGCTAAGTATTCTAAATATTGCTATACAGTAATTTCATTAAGAATGCATTTTAGGTCGCAAACATTGTAAAAATGCCTGTAAATTTGGGTCAAATTTGAGAAAATATCCTCTTCTCTAAATCTAAATCACATCTGTAAAATGCCACTGATCATGACACAAAAAAAACCCCAGACATGACCTCTGTGCCTTCAGTGTTAGTTATGGACATGACAAACATTACTGCCACACCAAATCAAATTATTTATCCATCAATCCAACTGCCAGTCTATTGCCATTTTTCCATAGCAACTATAAGAGTGTCTGTAAGAATATCTCACCTGCCTCCTCGTGAAAGAGGTTATGGGCACACCGGGGTGTCGAGAGTGCTCAATGTGACCATGCTGCGGGGGCTCAGTCAAACTGTACAGGAAGTTGATTCCTGAAAAGTGACGGTTGGTGACTTTGAGCACATCCTGGGTCAGTGCCTTGGAGGCGCCCTCGTTCAGTGTAAAATTGGAGACCTGAAGTGGGATGAGGCGTGGGATGATGTCAACAGACATCTTAATGTCACTGACATCAGTGATCCCATTGGTGGCATCAAGGATGAAAGTGTCTTTGACTTTGCTGGGCTCCACCTGCATGTACTGGATGTTTCCACTGTTCACGTCCTCTTGGGTAAATGTCTTGACAGGAGACTGTTTGGTTCCGATGTAGCGCTTCTCCCCTTCGACAAAATGCCGGAGAAGGCCATGAGACGGGGCTACCTTGACTGTGAATACAATCTCAGATGGCAGGTTGTCCTCGTGAGTGACCTGCAACAATCAGAAAACATATTCAGTGGTTAAATTTGAAATGTTCCATGCGTCACTAAAGTTTAGTTTTAATTTTGCTCTTAATGTAACATGGCATCATTGTAAAATGTAAAAAAAAATCACTGGTCAGCAGTCAGTTTCTACCCTTTCAGCAGCCTTAAAAACCAGAGCAGTAAAAACTAGTTTTTACTCTAACATTAGTGTGATATTGTGCTTTTATTATAATTTAGATTATCTGCCAAACATTGTTCCCTTCTGACACCATAACTACATCACAATATGCAGGTTGTTTAATTAAATATTTTTATAATCAATACTAATGTTAGAAGCTCTTAACATGAAATGTTTCAAATGAAACACTGTGCTCAGTGGAACCTGAGCACAGTGTTTCATTTGAAAAATGCATACTATTGTTATTAATATTATCATTATTGTCGTCTGTAAAGGAGCGGTTTAGCGACCACTGGTCAAATAATAAAGAACAAAAAAACTTGACAAAACTTGATATTTCAAATATAAATAAAATATTAGATCTTGCCATATGAATTAAAAAGGATGGCATTGGCCTTCAAAATGGCCATCATATAAACCAAAATAAAAATTGCACGTCATTTATGAATAAAAACTCTCGATCTGTCTCTTTAATGAAACACTCACCTCTAGTTTAGTTTCGTCGATCTTCACTGGTTTTCCTTCTTCCACCAGTAAGGTGTTGTGATGCTGCACGATGGGTGGCCTCTGATGACTTTCCAGGTAAACCTTCACATTGATTCTCACTGCAAGTCGAAGACCTTTAGCTTTCACTGTTAAGTTGAAACAGTCTGCCAGATGTTTGCTGTCATTGTGCCGATAGGAGATAAGCCCATCCTTTAAGTCAGACAGTGAGAATGACTCCACCTTTGTTTCATTGCGATAAAGTCCTCCATACTTGGGAGCCTCATCCAACTTGAAGATGACTTCCTGGTCATCTCTGATGTCCAAATTTGATACAACACTAAAATTGCTGGTGGAAAAGGTTACTGACTGGCCCTTCTGAACCAGTAGGCCAGTATTGATGCCAGCATTTAAGAAAGGGTCATGTGCACTGATGTCTAAAAGGCTTGATATAAAATGTTTTCCATCCGAGACAAACAGCACAAACCTGCCAGTGCTCACACCTTTGTGAATGAACAACACTCGCTTTTCTTCCAAATCCTTCTGTCGAAACTGGAACAGCCGATGAGTAGTGTCATTAACCAGCACTAGGTCTCCCATCGGGATTCCACGTCGAGTGTAAATCAACTGACTGTCATCAAAATCAGAGTCTGAATCATGATAACGCAAATCCTCTATAGTGAGTAACCTCTGTCCATCCCTTACTACATGGAAAACTTTATCAATAACACGTACTGGCTTTTGGTCATTCAATAGCTGAATAGATATGTTAAATATTCCTTCTTTGGAGCCAATTTCATCTTCTGCAATGGAAGATTTGAACCCTTGGTTGGTGGAGGCTATGAAAGTGAACTCGTCTTGAGTTGTTTCACTGTCATCATGGATGTACATTATCCGTTCCTCTAATATATCCTGATTACTAAATGTTAAGATGTTGCTGTAGCTAGCATTGGAATTTGACTGACTAATACGGGCTAGCTTTCCATGTTTGGGGCTGCTTATGACTGTGTAGTACATTTCCTTTGTACTCAAAGTCTCTGCAAAAAGATCATCTTTCGTGATAAGTTTACTTTCTCCCTCCAGAAGTGAGAGTCCATCATTTCTCATAAACACGTTGTTGACATCAGCTTTAATGGAAAACTGGAAATCATAGTTTTGTGACTGAGCATGTTTGGAAACCAGCTGAAATTTGAACCTGTCACTTGTATCTTCATAAGGCCTGTCGACTAGCTCGTAATGTACTTTTAGATCTGTTACATCTCTTTGGCTGAAGGTTGAGTTCTTCCGCAAGACTGTGGCATCGAGCAAGAGTTTCCCTTTCTTTGGTGTGGTGAGAACCCGAAAATAAAGGTCATCCTCTGAGAGAGCCACACCTTCAGCTGTAGCAAAAAGATGCTCCGAGTCCAGTGTCACTTTTCTAACTTTATCCATGTCTATCATAACATTCCTCACCAGGTGGTAATTTACCCACTTCACAGTGACTGAGAAGAGTATTTCAGTGGTTGCCCTTCCAGCCACATTAACTTTGCTCTTAAAGTAGTCAGTGGCATTGGATGTCTGGATTTCTTGAAATGTGCTAATATACCTCAGGCGCTCTTTTTCTAGAAGCCTTTGGGAAAATGAGTCAGTAGACCTCCATTCGCCACTTGAGTGAAGTCTCTGGAGTTCTCCATACTGAGGGGGCTCAATGATATCATACCGGATGTCTACAACTTGTTTCACAGCATTGGTTTGCACAGCTAGCTGCTTTGAACCAATTATGGCTGTCTCTCCTTGAATGATCTCAAGGCCTGTGTTGTTGGCAATCTTATACTCCAGCGCTACAGCCATGACCCTTAGAACCACAGTATTGCTGACCTTTTCCCCATCGCTAACTCTAAGAACTATTCTTGAGTTTCGAACCCCTGTGTGAACATAGTACACCCTCAGTTCCTCCAAGTCAAAATTTGAGAATGAGGTCACTGCCTTGCCAGGGTTGTTTTCCATTTCCAAATATCCTGCATCAGCATTCAGGTTCCCAAGCACAGAGAAGACCAGGTCGGTGTAGTTGCTGTCAATGTCTGTGGCCTTCAGAACATCTGTAGTGAGGCGTTTCTTTGAGTTCTCCAACAGGACAAAGAGATTTCCTTCAGGGAGACTCAATTCAGGGGCATCATTGGTGGGTGTCACAGTAATATTGTAGCGGTACAATTTGTTGCCCTTCAGATAATCAGGAACTTGCTTTCTACTGCTAGAATACATTGAAAACATGAAGAAGTCATCTGGTTCCTCAGAGCCTCCATGGATATACATCACTCGTTCGTGCCAAAGGTCCAACATGCTGAAGGTGTTCTCCTCTTGGTCCTGATCGACATCAAGCCTTATCTGACCACGAACTGGTTGCTCCCGAATTCGAAACATGATCTGAGACTGTCGAATGCCAAGCTTCTTGAAGTCCAATAGTACCTTGATGTGTTTGGCCTCGAGAGATGCTCGACCACCTTCCTGGACCACAAGGTTTTTGAGCTGCACAAAATTTGAGCCATACCTTCTGTCCAAGCCCCTTGCGAGGGTGGACATGTGAAGTGACGGTGTTGGTGTCACCAAGTGAAAGAAGGATCCAGGAGCACTTGTTGGACTCACAGTGGTCGATGGTTCTGGTTCGTTCTCAGGCTCGCAACCGACTGAGATATCCTTGGTGACTACAGCATTTGAGAGACCCGTCTTCACTCTGTTGACTTCAATGTTCTTCAAACATCCTTTAAAGGAACCTCCTCTGACGCGCTTTCCAGACACAGAGACAAGCCCCACCTTTCTGACTTCTGATCTGGTGCTGTCATCAATACCTCCAACGAAAAGATAACCTTTCAGTTGAAGTCCCTTTGAACGAGAGCTAATGCTGCTTTTCACCATCTCTCCATCAACAGTTAGCTCAAGGCTTTTGGAACTGAAATGCAACTTGATAGAATGCCATTTCCTGTCATTGATGAATGTGAGGGAACGAAGTTCAGTTTTGGTTCCACCTTTCCCAATAATGGCCACGGGCAAACCTTCCTGAATCTCCACAGCCACAAAATCCCCTTCTCTGGCTGAATTGTACAGGATAATTCCCTCTTTGGCTGAAGTGTGCACAACACACTCGAATACTGCTTCCTGCTGGGCGTTCCAGGTTGGAAGAGAAATGTAAGCCCTGGAGCTGAAGAAGCTGATAGGGTCCTCCTCGGTGGCAAAGAATTGGGGACTACAGCCTAAAGACACCTCATGGACATTCTTGAATCCAGTATACGGCCTTAATGATGACAGCAAGTCATGTTCGTTGAAGACCACCCCGTCCATGCAGCCTCGGAAGCCAATTGGGTCTCTGGGGAGGTAAAGTCTGTCCAGGCCTCCTGAGCCTCCAACAAAGAGACCATCCAAAATGTGAAGATCGTGATGGGAGCCTGGCATCTTTACACTCGTGTGAGAGTTCTTGTCTACAGTCAGAGTAATGTTGTGCTGCACATGGCGGACCTCCACAGAGTGCCAGGCCAGGTCGTTGAGCTGGGTGCCTCTCTCTGATTGTAACACTTGTTCCCCCGATCCAAGGTCCAGTTTCAGCTAAGAGAAGAAACATAATAACTGGATTACAAAATATGCTATATAACAGGAATAAAGGGTAAATACACATACCGATCAAAGCAGCAATTCAAATCTCTGAGACCGTGGTGCCCAGAGGATGAAGACTACTGATTTTGGTGATCCACTAACTTTCACTTTGCGCCATGAGCAGGTCAAAGTTTTCACTTACCCTGTGAAATATCTCAACATCTAGTTAATGGATTGGTGCAACATTTTGTATAGATATTCTTGGTTCTTAGAGATGAATCCTGATGACTTTGGTGATCCCTTGACTTTTCCTTCAGCGCCACCATAAGGTTGACGTTTGTGGTTTTGAGTAAAATATAAATTTGTTAGATGCCCATGTCCCCGTCAGATGAATTCTAATATCTTTGGTGATTCCTTAACTTTTTATCTAGCACCACTATCAGGTCATGTTAAACTACGATGGTGAACATCGTAAACATTATACCTACTAAACATCCTAGTACAGCCTCACAGTGCCTCTAACATAGCTGTAGACTTGTTCAAACATGCATGTACATGTTGCAACTGTTTAGTATGATCATGAAGACAATATTGTTAAAAAACGTTTTAATAACAAAAAATATTTATATAGCATTACAAATGCAAAAATAATATGCAGATTCTTACAGTATTTTCATTGTATCACATGAAATAATTGTTTATATAACCTATGACATTATGACTAAATGATGGAAAGGGAAACACAGGATTTAGACTGCTTATATTCCATGATGTCATCTGTTGTTATAACAGTGAGCTTTGTCTGTGATTTAAAGCAGGAAGAGAACTATTATCTCTTTGCCTTCAGCTATGTCCTCAGAGCATCATGTCACCATCTCAAACTAATGCTGCATTTAGATGACGTGCTTGTCAAGGCTTGCTGCTGAGTCCCTGCTATTCATGCACGGGTTTCCAGGGAGCAACGCTCATGACTGACTCACATGGAGTGAGACCCCAAGCCCAAGGATAACTTGTGCGAGTGAACAAAAACATTATTTAATGACCTGTGCCAGTTTAAGGAACAAGGACGAGCGATTCACTCCTCGTGCTCACTGAAGTACGACAATGCAACACAGTCGTCAGTGTGATTTATTCCCGGTAGCACAAGTCTAACACGAATAGAAGCTTAGTCACAAGGATTTGTTTGATGCACAAAAGCTATAATGCATATCTCAGTACTTCCTGTGTTTCTTATAAATGTGTCTGCATATTAAAAAGGCTTCCTACAGTACATCTGTCCATTCTGTATTCTGATTTAGCCTGGCAGAGCTGCTTACAGGATGCTTTAGAAGCAGTCTTGAAGGGACAAATGTATTTCACCCTTAAATCCTCCCAGCAAGGCTTGTGTTGTGGGATAAAAATAGTGCACCCGGCTTGGGACACAAACCCATCCTAAATGTTCCTAAAGTGAGCCCAAGGTAAACATATTTTGTTATTAATTCATAAGAAAACCTCCATTGTGTATTGCATGTTATGTCTATTTCTATTATATTTAGAACCCAATGAATATTGTGGCAACATTAGTTTTTTTCTTTACTGCTGACACACAGTTTCACTTGAATTTAACTTAAATTTTTTTTGGACCAAATAATTTAAGCTTATTCTAATATGGAATTTAGTGCCTTGAGAAATAGGGGGATATTGAAATATTGTGGGATACTCATTATCAAATATTATGTCATTGGTACAGATTTCAATTCTTAGTAACTTCTTAAAAAACTAGAAAATTGCGTTTTGTTTTTCAACTGACTGAGCCTTGAAGGCTGAAGGGGTACATCTCGTGATTGAATTGAGCAAAAGGCACTACACTCACTGAACTGACACATTTATTGCTGCACAACAGGACATTACAGCAAGTGACAGTGTTAATAACATAAGGACTGCACAAAGTAAAGAATAGCCTCTTTATATCATAGTATATAACATTATATAAAGAGCACTAAATGTTAAATGAGAGTTGAAATGATTATTCGATTAGTTGTTCAACAGAAAATGAATGATGATTTCAGTCAATGTTTGTGCACAAATGCAAAACATTTGTTGGTTCCAGCTTCTCAAATATGAGGATTTTCTGCTTTGCTTTGTTTTATATCATTCTAAATTTAATATACTTGGGTTTTGGACTGTTGGTTGGACAAAATAAGACAGATGTCACTTTGGGCTCTGAGAAATTGTGATGGACATTGTTTTCACAATTTTTTGACATTTCATGGACTAATTAATTCATAATAACAAAGAATCAATATCAAACATATATATTACATTTTATTATAGAGGGGTTACAGTACCAGAAGGCAAATGCATACAAGCAGAACAGTGATTAGTTTCATATTTTTTGATAATTAAAGAAAATTATGAAATGGTTGGAAAGAGGCGGTAGGAGGCAGTGTTGCACTGTGTTCAAGTCGCGAATCATCTGGCTAAAATATACAGTATAAATCACGCAATTATCACTCAGTTACTCAAATACAATAAAGACACAGATCTGCTGCTTTCATAATCTCCTAGTTTCCACTGTGACAAGAAGTGACTGGTATGGAGTTAACACTCAGCTCACACCACACAGGCTTGTCTGCTTGTGTTACTGTGTTGAGAGACTGACACTGTCAACTGAGATGGAGCAATAGCTTAAGGTGGTCACTGTGTGTGTGTCATGTCTTTTTATACACGTGCATGTGGTCAAGCACAAAGATCTGTGTGTATTGTATGCCTGTACATATATGCATGTGTGTGCTCATGTATGCTTGAACACATATGCTCGGGCCACGGATGTACCCACCTGCAGGCGACCAGCATGGAGCTCTAGTAGGAAGTAGTCGGTCTTGCCGGCAGCGAGAAACAGCAGGCCATTGGTGCTGGAGGTTCGGAAGCGAATGCGGAGCGTGTTATGGTTGGACGACTCAGTTGCCTTGAGCTGTACAAAGCCGTCGCCATAGAAGGAAGCTGGAGAAAGTGACATTAGAGAGAGATAGATTTTCAATAAAAGAAACAGAGAACAAGAGGGAGAGCTGATGTTTTCAAATGTGGTGTTCACTGTCTTTCGCAGGCAGTTAAATCAATGCTTAACACTCATTCGAATTGAGCTGACTATGAAGGAAAACTGGAACAGAAAGTACAGTAGCAGTAAATACAGCAAACACAGAGCAAGTCAAGTCAAGCATTGTGGTCTTAATATAGCCAACATGTGACATTTAGATATAAAAGCCAGGCTAATTATCATCCTGGTTGTTCTTTACAAGTGGAGCAGTCTGTGAACGTGGGAAGCGCGCGCACACACACACACACACACTATGTGGAATAATTTTCAAACTAAAGCTAAGCTGTACTTTCTAGTATCATATGGCATTTTCAAAGAGCTAGTGGCTGAGCTGCTATGGGAAAATACTTGCAATTGTTTTTAAGTGTGAACATACAGGTAGAGGTAAGGGCTTACATATATGTATATGTGTATATTTATAAATGCATATGTAAATATGTATAACTGTGTTTGTATGTCTATATTTTATTCTTTTTTTGTGTGTTGTTGCAAGGCCCCCCTGGAAAAGAGACCCCTGTCTCAGTGGGTCCTGGCTTCTAAAATAAAGGCTGAAATAAAAACAAATAAAAAACACACACACACACACACACACACACAAACAGAGAGAGAGAGAGAGCTGTATAATACACACTGTGCACAAATTATACCTCACCTGATTTAAAAGAATGCTTGTAAGATGAGTTTAGCCTTCCCGGTGGGCCAGTTGTGTTTGTACTTAATGTGCTCAACCATGATTTACATGCATTCAAGTATGACAAGAGTATAATTATGAGGCATTAAAAGCTTTACCTATAGAATAATAACCACCTTTAGGATGAAACAAAACACAGAATTGCAGGTTTATGTCTCTGCTCATTTGTAGCTTTAGGAGAAAGTTGTTCATGGACTGTCCAAAACCGTAGGTATGACATAACTGAATTTTAAAAGGTATTTGACTTTAATGCCACAACAGCTGTATATAAACTGAAGCGGTGGACGTGGAGGTGGCTCGGAGGGAGTCAGACAGGTTAGGGCCTGCCCTGCCCTGACAGGAACCTTCAACCTGAACATGAAAGGCTCTGACGTCCCCACATTGTCTGTGGCCCCATGTTCCTGGAACAGCGAGGCAGACTCGGACCCAGCTGTTTCTTCTACCTCACCTCCCAGCCATCTCACATCACCCTGTAATCTGTGCTAACGCGCTCTGAAGCTTTCTCATCTCAGCCTCCATGCCCTGGCACTATCAGTTCAGTTTTTAATGAGCTCCAGAGTCCCACGCACATTCAAAGGTTAACAAATATCTTCGCCTCTGTGAAGAAAGCTGTCCATTCCCCGTTTGATTTATTTGTAGTTCATGACTCAGAGCAATAACGGACTACTGCTAATGGGCCAGAGTGACTCACTGGGAAAGCTAGATAAAGTTAATGTGAGTTAATGCATTGTTTTTACTACTAAAAGCGTTAATGCACTAATGGGTAGGTTGCTTGACCAAATCCAATCTGTATGGACTGCGCAGTTTAAATTAACACAATTAGACCAGTAAAGCATGTAAATTAGCCCTTTAGCCATATCGATATAGTCATCAATCAACAGCAGCTGATTGCAGAGAGACAAAACCAATATAATTCAAAAACCAATATAAATCAACCTGTATCAAAAATACCATGCATCTTCTGGTAAAACATATACAAAACCAAAAGAAAGACATGAGTTACAACATTATATGTACTTATACTTTCAAATAATATATATTTACGTATGTATACCGAATAGGTGAGGAAAGAAAAGAAATGCTACAAGTTTTTGATTTTTTCTTTCTCATCTTCCAGGCTTTCTCCAAGTAACTGGCTAATTTAAATGTTTCCTATGTGAACAGCAGACTCAGTCTTTGTGCGTCACCCATATTTAAAAAAATCCATTTCTGTTTTTAACTCACTAAACAAAGTACTGCATGGATCCCAGTACAAAAGGACAATAGGAAACTAAATGAAACCAATTCTTTATCATTGAGATGGCACTCTGTCTCTGAACAAATCTGTTTTTCTTTTTCTAGATTGAAATACCATCCAGTTTCAACATTGAATGGTAAAATACCACATCTCTACTGGGCACATAAAGATCTTTGCTTCTTAGATAAATTATATACAACATTATTTTATGTCATATTTATATCCTAAATGTATACAGTACAGTTTAGGTTTGGTTCATATGTCAGTAGCCCACCGTTCTCTCAGCAAACACAGTTTCTCTTAACAAACAAATGTTGATCTTTTGTAGGGCTGCAATTAACAAATTGCAGTTTCTCACAATCAGAATTTCCAAAATTCCCAACGTGACATCTTCAATTGTCTTGTTTTGTACGACCAACAGTCCAAAACCCAAAAATATTCAGTTTTCATATCACATAAGACACAGAAACGCAGTTGATTATCACAATTCAGAAGCTGGAACCAGTGAAGATTTTGCTTGAGAAGTGACTTAAAATGATTAACTAATCAAATAATCGAATTCTTTCAATGCACTAATCCTTGCAGTCCTCAATTCTCTAATCTTATCATTAATAAAAAATACCGTACCAAACCCATAGCTGTAAAACAAAGTGCTTTTGACCAATATTCATTCATTTGTTTACCCCAAATAAATATAGTCAGCCAGCTTTCTTCCATATCAAGTAGCTACACATGTTTTCCAGTGAACCTCACATGGTTGTTCCCATCTCATGTTACCCACTATAGCCAGCTTTGGTGCATATTTGTGCACACCTGAAAAATATCTGATAGCACTGTTTTGCAGTAATTCACACACAGAAATATTTCCAAGGCCCTGAACCCCAGCTGAATAATCAAGTACAGGGCAGACACACAAGCTTGAAAAAGTTTTGAATTTATTTATCCTCCAGGTGCCGTTTTACCAAAACTCTACCTTCTGATATCCAGACCTAGGAATTTATATATATAGCCTATTATATATTGCAGTTATTCCCTTTGTTTGTTTAAATTAAATGAACTGTCATTGACTGACCAGTAAAGTGCCTTTAACAACCGTTAAATACAGCCGGAAATGAACACATTGATTGGCCCACAGGCACACAGCATCCAGCATTACTTATCCTTACTCTGACCCTGAGTCAGACTGACTGAATTTATAGTCTTCCTTTCTCATTTATAGGCTACGTCATGTTCATTCATCTGACTGGCTCTGTGGACATAACAGGGAGGAAGCATTTCCGAAAACTGGCCAAGGGGAATGCAATGACATTTTTCCCTTAAATTCACAAGGATGGACATGCATGCTCAATTGTATTTTAGCGTTGTCACGATGACGTCATATGACTGAACGTCATGTTTGGTTAAAACAGAAAAAGGTCTTCCCCACAGTTTACTTCTCTATAGGGAACTGTATTCTTGGAAAGCTGTAAAAAGATGCCAATAAGGTTTGGAGTAAGTGTTGGGTTTTTTTTTTACATACATACATGTGCTGAAACATGGACATTTTTGGGGAGTATGTAAATGAAAGAGCACAGTAAACTGCCAGAAAACAATACCCACACATAAACATACCCGTGTACACCTGACTGTGTGCCTTAAGAAGCCGAAACAGGAGGTGTTTGGGAGGTTGTTCTGTAATCTACGTGTCTGCAGGGGCAGTTTTCTGTGCGTCAGGGACACTTTTTTTGGTGAGATTTCAGAACAACAAAGCTAGTGACCTTTTAGTGAACACCCGCTTACAGTTAATTTGAGGGGTAAGACCAGTGCTTGTCACTGCCTGTGTGCTCAGTTTATACAACAAATCGGAGATGCAACCTGACTGAAGTGCCTCTTTGGTTTTTTTTGTTGACTGTCATGCCACTCTGTTGCTGATGCACTGTCAAAGCCCGGGACGTGGATGTTTTAGCAAAGGCTTGTTTCATAATGCTACGGGAACAGAGAGGATGCACATGTTCTGAAACGCATTTAAGTAAAACAAATGCCTATACTGTAATTATTTACAATGAAGGATATGGTGAGTGTGAGTCATGGTGAAATAATTCCTGATTATCCCCAGGGGCAAAGCCTGGATAGACGCTGAATAAGATGGCATGCACAGGATCAAATCAACCAGAGAGGCTAATGAATGCACACATAGATATCTCAACGCAGCGACGACTGTCCATTTCTATGATTTCATTTGAGTGTGCTATTGTCACAGTCAGATAGTTCTTCCAGTGCAGTGAGCATCACAGTCCAATTTCTGCTGCTGCCTCTGATAAGGTGAGAATACTGTGGGTGCTTAAAGTACACTGTGTGTGTACCATGCATGCTTATGCAAAATCATGCAGAATCATGCTGTTTAAAAGCTAAAAATGACACCCACCAGCCAGTCCTCATTCAAACATTTAACAATCCTCTGTAAAGTGATACTAAGCCTGCTTTTAAAGACACTCATACAGAAATAGTGCTTCAGCCTACATATGGAGGAAATCACAGCCAGCAACAACAACAAAGAAAAAGGTAAATGATCATGTTTGGGGTTGTTATTTCATTTGTTGACCATTGAAGTGGTAGTTATAACCTGGCAACTTCAAGTACCCTTCAGGGAGAAACTATTTCCTCAGTAAACCACAAACACTTGAAGAAACACGCCAAAGTCAACCGATATATTGGATGTGGTTACAGTATTAACACATCGTCATTGAATGCACCGTCATATAAGTTTAGCTGTAGTTTGTTTTCATTGAGAGAAGAAAAAAAGTCGAAAAGTTGCCATGTTACCTCCCGACGCCAGCTCGAGCAGGAGCGACCACCAAAGCAGACCGCGGAGCCACAACTTCTTCTGGGTGTTTTTCACAGCAGAGTCCATCTTTCTTCTCCCGGTGGAAACGCAAATGTTAGCGGACTGTGCAGTTACATATTTACAGACCCGTTTTCACTTCTTCGCGCTTCGGTAACGTCAAACAGTTGAGCAAATCGCCCAAATGGTGAGAGTGAGTGTGTGTGAGAGAAGCTATGAAGCAGACCCTGAACTAAACTGAGGCTCCGATGTAGAACCTCGCAAAACTCCGCCTCGTGTGTGTGTGTGCGTGTGTTCTTCTCAAAGAATAAAAGCATGTTAATCTCAGTTTTCAAAATAAAAGCCACAAGAAGAAGAAGAAGGGGGAAAATGCCGCAGGCCAATTCAACCAAACACCACCATGTGGAAAAAAAGAGTTCTTTAATTAAATGTCATCTAAGAGCCCACAAAATAAATCAAGTTGAAAGCCCTATTTATTAATCAAAAGTTAAGATGTTACAAAGGTATTCACTTACAGCTGTTGTAAAAAAAGCTTAACAGAAAATCTGAAAATTCATTTTTTTTGTATAAAGAAACATTTAAAAAAAACAGTCCCATCTCTCTGCATTAGCGCTTTATTTTTCTCATCAAAATCTTTTTAATTCAAAATTAGAAAGTGGCTGTATTTTCATCATTTTGCTTTGTTTGCCATAAATATATTGTTTGGATATATTAGGGGGAGGGTATTGCAGTTTTTTTGATTCAAAAGAAAATATGAATAAAGCAGGGGAAGGTCTTGTTTTTTCTTTTTTATAAAATGAAATATAAGACCAGTCATTTTTATACAGTCCCTAAAAGGTGGTGTGGCACAACAGAGGCAAATCAACATATATATAAATGTTATGGTATAGCCCACTTAAAAAAAGTTGTAAATTTAGCTCAGTATAATCTGGGCACAACTAACACATTTTTAGAATCAGAACCACAATCCTTTTATATTTATATCATATATTATTATTATTTTTAAAGGAAAAGTATGAATATTGTAATTTCCAATTTTTTACCGTCCCTGCAGCAGACTGTCGCCATAGAAACAACTTTCCTGGATGTTGTAAAACATATAATTAAATGCTCATATATGTTCATACTGCATGTATTTGAATGAGTCCACATTGTTCATTTTCTCTTATTCTCCATTTCCTTCTTCAATAGATTTTTATACATTGTAACTATGTATATTTATGTTTTCTACCACATTATTACCATACTGATGCTATACTTTTACTATATGGTAGTTAAGTATGTATGTATAGTGTATACACACTTCAGATACAAAACTTATAGTGCAAGCATGTGGTAAAAACCACATATATAAAGCACAACATTTACAATATACATGTTTTTTGTAGATTGTTTATATTGGTACCTGCTGTAATCGCTGCTGCTTGGCAAAAAATACATATAATATCCCTGTGTGTGACAGATCTGTAGCCAGTTAATAAAGACAAAAGGCAAATAAAGTTCCTCCACGTGGGTTTAATGTGTCCAGAATCAATAAATAGTTATTGAAGATATGATATTACAATAAATAAAGAAAAAGTTTCATGTGACAAAAACATGCAAGTTAATGAATCAAGATGTTGTAATGTCAGTAGAACATAGTTGGCCTAGAAACAGAGGTTTTAATACTATGTATTAGTGTGCTTTACTTGTTTTTCATAATACTGTTATTGCTTCACAACTGATTTCACTTCATGTTTACTTATTTCACTTTACTGCAATCTGGATAACATCTATACAAGACATTATTAGAACGATGTTATCCTGATTGCAGTCCACTAAGAAAGTTTTTTTTTTCTTCAGAATATAGGATTAAAAATCAATCCGATGCAACTCCTGGATTTACTCAATGACAATCGCAGAACTGTTCAACATATAAATCGTTATTATGGAATCACAACTTAAAGAATCAATTTAAAATCAAGGCTAAATATGATTCAGTTTGAGGTATTAGAGCAGATACTGTAAACAAAGTAAGTGTATGGCACAATCAGTAAATATCAGTGATGAATGGATGTTTTTCTGATCTGATGGGACGTCAGCAGGTTCCCAGAAGTTTTCTGTACTCCTGTTTGATGCAGCTGTAGATGGGATGGTAGAAGCGCCTGTCTGACGCCATGAGGTCGGTGACGATCTCAGTGTGGTCAACTCTGGGCAGCAGGTACAGCGACACCTTTATGGACAGTGAGGTGAGGAGCTCCGAGAGCTTTGTGGAAGATTCAACAGGAACGATAATGTCGCTGGTCCCGTGGAGCAAAGCGAACGGAGGCACTCTGGCAGAAATGAAAACAAGTGTGGTATTACAAAGAGTGTATTTTTGTATTTAAAATAAACAACAGATGCAGATTTCATAAATATTGTAGTTAAATCCAATGTCCTTTTATTTTCGTCTTTTCGTCTCACCTGTTCAGTTTGTCCTGGCTGAATGTCTTCAGTAAGTGTGTTGGTGAGTAGTACGGGAAGTTCTCCACTCCATTCATGGCTTTGTGCATGGTGGAGACATATTCGACTGCTCGCTTCTGCTCGTGCTCATAGTGATCCATGATGTTGTACACGCCACTCAGACCTGTGTGGGAAATACGACAGATTAACTAACTCATTCGCACAAAATCCTGTCAATCAGTTTTATGAAAACATGAAGGAGGCAGATGTTTAAAGTCCTATTCGCTGTGACAAATTGTCCCTGCCCTCAGATTATAGCAAAGGCAATAAAAACAGCAATTCAGAAGCCACAAAATGATCTTTGGGGACAAACATACATTTATTAAAGTTGAGTTATCCTCACCAATGATTCCTCTTATTGCCAGTGTAATGTCCCTCTGCTTGCTGGCCTCTATGAAAAACTCCTCCCTCGCATCAATGAGAAACAGTGCAGTCAGTGCACACAAATGTGCACCCGCTGAATGGCCAATTAACACTATGTTGTCCTATAAAAGACAGAAAAACAAGACAACAACACATGCAATGACATATTATCTATCATGAACACTTGGTGCACGTGGTTGTACAAGTACAGAATGATGTAAATAAAAATATGATAAAAGTATCAGTAATTTGTTAATACATTATTTGTTAATACATTAAAAACAGATTAGACTGTTAGGATCAGCGCTACTCAAACTGAAAACATTTTAGAATTTATTCATGATATGAGTTTAAACTGTGAGATTAAAGGTCCCATGAAATTGCTTTAAGATCCTAATTTTCCTCCATGCTTGGACAAGAAAAAGGATTTTGCTAAATTGGAATAGATTCAGAAAGTTTAAGATACCTGCAGGTTTTATATGATTTCATGGAACCTTTAAAAGTGTTCCTTCTTTGGGGGGTTTATAATAACTGGTCAATCTTGCCATTATTATCTGACAGTTTTCCTCAAGTCCAAAGAATACTTCAAGATACTTCTTACTTTGTCAAAGTTGAACTTCTGTCCACTCTCTTGGGCCCAAACCAAGCAGTCAGCGATATCTTGGACCATCCCTAAAACATTCCCCTGGCAATCAGATGAAACCAGCTGTCAGTTCAGATACCACAGTGACATTTATAATTAAATTTCTTATCTGCCGTTTGGGTTACTTCAGTGTAATACTAACCTATAGCTCACAGAGTTATGAGAAGTTCTGTTCATATTCCAGTCACTCATGCTCTACATATGTGCTATAAATCTTTAATAGGAATGCCAATAAGTCTACTGTGTGTTGGTCTAAAGCTGTTACCTTTGGATAGGTGCAGTAATCAGGACAGATGACAGTTGCACTCAGTTCTTCAGCCATCTGCCTGGCCAGCAAACAGTAAATGGATCTGTCTCCGGAGCCCCACGCTCCTCCGTAGATGAAAACCACCAGCGGTGCAGGCACGTCTTTAGACCCGCCCACGTTTGGAGGGTGGTACAAGTCCAGCTTGTTGCCTCGGCGGCCAAATGTGATTCCCTTAGAAGTATCCAGACAGACAAAATTGTGAGCTTTGACACAATTTTTTGTATTGTATAAATACAAAATTGTATACATTTTCCAGAGACCACATTGAGTCGAGTGGTGAAAGCTGAGACAAACATAACAGTGTGATTATTTTATTTTAAATATTTACTGAAATGTCTGGTCCCTACCATGCAAAGACACACTGATAAAACAACCACATTTTCTTTCTTATCCTTAACACACCTTTTCATAATGCTTGCGGTTTTCGTCATTCTTGTACCATGACTTCCACTGAAAGTAAAGTCTCCCATATTGCACATATTTGAGAGTTTCCAGCACAGCTCTGGTCAGACAGTATATTCGCCTGATGGAGAGGTCAAACATGAAAAAAGGGATTAATAGCTGACTCTTCTTAATGAGTGAAAAACCAGAGCAAAACTATACTTTGTGGTACAAAGAACACATCTACAGTATTTTATGAGTTACCTTGGTTTTAGAGCTTCCATGTACTTCTTATATCCAGGCTTGTTGGGCCAACCATAAATCCATTGGGCAGCTAGAGAGATGGAGTATGGGAAGCCCACCAACATCACCCCCACCGCCACAGGCAGTGACATGTGACATTTTAACCCTGACCTTCAAAAGCAAATAAATATATACATTAAGATATTACTCTTTCAAAAGTAATGTCACTCAATTTTCTTCAAAATGTTGTATTTTAGAGGCTCTTACATGTTGTGGTTCAGTCTGTCTGTCTTACCTGCAAAGATCAGAAGACGTTGTTCTAATTAACTTATGCCTTATCTATAGAGCATTAGTAAATTATTTATAAATTAATAAAGTCATTAGTTACAACTTATAAGCCCTTTATAAAGGGCAACATAGAAAGTGGTACCCAGTTTTCTTTACATGCGTACCAGGACGCCCTCTAGTGGGCCTTTATACAATAACACCACCAAGCAGAAATCGCTTTTTAAAAGCTGCATCACTGCTACCTCTACTCGGCACTAAAATGACACAAAAATCACATAACCCTAAGATAAGGGCTACTACAGTAACATTACATCATAAATTGATGTTAACTAACTATGAGCTACAGTACGGCTAAAATTGCATCAAAGCAAAAATATGTTATGGTCGACTGCTTTTCACAATTTCGGCGTTAAGCTAAGTTAGCAAGACCTCTCTCTCAATTTGAACACATCGTACAAACAAAAGAACTATAAAGTTAAGTGAGCAGTTAGCAGTAGTAGTTTTTCAGACGTTTGGATGTTTTGTAGCTTAGTTAGCTTCTTATTTGCTTCGGAAAACAACGGAAAGATCAGGAAAACACCAACGTAAACATACCAAAACATAATCATATGTAGCACTTTACGCCGAATGGCTTGTTATTAAATTGGTCGTGCCAGATGAACTGATGTCATGGATAACCTCAGTGGACTACCTCTGTCTGACTGTCCTCCAAAAGCCGGGTTTCGGCCTCAAACATACAAAGATAAATGCGTGTAATCGAGAGGAAAATCGGTGTTAACTTCCGTTTTAGCAAACACTAGAGAGCTTTCGGTGTTGGTCAGAAGAATTGTAAATCCTACGAGGCGAGTGGAGTGGCCGTATAGCTCATGACATGTATATTATGATTCATAGATAAATGTTACTCTATTTATTTATTCATTTGGATACAAGCGGAGGCGCCCACATAGGCTAAATTAAGTTTTGATGTAGCATGGCTTCTGTATCGGCAGGAAAAGACGGATTTCTATCTTGTGATAGTCAACATCTCTGGTCTGGTACCCCGGAAATACTTACTAAAGAATGAGCCCCTTTAATGTAAATAGCAGAAATTCCGGTGGTTTGTCAGGTTTGTTGGTGGTTATGTCATATTTATTTTCATTTTTTGACATTGGAAACTGTAATTTGACAAGAAATAAAAATCTTAGTCCATTTACTAGTTTTTTTTTCCAGCTTTCAACTGCATCTCACACCCTTCCTCAGCAAACGGACCTTGCTGAGTTGTCATGGGTATGGCTCAATCGTTCCCGGCTTTGCTTGGGTCACGTAATGACGCCTGAGCAATTTCTATGACAACTTAGCAAACTCCATCCGCGGAGGAAGACCGTGACATGTGGTTGAAAGCTAAAAAAAAAAAACCCTTGTAAATGAATAAATGAAGATAATTTTTTTAACTTCTGCTGAACAGTTGTGAAGCTGTGAGTTGGGCTGAATCTAACGTAGATCAAAATTGCACATTTGTTGAAACCCCGGTGAAAGAACTATACCTTGGCATGCAGCATGTAGCAACTTAAAAATCAGCCACGCTGAAGCCTAATCTCTGGTTGTTTCCACACACAATTGTGGTCAATTATTTACCCCCTCAAACTTCTTGCTTTACCAATGACTGAGAGAGTAAATTATCTTGGGATTTTCCACATAGTGTTGGTGGGCAGAGGAAGGTTTACTGGCTCAGGTCACAGTTTGTGTATTAGTAGGCACACAGACTTCAGTGACTTCAGTCTCACAATTCAAGATTCAGTAGGCCTGTGTTATTATTGTCACGTGTCTTTGCAGATGGTTGGAGTTGGTTTCAGTCCTCCTTAAAACACAGAAACCACAGATTTCCATGCAGTTCCTCACATGGTCACCGTTATTGCTTACATTCATATTCAAAAGTCAGTCATAAAATAGCTGAACTAATACATCCTGATTTCCACGCATTGATTCAGGTCAACATTTGACAAATGTTTATATACAAGAGTTTGAAAAGCTTTTCATAATGACACTGGGCTTAATACATACAAGCACAAGCTGTGCTAGTTTTCTATTTGAATGAATTTAATTAATACATTTATATGTAGCTAGCTCCACAGCAAATAATGCTACTATGATGTTAACTATTAACCACTGATCAAACTTATAAAGATATTTCTTAGAAGGCCAACTATAATGTTATTGAGATTGTGGTGTACCTCTTTTTTCTTAGAAATCTAGCATATATGTTTGTCTTCCAATCGCTTCTCTTAACCTTTTGTTACAAAAAGTATTTTATTTTAAGGACAAACTAATGAATAAATCATGATTCATCATGATAAAACACACTCTTAGACCGTGATTCCAATTTTCTTGTTACTGTAGCCTATTAATTAATTTTTACAATACCTTTGGTCTAACTGATTTGCAATCATTATCACTGAATCAATGTAATTAGTGTAAGAGTAATCACATGGATTGCTTTATTGATTACAATTAGAAAAGGGTGGTTGTAATCAGTAACAGAATTAGTAACTTTTAACTGAGACTACTGAGGAATAATGTATCAGTGGGTCTACAGAAAGCAGCACTGACGGCGTATGCCCAGCAGAGGGAGGAAGAATTCTGTCACTTGCTTCTTGAATCGATAATAATTCAGCCAGTTGGTATCTACTGTCTTTATATACAGTCTATGGTATCTACCCTATTGATAGAGACTAAACACAAGACAAACAGTGATTTAAGGTGTGAATATAAAACAGTTAATGTTTGCTTTTCACCGAAGCACAGACTGGACTGCACCTCAAAGTTAGAAACTGTTTTCAGAATCATAAAGAGCTTTATTGGCCAGGTGTAGTTACACATACAAGGAATCTGACTCCGGTTTTTCATTGCTCTCAACTCAGAAATAGACATACACACAGCTAAAAACAAGGACAACAAGCTCAACAAGGTGAACATAAACTACTATGTACATACAGTTATGTAACAGGTTGCTTTATATATATGAGGTAGGTAGATATGGTAGTTTATACAGTATGCACAGTGTGTGTACATTTGTGTTTGAGTGATGATATTTACATGTTTGAAAACTGTATTTAAACAATGAAAATATATAATTTACAGGACCGTACCAATGGTTCATCAAGTTTGAGCCCTTTAACTACTATACATCACAGTTATATTATATTACCTACCTCAACTTTCAAGTCTTTCAAGGTCATCCTCATACTGTATTGACTTGAATAAAAAACAGTGGCTGCTGTTTTATGATATGCTTTGAAAAATGGTCTGCACTAATGTAAGTATTTGTGATGTGTAGGAAATTGGCTAAAATATGCAAAACCACTTATATGTTCCTTTATGGCAATCTATAAACAATGTAATTCAAGAGAGATATTGTTTTGTCTTGTCACCCCACATAGATATCTAATTATTACACCTCTGTGCTCTATTAACACCCACCTTACATTTAAATTCATAGAGGGTAGTGCAGTACTGGGCAGAGGTTTCATTGGCCACGGCCATGGAAAACCTTGGAGTGAACATTGCAAATTCATGGAAAGCGGAGCAGCGTACGAGCGCTGACCAGCCCGAGGGTTATTGTTATGTTTGGCCCCACAGAGCGGAGCCTCCAGCCCTGAGTGGGTGTGTGGTTGCTCCTCCATCTGCCACGATGTGGGGAGGCCCAGGTGCTTTTTCAGAAGCCACAGTGGAAACGGAGCCGTTGAGTGAGTGCAAAGTCAGGCATTCAGCTGGTAGTATGAGCGGAGTCAGCCCGTTTCAAACACTGTGGTACAAATTCACAGCATTTTCCCGTGCCTGTTTAAGAATTATTATTATCCTTGAGAGAATTATTGTATGCATAGTGGTATTAAGAAAATAACAATTGATGTACACATGCCTGTATTCTGTGTAGGCGTAGAGGAGTCTAAGGGACCATTTGATTGTGTTCTTTGTGGAAAAAGTTTTTCCCAAAAGGTTTTTTTTTTTTATGAAGTGGGAAACAATAAGAATACTTAAATTGTAAAACAACTATGGTCAGCATCTGTCTTTAGGCCTGTGTTAAAGGAGAGTGTATAAATGCTGAAAATCTTGACAAGATGTCACAATCATCATATTTTATGCTCTCTGAGCCTTTCAGATCAAATCAGAGCTCAGTGGTTCATCTGATGCTGCAGGGAAGCACAGTGAACCTTCACACCGCATGTCCTTCAACAGGAAAGCCCAGCCTCAGGCCGTCATGGCAGCAAACAACTGTCCTACTGACATTGCCCTGGAGCAAGATGCTGATTCACTACCAGCTGCTGTGATGCTGCTCTGTAGCAGAACTCTGTAGAGGATTTTCAGTTTTCATGAACGAAAACCACTGTTGGTCTAACTTAAAACATTTCCGTCAGTGTTTTTGGTTTGGATATTTCGTTTCTTTTGGCCTAACTGCCTCCAATTTAAATACAGTAGCTGACAAATAACATCTTCCCCTCCAAATATTCTCAGGAAACAGCCTTTTTGTGACACAGTTCTCCTAGATGTTCGTGACACAGTTCTCCTAGATGTTACGTGCAGTAAAAAAGTACATTTTTAATTAACTTGTCTCAAAGTCAGGTCTTTGAGAGGATAAGGTTGAATTTCAAGAATATCAAGGAAATAATTGTCCCTGTAAAATTACAAGGTGTGGGCAGCACATTACTGTGACAGGTGATAAAACCAGCATTCAATAAGAGGAGTATGTGCACAAATCTAACTGGAAAGGCTGGTGGTACTGGTTGTCCAGATCGCTCAGTCTCTTCTGAACATACAGCCCTGGGACAATTGTGCTTTTGGATTCTGCTTCTATTCAATACTTGGAATTAAAAACCTAAAAATAAAGTTCAGTCCCATCCCATTCCCTGTCAGTAGCAGAGACACTGCTTACATTGATGTGTGATGTACAGTAATTTGCTGGCATCATGTTTTTTAACTTAGTGAGAAAATACTTTTATTCATGAAAGAATCAAATTCTTCACACCAGAGTTTTCAGATTTATTTAGGTGCGTAAGAGACACCTCCGGCATGCATGGCTTATTTGGTATCATTTGAACCATTCTCATATATCTCTCTTAGGATGACATATCCTCCTCTTCATCCAGTGAGTAACTGTGGGTGTTTACTTTGTGCCTACAAAGTAGGAAGCAAGTCCTTCACCTGTGAAAGAAACAAACACAGGGAGTGCCAACAGGATTTTCAAAAGATGAGTCATATATAAACTACACTGCAAAAATACAGATACAAAAAATACACCTTTTTTTTCCCAATTACTCCTAAAATATGATCATATCTTTATATGATTTTTGAAGTGTGCCATTAATGACATTTCAGATCATGCAAACAGGGTTTGTTTGTTCAACTTTGTGAAAAGTGGTGCTTAATCCTTGATAGATTATAAATGGAAAGCAGGGACAACATATTGAATGCATGCATTTTTTAAGTATTTGGGCTTCTACAGATGTCTGCTTGTGTCTGCTTGTATCTTCTCAGTTGAACGTGTGTTTGCTGGTGTAAATGTGTTTACACTGGTCTGTTTACTTCCCCTCTGGGAACCCCCACTGTGACCCAGTCCCCCGAGCTCCTAACTGATGCATGGCACTGAGCCAGGACCCAAACATGCTGCTTCTGTGTTTTCTCCCCCCTACTTTCACTTTCATCCGCTGTGCTGCACAACCCCAACTCAGCCGGAGTCACAGAGGAATTCTGCTCTCGGTGGGCTCGGGACCTCAGGACACAGAGCCATCTTTTCATGGGGACTTCACAAACACACCAGGCCCAGAAAGAACCTCTGTTTGACAGGGGGGCGACCATGGAAACTGGCACTGACCACAAGGCCCAGTTTCTAGGTATCCCCGTCCCCGGAATCACACCCGAGTCCCGCAGACGCCAAAGGAGCGGCAAAGACAGAGGTGATGGCGTTCAGAGGGCGATGCGGTTTTTCAGGGGGGCCCTCTGATTGATTGGACAGAAACAGAGTGGCCATTCTTGTCAGATGCACAGGATGAATGCTAACAAGGCTCTGAGGATGCTCAAGAGTGCATTCTTTAGAAAAAAAGAGTGGAGAGGTTTGGCAAGATAAGGTAGTTGATGGGGAAACTGACTAAGCAAATAAATCATAAGTAGGTGTGCACATGTGTGTGTGTGGGCGTGAACAGTTTGAAGGGGCAGTACAGTTTGGTCTTTATTTAGTCCAAACTCTTTGCAGAGAGCAAGGGGTCAAGTTTCAGTACGTCATGTCTCTTTCCAGCACTGACTGCGTCAACAGAAGGTAAGAGCTTCTCTCCACTGTGCAGCCCTCAATATTAAATTATAATATACAATAATATTCAAAACCTGACATGACTGATCACCTTATAGAGCAATGTGAGTAAAAAACAACAACATACAAGCATGCAGGGATGTGTTACTTAACAGCCACGCACCCCGCTAAAGCTGTGTGCAATGCTGCATGTTGCTGTTACATTAAAACATCACTTCTCTGGACATACAGAGTGTACATGTCAATTTGTTGGTTATTAAACATAATATCAAAGAGTTGACTGAGCCTTTGAGGGAATAAAACACTTAACACTCAACCGTTTTCATTGTGTGATGGTCCACTTTCCTTGAAACCTGTCTCATTTTCTTTTACTTCATTTACTGTGAATTCTGACAGCCGTCATAGAAAAGGCTCAAACTGCTTTAAATCAAAAGGTGAGCCCACTGTAACTGCATATAAATAGACTGACACTCTGACAATTCAGCCGTGTGTGTTACGTGTCTAAGATCACGGCTGTGCTCCTTTCTCAAACTGCAACATGTCTGGCGGCTGTTGGGTCTTCAACTGGTGTTTCTGCCTCTTCTGTGCTGTATTAAGGGGACTGAGACCGAGGCATGTTGTTCACTGCTGATGTTTTAGATCACATTTGCTAATATAAAACTTTATTGTAGCTGCACTGGAAATATCTTAGCGTGTCAGTGTGTGTTAGTGCTATTTATGTTTGACCAGTTATTTTTAAGAATTATGTAAAATATATCAACAAAGACGCTTAGTGCCAGAGCCGCCACCTGCCAGACAAATAGTGCAAATGCTCCAAAAGCTCCAAGCTTACTGTGCGTCAACAGGCCTTCCGGTCTTGAAGAGGACCCCAATGTCAAAATCCTGAATTTGTATATTCAAAATTTCCACCAAATTGTGCAGAAAGTGAGAGGGATAAGTAATTAATAGGGGCCCAGCAGCTCATTTTTGCCCCAGGCACCCCCTTTTCAGGTTAATCCAGTGTTACTCATAGCAAGAAGGCTCTGGGTTTGAGGCTGACATTTCCTCCAGCTGCAAAATACATGCAGGTTAGGTGAGAAGCTCTGGAGACTCTAATTTGCTGGGTGTTAATGTGAGCAAGACTGTGTTTGTCTGTCTGTCTGTCTGTCTGCATGTGTTAGCCTCATGGAGTATTTGGTGACCGGTCCAGTGTGTACCTCGCCTCTCTCTTAGTGCGTGCTGAGATTGGCTCCAGCCCCCCCCCCGTGTCCTTGAATCCAAGAAACCTCACCAATGTTTCAGGGTAAATTGGTAAATGTTCTCACGCACACTCACACAGGCTTTAACAGTAAAATGGGATACCGCAGCCTGGTATGTTTTAATTCAGCACCTTTTGTTTGCTTTTCAGTTCTTTGCGTGCAGTCTCCACAGCTAACATTTAAGACATTCTTTCCACAGCTTGTACCAGTATCAAATACTGTTGAACTGGAATACATAAACATTCTTTTTTAAATTGAGGTAAGCTAATGTATTTTATAGATTTTTACACAAAAATATCAGTGTATAATTCCAGAATAAATACTGGTGTTACTTTCACCAAACTATTCCAGCTTGGCCTTCAGACTACCTCGTACAGAATTATTTCAAACTGGACATTGCTCTTAGTTTGTCCTACTAGACTAGACTAGATTCCTTACAAAACCCCATGGGAACAAAAACCTCAGTGAAGTGTACAGGGGGTGAGTTAATGACTCCAGCACTGTTCTCTTTGATCTACATCGTCATGGAGCGCTAACTGTAAAGGCTAACAATGAGAGACAGGACGGACACGTCAGGGACTGAGCCCTGCCTCAGGCATGCTGACATTTAGGCGCATGAAATTCTGCCAGTGCAGAGAGAGGAGCCGCAGTTTGTCTCAACGTTCAACCAGCAAATGTTTCACACATTAGTCACACATTGGTCTAGTTAACCAAAGACTGTTGATCTCCCAGTTGAAACTGCAGTGCAACCAAATGCAAATTGCTTTAAATTATGCCAGGTCTTTACAAACCCATGTCATGCATATTTCATAGTTTAGATAATTTGCCTAGAAGAGCTTTCAGCTCACCTTAATATTGAGGCACGTAAGATACAATGTCAGGAGTTCACAGTAGCTCAAAGCCTTTTATATACGGTCTATTTTCACTATTAAAGGCTGCAAATTAGTTAGTGTGCTACAGTCAGCTTCACTAGACAGCTGAGCAGAAAGTTCCACTTAATAGCTTTCAACCACATCTCACAGTCTTCCTCAGTAGATGGAGTTTGCTCAATCATCGAAATTGCTCAGCTGTCATAACGCAACCTAAACAGGGAACAACTATAGCTACTGTATATCCATGACAACTCAGCAAAGTCCATCTTCTGAGGAAGACTGTGAGATGCAGTTGGAAGCTCCAGGAAAAGATAGTAAGTGGACCTTGAGTTAGCTCAGTTTACATGACCTTATCATGAAACTTTATTTACGTGATAACAGAAGGAGCAGAGGGCTAAGAGGTAAGTTTGTAATTGTGGGGAGAGATGTAAGCTGTGTCTCAATTCAGGGGCTGCATCCTTCGAAGGCTGCATTTGAAGACCAATTGCGTCACAACGGCGCGACAAGGCCGTCCCATTTCAAAGGCTCCTTCAAATGCGGCAGAGAAATGCATCCTCCTTTTCCCGAATTTGGAGGATGCAATGGCTGTATCCAACATATCCCAAGATTGCGCGCAAGAGAATATGGCGTCCCCAAACGTACCATCAACAGCGGCCGAGCAGGATTACACCTTTAAATATAAGTATTGGGTTTCAGCTCACTTGAACAGTTAACAATACAGAGGTTAAAAAACCAAGGGGCCTTAAAAACTTCAAACCTCAACTGCAGCTGTCAAGGTTGCTAGGGACAGGAGCAGCACTTCATGACGCTGGTGACACAAATAGAAAATCCTCCGTAGACCAGACCGTCTCATTTAACAATGCTCGGTTCAGCCTTCGCGGTCTACAAAGGCGGCCCCTGAATTGAGACACAGCTGTAGATTCCAACTTTGGATGGATTCATCAGCCAAAATGCTTAAAATGTATATGACAATGACAGTGACAATGACAATGTTAACATGCTGATGTTTAACAGGTATAGCCTATGTTTACCATCTTATGCATGCAAACATTTGCTAACTAGCTCAAAACACAAAGTACAGCTGAGGTTGATGGGAATGTCGTTAGTTTTGCAAATATTTGGTCATACAGTATTGGACAAATGAATTTTGACCTGATGATGAAAGTCAGGGGATCGTCAAAGTAATTCAGTTCATCCTGCGGGGATCATGAATGTGTGTATAAAATTTCATCCTCTAAGAGTGATTGAGACATTTCACTAAAAACCTAAAATGTCAACCTCATGGTGGCGCTAGAGGAAAAGTCAGGGGATCACCAAAGTCAGTAGGATTCATCCCCTGGGAAACATGAATGTCTGTACAAAGTTTCATGGCAATCCATCTGATAGCTGTTGTTGAGATATTCTGGACCAAAGTGGTGGACCAACCGACAGGCCGACCTTGCACATCTCTAGAGCCATGCTGCTAGCGTGGCTAATAATATGATGAAACACGGGTTTATTTCGTGACTTTTCTGATAAATGTGGTGTCGACTCTGAAACAGAACTCAACGGCAGAGCAGGTAAATTTAAAACAAGGATTATTTGGTGAATGTTCAGAAAACAGATCAACAACAGGTGGCCAGTCAGTGAAGGAAAAAGCACTGAAGGTGAGCAGGTAAAATCCAAAAACAGGCAGAACGAGAACAAGCACAAGCACAAGCACAAGCACAAGCACAAGAACAAGAACAAGAACAAGAACAAGAACACGTACAAGAGACAATAGACAATAGACAATCTGGCCAAAAGCTAATGTTTGTGGGCAGGTACATAAACTGAGTGGAGTTAATGAGAGACAGGTGTGGCTTGATGTGGGAATGAGGAGTAGGTGTGAAGATCAGATGACTCTGGTAGATGTTTTGTGAATGGGAGGGACAGAGAGACATAACATTTGCCCTTATGACACCAAACTACAGGCATGAATTGGCCGGATACTGAGATAAATTATGTTTTTTCACAGGTAATGCTGCCTCCAACCAACAATGACAGCTTTGGCCATGTTTTTTTAAAATGCCAGAATAGATTGATTATGTGTATGAGTCCATTAATTAAAATTGTAACTGTCCAAGATTATGTGTGCAATGAATGTGCCTGGACTGACTCAATCCCTTTGTTGCATGCAAGTGTTGTGTGTCAAATTGTGTCCTTAACACACACGTAATTATCTTTATAATCACAAAGCCTCTCTGTTTGTATTCCCAAGGGAAAATCCAGCATTTTTCCCTTGGGGATATAGATTAACACCCAATCCTGCGTAAGAACATTGCAAAACCTTAAAACACAGGTAACTATTTAATCCGGCAAGTAAACTCATTGTGACAAGAGTTTTCTCACAGCTTTGGAATTTCATCCAGGGAAAAAGGACACATTCATACAAGGCCACACACTGAGTATCGTTGTGCATTTTCATAATCTTCATCCACGTCACACCCTACACAGTGTTCCTCCTCGAGTGTTTTAAATATATGAGAGTCTTTTGCAGGTTCTTTAAAACTCTTATGGACAACTTTGCAGCTGACTCACTTTACTGTTCAGGGAGTTACGAGAATGTTATGAGCATGTACTGAGTTATTACATCACATGATAAAAACATTTGTTTTCCCGATATGAGATATTTGTTATCACACATGAAATTTTCCAGTAAGTTTGTCTTGTTCTAAAATGCTGAATGTCTGTGTCACTATAAATCAGAATGTGTCATTCTATGAACAGAGAGTTGTGTTTCAAAGATATGTCTCTGCCCAACAGCAGTTTCACCTGATCAGCTTGATATACTTCCCCCTGATAGTTACTGTAAGTATCAACACTGGACTGAAATGATACCAAAAGTTCCAAAGAGTGCATATATACAATAAGCGAGCTTATCAAGTTCCCTGATATTGAATCCTAAAACTGCCCTTTGAGCTGCTACAAGTTTTTAAAATAACACTATATGGTTTATTGTATCTACCAGAGACACAGAGGACACTGTGGTGTCTCATCACATGTTGAGGAAGCTGTCCAAAATATAAATGGAAACACGCCTGATTTCTGGAGAATTCTAACTTTCTTTTTCTGTCCTGTTCTCTGGAACAAACTGCCTGATGACTTGAGATCTACAGTATATCTTCTGTGTATCGGCTGATAAAGTCGGCTGATAAAGTACTGCTTAGACTTGTGGTTTCCAACATTTTTGACTTGTGACCCTTTAAAACAAAGCTATGTCCACTTGCAATCCCTTATCACCGGTTGCACAAGTCTACCAGCTGTGACCAGTTCACAGAGTCATTTTTTTCTCCTTGATTTATTTCTTATCTTGAAGAAGTAAAATTATCCAGCAATTGACCAGAAAAGGGGCTGAGCTGAGCCTAGCCTGAGCCGAGTCTAAGATGTCACAAATAAGACTCTTTTTGATTGAGGTAACACAGCCTTCACTCTTGCCAAATGTCGTGAAATGAGCATCACTCATGAAACTGTTGGTATGGCTATAGATTATAGCCTTTTTATTTTATCTTTGACGGACACTGCATGCATACACCATAATTGTGGGTCTGCCCATGAACCACATATTGCAAAATATACATTCAAATACGAACATCAAATAATAGCCCATCAATAAAATATGAGTGCCCCTGTGTAGCACACTGACCTACTCACTTGCACACTCATTTTGCTCTGGATGTGTGTCAGCTAAAGGCCTAAAAAGTAAATGTAAAATGACACCTACTGTATGACTCCATTAATAGCATGGCAATTCTCCCAGGGGTATCTGCTTGTGAAGTGTTAAAACTGAGGTGATGCCCTCGTGCTTGCTGATGTGGCCAGAATATGGCCTACAGTGTTTCTTAAAATGTGGCTTTAGTGTGTCAGTACAGACGGATTCCTCTGAGAACTCAACAAGAACGAGTTGCAGTTAATTTCAGTCAAGCCTTCAGGAACTACTGATTGAAAGACTGAATTGTCCATTTATACATATGCAAAGGTTTCATGTATAATAGAACTGGAAGTGACCCCCTTAGAAACACAGTGAATGCATATTTTAAGACCAAAACCTGTCTCAGAGACGAGACTCGGAAACTGAGAGCAGACACACTGTGGGGTGTCACTGGTGTCAAATGTCAGTACAGTCATGAAAAAAAGCATATCACATACCAAGAAAGTACTCAAAAGGAGGCAAAGGGTCAGAAAGAGAAGAGAGCTCATGGCTTTGACTACTTAAAACCAAAGAACTGAAAGCAAAGAAAGTTTCCATTTCTGTTCAAAATGTCATAAGAGGAAGAAATTATTCAGTGAGATTTCACATCCCTTTAGTAAAATGCCACAAATCTCCACATAACAGGAAGGAACTGCCAGTGGAGGTGGTACAGAGCAACATAAATAAGCAGGGTTTGACTGGAAATAATATGCAGCTAAAGAGATGCTGTGGACATGTAAACAACATTACAGAATGTCCTTTTATGATAGCACCTGCTTTGTCTCGCCTTCTCCATCTTCAGCATCAGACCCCCAGCTCGCTCTCTCTCTCTCCCTGGGCCTTGCATTTATTATGAACTTTCCAGACCTCAGCTGTGTCCCAAATCCAACTGTTGTGCCCAAATACAACGCACAATGACAGGAGCTGAGCTACAAAATCAAATGTCATGCACACCCACATTAAGCCTACATAGGTGAATGTAATTATTCTGTCTGATTAGACCTCTTCTCAAGACTGTGTGGGCACGTTCAACCCTGCCTCCTAGAAATTACATTTATATATTATTAAATTGCTTTCCCAATTAAGCTGTGATGGCAAACATATTCGCTGGCTTGATTTATTGCTCAGAGGCAACATTTGTGTTGAATGAATTAAGTGCTTCATTTATGAACCGCTCTAGACTCACAAGGAGGACGGTGGGTGTACAAAGCGCAAGACCTTGACACCTGAGACCGGGGTTTGCATCCTGAGTCCCGTGTGTGGTTAGGTTTGGTAATGAAAGCACTATGTTTAAGGTTAGGGAGAGATCACAGTTTTGGTTAGAGAAACACATTGTGTGTCGTGCTTCAAGTCACTGCAAACATTTTCTGTATTAAACCAAGACCATGATCTTTCCTTAACCATAGCCCAGTGCTGCCAGTGCCGAAACATAACCATAAAAACTTTGATAACACTATAGTATATACAAGCGGATATTGCAGCCTATTGCAAGTTTGGATATCTTGGAAAAAAACAAATGAAATAGTTTGTCAGTGATGTGTTTAGAATGTGCTTGATTGACACACTCTCCTCATTTTACTCATGTAAAATACACCTTTTTCATGAGTACATGTCTGCAGAGGTCTAATCAGCCAGAAGTGAAAACACCTGTGTAGGTGTGCAGGGCCTTTAACACAAATTTGTGGTGGTGGTGGTGAGGAGGCTGCTCCTGGATCAAACAAACAAAATCAAAACATTAAATCTTCAGAAAAACAATTATCTTTCTCAGTGTCACTTCAAAGTCACACTTTGACTGATGGCCATTGGCACATGCACATATTGCATCATTTCTTGTTATTATAAACAGTAAAGTTCACCTCATGGGTGTGGGAGAGCCCTCAGTGTGTTCCCGCCTCAGCCCATCATCTGATCTTGCTCCTCCCTGCACACCTGTCTCTCATTCCCTCATCAAGCCACACCTGTCTCTTATTCCCTCATTAAGCTGTGTATACCACCATCTCACTCCTATTTGCCAAATGGCTTAGCTGTCATTGTGTTTCACCTGCTCCTACCTAAATTAACAGTCCTGTAACCGGTATTCTTTTAGATTTAACCCTGTCTTATTTGCACAAAATAAAGCAGGCTATACTTGAAAATACCTGAAGATACTCACAAAAATTGCTTGATTTTTTTTTGTGGTGTTCATAATGCAATGCAATGCACACTGCAAAAAAAGTTAGATAATTGTAGGCAACTTTGGAGACACGGATTGCTTACTTACCCATGAATTTTTCAAATTGATATTGACATTAAAGGTCCAAGTTCACAGTGTCATTACCTATTATTAAAACAGTAAAGAGCATACATTTCTTATATACTAGCTGCTAAAATAATCGCACACATCAGTACATAATGTTTACTTTCAGGTATACCACGGTTGTTACTACAGCATGTCCAGAAGAGGACAAAAAGTTGAAAAAAGGACTTTATAATAGAACTGAAATATGTGACTTTAGGTGTGTTGAGCATAAATCATGTAGTTTAACGCCACATATCTAGAACCTTTATTTATATGTCACCTCAGGCCACACTTAAATGTTTATGGTATCTCCTTTGCAAATGTTTGTTAATTATATGTTGACTGAACTAACAAAATGGTTTCCCTTAGACTGTAAATCAGTCTGCAATGTTTATTTCTTTCCAGCAGTTGTTTTATGATGTAACTGTGTAATTTACTGTTTGTGTGTCCACTTTGTCTCCACCTGCTCACTTCTTACATGTGTTACAATGACATGAAAGTTTTTCTACAAGAATGCAAGAAATCCACCACCAGACAACAAAATGTGTCCAGATATGCACAGACATAAGTGTTTTAGACAGTGTTGAAATATTTTCTGTCCATCCAGACTGTCAGCATTGTCTACAACCACTTGATGACCATGGTGACATTGTTGTCCGTGAACATGGTTACAGGCAGAGTCTACAGGTTGAGAAGTGGAGACAATAAAAACAAAACAATCAGGGTTTCATGGCAGCAATTTCAGCAAGTTTAACACCGAGGTCAACGCCACAATTGTCTTCCCTGAACTGACTGAAAGGATAGTCAAAACACACAGAGATTGTACAGGATACGAAATAAAAAACCATCCAGGAGGGCTGAACCCGTGTAAGTACACTGAGATCAACGGACGTAACAAAATCTTTAATCCCCAGATCCCGAGAGCTGGTTTGGTAATCCTAGACTCCCAAAGTACAGCGTAGTGTTCAGCTCTATCACACACATATAATACACACACTGCAAAAAAAGAGCGAATGTAGATGTTATTTGGCACTGAAAAACTTCAAAGGGGATGATGAACAATGCAACAACTGAGGGCAGGTGTACGAGCCAAAAAATCAGAGAAATTCAACGAAACAACCTAAACAGAAATAAAAAGCTTCAGGGACCGAATGTCAATTATGTTACTTAACTTCTATTCAAAACATCTTGGATTCTTTTGTTTTTTAAATAAAACAATATTTTTAGGCTCAGGCGCATGTTAGCCACCTCTTAAGGCTGTATTTACACAGTGTCATGTTTTGCACTACACACATGTAGACACACACACACACACACACAAAACAGCTGTTACTGGAGACTCCCTGACATCCAAGTGGTGAGAAGTGGTGTGATGTGTATGAGGTGACTGGGAT